>CM062805.1:632549381-633017005 GCA_031772625.1 Pinus tabuliformis
TACAATTATAGATATGAACTTTAATATAGTCCACTGACAAAATCGGCCTTTCTGATATTCTGAAGTCCTTCTCTGGCAGCTGGAGTGAATTATGGATGAAATTCCATGCCTGATAAATGCTTTCCACTGCTTGAGGTCGTCCTTTTTACTTCTCGGCCATGCTACTGGACAATTACAGTTGTTGGAGCTTTAACTATGTAGGTACAGGTAGTTGATCGTTTGCTTTCTCCTTTGGGAGCTCAAAATAGTCAGGGGAATCAAGAAAGTATGGCGAAGGCACGCACAGGGCAAGAACAAACACAAACCGTCAAATCACATAAAGCGAATGGCAGAGATCGCATCAAGAGGTAAGGCAGACAAGCGAACAAGAGCCGTTGGATCACCGTTGGGCAGATCCAACGGTGATCACAAGTGGAAGAAACACGAAAAAATAACGGTGGGGAAAAACGGTTTTGCACGGTGGGCGGTTTCCCCACACCACCTTTGCACTGCGGGCAGTTTCCGTAATGCGGGGCGTGATACAATCAAATAATAACGCGTGGCCCCCAAAAACCACTGCCCCCGCGGGATAACGGGCGCATAAGTCGCGCGATCGCGGCTTGCGGCAATCGTCGGATCATGCGATGGACGACCAGATGGAGGGGAAGATGCGCGATAGTTAGTGCGCGGGCTGGGGGCGATGGGGACCGTCAGATCTGACCGCAACAGATCAATGACTTCGATTACGACAGAAAGGTATATGGGCGCGGGTCATATGATTGGGTTGTATGAAGGTTTTTGAAGAATAAACAGAGATTGCGGGGGCTATGAGGGTGTGAGGAAACCGAGAGAGAGGGAGAGAGAGAGGAAGATCAAACTACTGCGAGCTCCCTTAGGCACCAACAACACTGCCAAGCTGTCAGTGACCCACAAAAATGCTTAACCCTGTAGCAGAGCTAACACTGGCTCCTTCTGGGGATGAGATCCTCCCTGTGAGGTCTCAAGAACTGCAGACCAATGCCTTCATGCAAAAACCAGCTTTAAAAACATTTGCCTAGCATCCATTGGGCATGGAGTCAACTAAGCATACAATAAAAACTGAATGAGAAACTATTTACAATCATAAAAGCCTCAAAAATTGACCAACTAATAGGCCAGCAAAAACTGTTTCTCCTGCTCTTAGCCCGGTTCATCATAAATCAGCAAGACAGGATTTATTTGGTCCTCTACCTCAAACAGTTTAGGACATTTTAGCTCAACAGTTAGAAATGGATCAACCTTCATGTCCCTTCTGTATGATCTCCTCCTTGAATGTTCTTCATGGGAGCCTTTGTACACTTGCTAAATAATCATTGTTGATGTGTACTTATCTTTATCATCTGTAGTCTGCATAATTAATGTGAATGATGAACCATCGATTTCTTGTGCAAGGGCCACAGAGACATCAACTGCTCCTGCATCTTTCTTAGAACAGTCCTCATCCAAGGAAGGATTCCAATACTGTGCACCCTCTTCCTCTGTCATCTGAAAAGCTGCCCTTTCAATCTGTTTCGAGGCCACTTGAGTAGATTTCAGAATATCAAGACTGAGATGATCAGTTTCATCCTTGATCATTGAATTTTGTTCTGCCTCAGTGTTCAAGGGGAAACTGTGAGGGATTGTTTTTTGAGCAGACAGAGGGACAAAAGATGATGGAGAGCTTTCATCTCCCTTCTTAATCACTGGACTGGGAATAAAAGCAGGGTGGCTAATTGGCATATCTGAATAGCCATGTGAAGGTGAGATAGCATCGAGCACAGATTGTTGGAGGAAAGTAGGACCTGTTGCTAGCTGCTTCTACTGATAACCTTGTTATTTTGCAGGTACAACAAACTAATAAGCAGTGCTCTTGGATATTGATTCTTTGTATGCAGCTCTGGTTAGGAAAGGGGTGTTTCCCACATCTTCCAAACCAGGAACCTCTTCCTCTTCTTCGTATAGCTCTTCTTCCATGACTTTATTTTGAAAAAGGGTCTTCACCCTTTTGTCTTCGTTTGTATCTCTGGTTCTCTGCAAAATCTACAACTATTGTTGTGCTCCTCTGTATGGATTTGGCTTTGGACGAGCAAAGGAACAAGGAGCTCCTACTTCCTTAGAATACTGCTCAGCTCTTAATTTGGAAACTTCAAAGGCCAATGTCTCAATCATCCTAGCCATTTCATCGATCTTATGATCGGAGGATGATGAAATCCCATCCCTCTGTGAGTTCCCAAACTCAGTATAATTATAGAGCAGAACTTCTTTATCCCCCGAGTGCCTTAAGAACACATCATCTAAGGCATCAATGTCTATTATGGACCTAGGGGCTAGTTCACTGAACCATTTTCTAGCTTCTCCCTCTAGGCTTTGGACAAAGACCCTCATCCATACATCCTCTTCATAGATGTCCAGGTTATCAGCATAGCAATAAAAGGACTCTAAATGCTCTTCAGCTGATACTCCTTCTGTACCAGTAAACTTAGGCATAATATCTTGATAATCTCCAGAAGGCATGGCATTCAAAGGGGTAGGCAAGACTAAGGGTCCATACCTAACAGCAACTATTCTTTCTATCTTTGAGAGGGCTTGCTGGCCTGCCATGACTGGCGTATATGAAAGGATACTAGTAGACTGAGTGGTATGGGTCAATGCACAGGATGACAGAGACAGAGGAATATGATGGAAAGCATGGATGCTTGTTTCAACTGAGGACCAAAAGGGAAATGAATGGAGTAGGAGCTGAATGCATCCCTGAAGGAAATACTTCACTAGTAGAGATACATAAAAATTCTTTAAGGCTTACCTAACCCTGATGCTCCCTCTGCAATATTTTCCTCTGCCTAATGGTCTTCTCAAGATCAGGAACTAGTCAGCTGATGGCTTCTAATGATTTCTTTGAGCATGCCTCACCAACTGCACCAGAACTTCAATGTGGAGTCGCCAAAGGTTGGTCTTCCAACAGAGAAGTCGCCAGACAGATGATTACAACCAGAAACTGTGTTCAAACCTTGTCTTTCATCAAAGCTTGAAGCTGTGTCGTTCTCCCAGGAAAGCTGAGCTTTGATTCTCCTTTCCCCGGCAATGGCGCCAATTAATGTTATCACCCCAAGAAAATCACCTAGGTTGTATATCAGTGATGCTCAGGAACATTACAAACTCAACAAAATGTTGGATAAAATGATGGATGAATGAAACAAATGCTGTATATTCAATCCAGATAACCACTTCTACTATGATTGACCCCAGACATGGGCGAACACCCCCAGACTACAAGGCTTTTAACCACCAATTAACTCACAGCTTAAGGTAAAGGTGATAATGGAGAAGACTGACTACACCAGCAGATGCACAGGACCCTGTGATGGTCGGCTGCAACCAGTTAAGAGGTCTGTAAAACTATTATTTAATACACAAACAAGATGACAGCTCTCTGGTATTAAAACAACAGAAACCTGCAAGCAAATTCAATGATACATGCTAAATCCTAACATAGAGGTTGGATGACAGCCCCTCTGATGCTAACCATTAACAGCACATGAACAAATGCAAAACAGGCACAACCTGGAACATAGAAGAAGTGAAAAATGAGCAATTGACAGCAAAAGAAGCTTGTATTATTTGTAAATGAAGACCAGACGCTGCAGGTTACAAAGTAGTTACAGTCTCCAGAAGTTGAACCTTACAGCAAGGTAACTCTCATCTAACACTCATCAACTGATTACATCGTTATTCTGGGAATATATAGAGGCTGATACAAAATATATTTGCTAACTATGCATGGAGGGATCATAATGGATCACCAACCGCATTTACAATTATAGATATGAACTTTAATATAGTCCGCTGACAAAATCGGCCTTTCTGATATTTTGAAGTCCTTCTCTGGCAGCTGGAGTGAATTATGGATGAAATTCCATGCCTGATAAATGCTTTCCACTGCTTGAGGTCGTCCTTTTTACTTCTCGGCCATGCTACTGGACAATTGCAGTTGTTGGAGCTTTAACTATGCAGGTATAGGCAGTTGATCGTTTGCTTTCTCCTTTGGGAGCTCAAAATAGTCAGGGGAATCAAGAAAGTATGGCGAAGGCACGCACAGGGCAAGAACAAACACAAACCGTCAGATCACATAAAACGAATGGCAGAGATCGCATTAGGAGGTAAGGCAGACAAGCGAAGAAGAGTCGTTGGATCACCGTTGGGCAGATCCAACGGTGATCACAAGTGGAAGAAACACGAAAAAATAACGGTGGGGAAAAATGGTTTTGCACGGTGGGCAGTTTCCCCACACCACCTTTGCCCTATGGGCAGTTTCCGTAATGCGGGGTGTGATACAATCAAATAATAACCCGTGGGCCCCAAAAACCACTGCCCCCGCGGGATAACGGGCGCATAAGTCGCGCGATCACGGCTTGCGACAATCGTCGGATCATGCGATGGACGACCAGATGGAGGGGAAGATGCACGATAGTTAGTGCGCGGGCTGGGGGCGATGGGGACCGTCAGATCTTACCGCAACAGATCAATGATTGTGATTACGACAGAAAGGTATATGGCCGCGGGTCATATGATTGGGTTGTATGAAGGTTTTTGAAGAATAAACAGAGATTGCGGGGACTATGAGGATGTGAGGAAACCGAGAGAGAGGGAGAGAGAGAGGAAGATCAAACTTCTGCGAGCTCCCTTAGGCACCAACAACACTGCCAAGCTGTCAGTGACCCACAAAAATGCTTAAACCTATAGCAGAGCTAACACTGGCTCCTTCTGGGGATGAGATCCTCCCTGTGAGGTCTCAAGAACTGCAGACCAATGCCTTCATGCAAAAACCAGCTTTAAAAACATTTGCCTAGCATCCATTGGGCATGGAGTCAACTAAGCATACAATAAAAACTGAATGAGAAACTATTTACAATCATAAAAGCCTCAAAAATTGACCAACTAATAGGCCAGCAAAAACTGTTTCTCCTGCTCTTAGCCCTGTTCATCATAAATCAGCAAGACATGATTTATTTGGTCCTCTACCTCAAACAGTTTAGGACATTTGAGCTCAACAGTTAGAAATGGATCAACCTTCATGTCCCTTCTGTATGATCTCCTCCTTGAATGTTCTTCATGGGAGCCTTTGTACACTTGCTAAATAATCATTGCTGATGTGTACTTATCTTTATCATCTGTAGTCTGCATAATTAATGTGAATGATGAACCATCGATTTCTTGTGCAAGGGCCACAGAGACATCAACTGCTCCTGCATCTTTCTTAGAACAGTCCTCATCCAAGGAAGGATTCCAATACTGTGCACCCTCTTCCTCTGTCATCTGAAAAGCTGCCCTTTCAATCTGTTTCGAGGCCACTTGAGTAGATTTCAGAATATCAAGACTGAGATGATCAGTTTCAGCCTTGATCATTGAATTTTGTTCTGCCTCAGTGTTCAAGGGGAAACTGTGAGGGATTGTTTTTTGAGCAGACAGAGGGACAAAAGATGATGGAGAGCTTTCATCTCCCTTCTTAATCACTGGACTGGGAATAAAAGCAGGGTGGCTAATTGGCAGATCTGCATAGCCATGTGAAGGTGAGATAGCATCGAGCACAGATTGTTGGAGGAAAGTAGGACCTGCTGCTAGCTGCTTCTACTGATAACCTTGTTATTTTGTAGGTACAACAAACTAATAAGCAGTACTCTTGGATATTGATTCTTCGTATGCAGGTCTGGTTAGGAAAGGGGTGTTTCCCACATCTTCCAAACCAGGAACCTCTTCCTCTTCTTCGTATAGCTCTTCTTCCATGACTTTATTTTGAAAAAGGGTCTTCACCCTTTTGTCTTCGTTTGTATCTTGGGTTCTCTGCAAAATCTGCAACTATTGTTGTGCTCCTCTGTATGGATTTGGCTTTGGACGAGCAAAGGAACAAGGAGCTCCTACTTCCTTAGAATACTGCTCAGCTCTTAATTTGGAAACTTCAAAGGCCAATGTCTCAATCATCCTAGCCATTTCATCGATCTTATGATCGGAGGATGATGAAATCCCATCCCTCTGTGAGTTCCCAAACTCAATATAATTATAGAGCAGAACTTCTTTATCCCCCGAGTGCCTTAAGAAAACATCATCTAAGGCATCAATGCCTATTATGGACCTAGGGGCTAGTTCACTGAACCATTTTCTAGCTTCTCCCTCTAGGCTTTGGACAAAGACCCTCATCCATACATCCTCTTCATAGATGTCCAGGTTACCAGCATAGCAATAAAAGGACTCTAAATGCTCTTCAGTTGATACTCCTTCTGTACCAGTAAACTTGGGCATAACATCTTGATAATCTCCAGAAGGCATGGCATTCAAAGGGGTAGGCAAGACTAAGGGTCCATACCTAACAACAACTATTCTTTCTATCTTTGAGAGGGCTTGCTGGCCTGCCATGACTGGGGTATATGAAAGGATACTAGTAGACTGAGTGGTATGGGTCAATGCACAGGATGACAGAGACAGAGGAATACGATGGACAGCATGGATGTTTGTTTCAACTGAGGACCAAAAGGGAAATGAATGGAGTAGGAGCCGAATGCATCCCTGAAGGAAATACTTCACTAGTAGAGATACATAAAAATTCTTTAAGGCTTACCTAACCCTGATGCTCCCTCTGAAATATTTTCCTCTGCCTAATGGTCTTCTCAGGATCAGGAACTGGTTAGCTGATGGCTTCTAATGATTTCTTTGAGCATGCCTCACCAACTGTACCAGAACTTCAATGTGGAGTCGCCAAAGGTTGGTCTTCCAACAGAGAAGTCGCCAGACAGATGATTACAACCAGAAACTGTGTTCAAACCTTGTCTTTCATCAAAGCTTGAAGCTGTGTCGTTCTCCCAGGAAAGCTGAGCTTTGATTCTCCTTTCCCCGGCAATGGCGCCAATTAATGTTATCACTCCAAGAAAATCACCTAGGTTGTATATCAGTGATGCTCAGGAACATTACAAACTCAACAAAATGTTGGATAAAATGATGGATGAATGAAACAAATGTTGTATATTCAATCCAGATAACCACTTCTACTATGATTGACCCCAGACATGGGCAAACACCCCCAGACTACAAGGCTTTTAACCACCAATTAACTCACAGCTTAAGGTAAAGGTGATAATGGAGAAGACTGACTACACCAGCAGATTCACAAGACCTTGTGATGGCTGGCTGCAACCAGTTAAGAGGTCTGTAAAACTATTATTTAATACACAGAGAGGATGACAACTCTCTGGTATTAAAACAACAAAAACCTGCAAGCAAATTCAATGATACATGCCAAATCCTAACACAGAGGTGGGATGACAGCCCCTCTGATGCTAACCATTAACAGCACATGAACAAATGCAAAACAGGCACAACCTGGAACATATAAGAAGTGAAAAATGAGCAATTGACAGCAAAAGAAGCTTGTATTAGTTGGAAATGAAGACCAGACACTGTAGGTTACAAAGTAGTTATAGTCTCCAGAAGTTGAACCTTACAGCAAGGTAACTCTCATCTAACACTCATCAACTGATTACATCATTATTCTGGGAATATATAGAGGCTGATACAAAATATCTTTGCTAACTATGCGTGGAGGGATCATAATGGATCACCAACCGCATTTACAATTATAGATATGAACTTTAATATAGTCCGCTGACAAAATCGGCCTTTCTGATATTCTGAAGTCCTTCTCTGGCAGCTGGAGTGAATTATGGATGAAATTCCATGCCTGATAAATGCTTTCCACTGCTTGAGGTCGTCCTTTTTCCTTCTCGGCCATGCTGCTGGTTAATTGTAGTTGCTAGAGCTTTAACTGTGCATGTACAGGCAGTTGATCGTTTGCTTTCTCCTTTGGGAGCTCAAAACAGTCAAGGGAATGAAGAAAGTATTGAGGAGGCGCGCACAGGTAAAGAACAAACACAAACCGTCAGATCGAAAAAAATCAATGGAGGAGATCTCATCGGGAGGCAAGGTAGACAAGCGAACGAGAGCGATTGGATCACCATCGGGTAGATCCAACGGTGATCGCAAGCGAAAGAAACACGGATAAATAACGGTGGGGAAAAACGGTTTTGCACGGCAGGCGGTTTCCCCTCAACGCCTTTGCGCTGCAGGCAGTTTCTGTAATGCGGGGCACGATATAATAAAATAACGACGCCTAGCCCCCGAAAACCGCCGCCCCCGTGGGATAACGGGTGCACAAGTCATGCAATCGCGGCTTGCGACTGTCATCCGATCGTGCGATGGACGACCAGATGGAGGGGAAGATGCCCGATAGTTAGTGCATGGACTGGGGGTGATCGAGACCGTCAAATCTGACCGTGACAGATCAACGGCTGCGATTACGGCAGAAAGCTATATGGGCGCGGGTCATATGATTGGGTTGTATGAAGGTTTTTGAAGAATAAATAGAGATTACGGGGGCTATGAGGGTGTGAGGAAACCGAGAGAGAGGGAGAGAGAGAGGTAGATCAAACTACTGTGAGCTCCCTTAGGCAACAACAACATTGCCAAGCTGTCAGTGACCCACAAAAATGCTTAAACCTGTAGCAGAGCTAACAGGACCCTGAATAGGCAAATCATCTACTTACACACATCAAAGATTGCCTTTAACCCTGTAATTACTTATATCGGCTTAAGTGTTCGATAAACTTAACATGCAACAAGATATTCTTTGCATAAACAGTTAATATCAATTGTGTTCGTATAACAATATAAATCATGTAAAGTCATTCATCAATACAGTATTATCTCATAAACCCATCATTAATAACATCATAAAAGCACATTCATTCATAACATAAGTAAATAGACAAACACATGAATTTTTGGAATAATATCTTTATTCATACTTCAGTTCTGATTACAGACTCAATACATCCCTGTGCACTCAGCTACAGGGGTCCGCGCACTCAGCTGCAGACTCTACTCTAGGCCTCTGTGCACATATCTGCAGAGCCTTCCTTCTATTCGAAGACTTCTTCGCTCCTACTCTTACTGACCCATTACATTCATCTTCATCATTCTATATCTTTGCGTTAGACTCTCTAAGACACACCTACTTATACAGTCCCATGGTCCGCAAACCATGGGTGGATCTACAAAAGCTGACTCAACTTACATAAAACAAGGTAAAACCCTTTATGACACTCTAACTATCTACGCACTCTG
Organism: Pinus tabuliformis; assembly: GCA_031772625.1. Lineage (NCBI taxonomy): Eukaryota > Viridiplantae > Streptophyta > Pinopsida > Pinales > Pinaceae > Pinus > Pinus tabuliformis. Next base: position 632,558,547 of record CM062805.1, read on the forward strand.
TGTGGTGAAGTAAAATTATAAGTGCGGACACGAACGAATTCCTTGAGCCCGATGATGGGTCTAGCCACAATACGTACATTCTATAGAATATTTCCTTAGGTTAGAATCAATCAAGAGGGCCTACCTCTTGGTCACTCATCTTGCTTTATGATGTGCTCGCTTGATCGCTCCAGCAATCTCTTGCTTCCTTCTTCAAGTTCCTGAAACAAGTAAACAACAACAGCACATAAACATAATAATAGACAAATTGCAATTCAACCTACTTAATGAGTAAAGAAGCATCAAGACATGAATATTTAATATTACAAAACATGTAGTAAATCAATCGATAGTTTCATATATCAATATCAAAGGGAGATTAAACAACCATTCGTCTTGATGTCACAATCTTCCTCTGATAAGACCAGGTTCCCACACACTTCTGCTAGCACTTCATGATGGCTTCAAACAAAAATAGTTTAAAGACTCTTCCCTTTAGGCTTCACTCCAAACCAAACATACTTCTCCCTCACACAACTAGATGGCTAAAACTAGTAATAGCTTTCATATCAAATCAAAATAGTATACTCACACTAAGCCAACACTCTAACTATGACTAGCTTGTGCTTGGGAAGAAGGGAGGTTTATATAGGAAATATGGATGGGAGATGGATCCTCTTCTCAAGGGAGAAGGACTTATCCCTTGAGGTAGTTCCATCATTCTAGGGGAAAGGAGCCCAAACTATCATCCTTGACCCCATCCAGCCAAACCATTTACAAAACTTTTGTTACAGAGCTTCTAGAGATGGAAGCTTCACCTCTGATTTAAAAAGCTTTCCATAACAGGACCGACGCAACTAAAACATAGCTCAGTCGCATCGATCGGCGCGTGGAATAGTGCTAATCTCTGCATATCGGCACGGGGGAGACAAAGTCCATTAGTGTCGGTCTTGTAAATTGGGAAAAACAGAAGTTTCAAGGGAAATGGTGCAAAAGGGAAATGATCTGCTCATGAAGAGGGACATAATGGGAGTTTCTTCATGAAGGCAAAGCATGCGGGGTTCACTGTAGAGGTCCTCCAGGATCAAGGAACGAGGAGTACAGGGACAATGACAAAATGTTGTGTAACATATGCCCTCTAAAGTGTGAAGGCCGAGTCAGAGCGAGGGATGAAATGCTTTATAAATCAATGCGGGAACCAGTTTGCCGTCGAAAAACCAGCAAGCAAGTACATATACATATACATAAACTGATATCTCTGTCAAATGATACATGAATCGTCACAGGGACGCAGCCATCCAGAGAATGATCATGTAAATGGATCCATGTATGGGCACAACCATCCTTCAAAGATGATCCTAATGAAACCAAGGTATGGTCACAGCCATCCAATAATGGGAAGGATCACATATGATAACTCATGGTCTGGTCATAGCCATCCATCTGATAGAGACATGCATATCATTATAACCATGTCACACCATTTCGCAACCTGGACATTTTTTATCGGAGTCCAGGGTCTTGCGCTCCAACACGACCTGATCAAAGTACACATTCTAACATGTGAATAGATGTGTTGATGTCGAACATGCTAGAAAGTTTCCTGATTACCAGTCCATGATGTAAACTATTAACAAGCGTGAGAGAAACCACCAATAATGACAATGGCCCTCAAGGTATTATTAGCACAATTCACGGAATGTGAATACAGGAACTAAAGTTGAACATCCACGAAATCACTCGATCGAAAGCCAATGATCTAAACTTGTTGTCGATTGCGAAGAACTTTCCATTAAGGCATGCAATCTCTAAGGTACTGGAAGGGAGTCTCTCGATCAACTTCCCAGATAATGAGTTGATGTCGATGGAAAGCAATCATGTCAAAGGAGGGCCATAATGAATCCCACATCATCGATGCGAGATGAGAGGATGCAAAATGATTTTGGATGATATAGAGAATCACAGGTAAGTGTAATTGCAGAAGGACAACCCTTGAACACGTCGACAACACAACTGGAATTTTGGCAGCTTTTGGATCCATAGGATCAGTGGTCATGGTGACATAGCAGAGATCAGATGGAAGGAAAAAATGAATAGCCCAAACCCAGGAAGGTCAACGATGTAAAGGAGGATGTCCCAACTCGACACGAAGCAAAGAGTGTCATGTTCAAGAGTGAGTTGCCGACACGACTCGATAGATTTCCAAATTTTTCCCCCACCATTTCTGGCGAGTACCCCAATTATTTTTTAATCACAAGCTTGAAGGGGATAACATATGCTTGCACTGTAAGTTCATCCTTCAGATGAATCCGACCTAGTAAGTTTAACGAGCCCTAGGAAGGAGAAGCTCATGTTCGTCATGGTGACGAATCTGATGCCATTTAATAGTTTAACAAGTCTGACAAAGGTGTAACTCGGTATCTTTTTCGTGTTTCAAGAATTTTGAAAAAGACACGTAAAAAAAACTCCACATGGTCCCTTTTCGTACATTTGTGTCTCTCGAGCCCGAAAAGGTAGAAAACAGTACTTGAGAGAACCGCTTGACCATTTCAGTCAAGGAGTACCTTTTTCATAAATAGTGCCTCCCAGCCCGAAAAAAGGGTAAACTTATACTGGTTGCACGACATTTCGCATCCATTAACGAGTTCGAAATGACAAGGGCTTGGCCATCTTTTCTTTTTTAAAGGGTCAGAAAAGAGCTGAAAGCAGACCCTCCATTTTTATTCTCTTTAACGAGTCAAAAAGGGAAAAATATTTGGCGATCTTTTCATATGTGTTTAATGAGCCGAGAAAAGAGTTGAAATATGACTCATCGCCATCGTCGAATGTCCATCACCCATCACTGCACAAGCAAGGCAAAGCGTATTATCGAGTCCTTGAGGAAAAATAGGTGAAAAATATTTACAAAACCTGATATTTTCATGAAAAAATAGGGGAAAAGTAAATATATTTTTACCATTCACCTTTTTACCTTTGTAGTGAAGACTTTTGCCCACTTTTTCCCTAGTTTTTCCGAAGCAGATTGCGGGTGATCCAAGAGGCCAATCGATGAGCCATTAGTTCTAGGTAACAGGCGAAGCCCTGAGCTCCATTTTCATGCTATTCATTTATGCTTTTAAGCATTTTTTTTGGATTTTTAGGGAGGTTTTTGAGAAAAAATTTCGCCCTCAGTCGGCGCAATTTCCAGGCATGGTATCGCGCCAGCCGAGGGTTATTTGCATGCCATCCGTGCCGACCGGTGTGACTGTTTCTAAAATAGATGCTTCAGCACCGTGGATAGGGAAACAAACAAATTTTCTCAAGAACTAACCGTTAAAATTTTATCTTTATGTACCAAAATTGATGATTGACTCAAACAAATGGCTTTTGCAGGAGAGAAATCATCAAAAATGGTGGATTGGAAGGAAAGAGAGCACGAAGATGTGGACACCCAGGCAATGAGTGATCCAAATCGCCTGGAAGCTTTGACGGCTTGCAGGCTCCCCAAATTTTTCCTTACACCAGGGATGCGGACCCAGCCCGAATTACTTTGGTATTTGATAATCCTTTGGGACATCAATCGTGAGATTTTTGTTATTGGAGACCAAGAGCTGGAGCTAAAAACTTAAGACATTTACTTCATCATTGGGTTGTCTCACAGAGGTGAGACAGTGAATTTGTATGAATCACGTCTAGTCAGGGCAAGCATAAATTCCCTTCTTGTCGCGCATTGTCCTGAGGCCTTGAAATCCAAAAGCAGGAAGATTGAGATTTCCAGCGTATGGGATTTGACACTAAGGGTGCTTCTATTGACCATCAATAGAGTGGTAGGGTCCCAAGCGGAACCTGAGACTAATAAGTCGAAGTTCCTTTACGCTATTGACTGCATAGCTCCCACGATCTTCAACTGAGCAGAGGCCATGAAGATGAATATCAAGCGCCAGTTGTCTAAGGTGAAGGTGGGAAATCTGAATCAATTTGGCTTTGGATCAGTACTTGTGACCTTTTCCCTGGAACGAGTGCCACTGTTCCATTATCAGTTGATTGAGGTTGATCCTCATTGCACCACGTGATCCATTGATGGCCCGCTGGAGTCATTTTATGCCCAGGATCACTAGGGGTCAGCAAATGTCCTACCGACCAACATTATTTTCATGTCTACAACGATAGAAAATCATCATGGAGGACTAGCCGTACAATAGCACTGATTTCCGTGGAGACCCAGATATGCCCTTGCCAGATGGGGAGGACTTCGATGATGAAGGTAAAAAACCAAACCAAATTTTGATTTTGAATTGTAGTTAATAAATGCATGCTTATAACATCTCTCTTGTGTATGAAGATGTTGGACCAGAGCGGCCAGCCAGGATGTCCCCAATAGCCAAGCGCTATCCTCATCCTATTGATGTTGTCATCCCTTATCAGGAAGGGAACGATAATGAGGAGGAGATTGTGAGGAACCTCGAGGTGTTGACTCATGGTATCATTAAGTATGATCAGATATGATACATGCCTCGGTGATACCATAGGCACACAATGGGAGTCTCATATTGGATCCACCGATTGCTGAGTCGCGTAGTATGAGCTGTCTCGTGCTATCATGACCATCATGCTGAGTAGTTCCTAGGTCCAGTACTTACATATTTTTTGAGGCTTACGTGCCACGGATGTTATTGTAGACATACATATTGTTTTTTTGGGTTTTGATGTATCAAACATTCTCACATATGTATATATATTATATTTTCCTATCTATTATGGTACAAATGGTTTGTCTTACCTTTTACATGTTTCACAAATGTCTATCCAACACGTAATTAGCTAATGCATCTGTTAATATATTCATGCATCTAGGAATATGAAGATATGTAATATAATCAAAATTCCTTTCCAACAGATGGATACAGAGATACATTCGTAATATTTGAGGGTTCTTGACAGAATATTTCCCGTTGAGTTGAAGGACGACAAGCTGTGAATCTAGGTTGACAACCAATTCTCTGATGCCCAAAGCGATGGCTTCTTATAACAGTTCGATGACCGCACTATATTCAGCAATGTTGTTGGTTGTGCGACCTAGGTAGATACCTTTAAGGTCAATCAACTCACTTTTAGGGTTGTAGATAGCCCATGCTGTAGATGATAGGTTTCAGGTACTTCAGCAAGCACCATCGGCGAAATCGACATGAGGAGCTGCAGACATCTACAAAGCACAAAAAGCATAGTAAACAAGAAAGTTGTTTGAAAACTTCCACACAAAACCACACTGTACAGGAATGAATCACACACTAATGTACATAAGTAACCATGCAAGATGTCCCAAGCATAGTAATTTTTGAGGTAAATCCCATTTCGGGGCTTATTGAGAGGATTTCCTTCATAATCAATAAGTTCATAAGCTTCTTTCTGCAAAACACGTTTTACAATATAGGGCCCGTGCCACATAGGTTCGAACTTTCCTGCCCCCATCTTATCATTAGCTTGGTCGTATAGCAGGACCAAATCACCCTCAGAGAAGGCGTGCGGGGAGACTGACTGGTCGAAATGGGATTTGACCCGTTTCTTTTGTGCTTCGATGACCAAGGCAGCGAGATGGTGAGTATCGTCTAGTCTTTCCAAATATAATAGGCATTCCTCTTGAGGTGATGTTTCAGGGAGGAGCTCAACAGCTAACATAAGTGAACGAATCTCACATTCGATTGGCAATGTTTCTTCTAGACCATAGACCAGCTAGAATGGTGTGAAACCAGTGGCGTCTTTAGTTAAAGTTTAGTAGGCCCACAAAGCTGAAAAAACAATTAGATGCTAATTTGACTTGTGCATCCCAATAGTACGCTGAAGCATGGTGACCGAAAATTTGTTCACAGCTTCAACTTGGCTGTTGGCCTAAGGGTAATATGGGTTTGAGCCATTGTGGCGCAAGCCCAATGCAGATGTCAATTCTGCCATTATGTAATCTCTGAAATGGGAGCCATGATCTGTGACAATGGCTTGGGGTACGCCGAACCTAGAAATAACATGGTTAAAAAGGAATTGAGCTGTCATCTTACCATCTACCGAATATGTAGGCATCACTTCAGCCCATTTGGTGAAGTAATCAACAACAACAATAATGTAGCCATGCCCCCCAGCCAAACAAGGGTTACATGTCATATAATCGATGCCCCATTTGGAAAATGGACCAACGATAATGACGGGGTGTAGGGGAGTGGGTGGGGTGCGCATCTTGCATTGGTAGATTTGGCATTCGTGACACTTGCGGACAGCAAGAATGCAGTCTTTGAAGATGGACGGCTAGAAATAACTAGCACGAAGGATTTTCTGAGTTGTAGCATAACCAGACATATGACCACCACATGCCCCGGAGTGGCAATCATTGAGAACTCTTTCAGCTTCCTCAATCGTGAGGCATCGGTGAAGAACAGAATCGACACTGACACGGTATAAAGTATCACCAATAATGCAGTAGGGTTGAGAATGATGTTGAATCCTTCGACGATCATCTTTGGTCAATGTGGACCGAAATGTGGAGGTTTGGAGATACACGATGATATCACCATACCATGGATCAAGGGTGCTAATCAGGAAAAGGGTCTCATCTGGGAGTTGTTCATCTGCACCAGCAGGGAGAGATTTGGAGGGAAGGGAACAAATCAATTCTGCGAAAACAAGTGACTTCTTAGATTTGGTTGTAGTGAAGACCAAATCAAATTCTTGCAGGATAATGATCCATTTAGAATACTTTCCCCCCAGCAACTGACGAGTCAAGATGTAGGTCATAGGGTTGCATTCAGAAATCACTGTAGTCGTTCATAAGAGAATATAATGTCGAAAATGTTGAACAGACTGGATGGCAGCCAAATCCAACTTCTCGACATGTGTACAATGTGTTTCAGTGTCAAGGAGATTCCAACTCAGGTAGTAGATCACGTGTTCAGCACCTTCAATGTCGTCTTGAACCAACACCATAGCTATGGTGCTAGGGGCTGCGGCTAGGTAAAGGAAGTAATCACGATAATAATCTGGCAGATGCAACAGAGGATAATTTATGAGGACAGCCTTAAGATCATTGAGAGATTTTTGGGCTATCTTGTCCCATGCAAAGGGTGTTCCTTTTTTGAGCAACCAGGTAAATCCCGTAGCTAGCCTGGCATAGTTGGGTATAAAACAATGAAGAAAGTTGGCCTTTCCCTAGAGGCTCTGGAGTTGGTGCAGTGAAGATGGAGGGGATAATTTTACAATGGCCTCGACTTTTAGCAGATCCAGGCAAATCCCATCCTTGGAAATCATGAAGCTGAGGAGTCGTCCTGATTCTACGCAGAAAACACATTTGTGTGGATTTAACCGGATGTTGTAGTGCCTACAGCATAGAAAAATCTGCCGAAGATGGTTTGGGTGATCTTGTTGCTTTTGAGAATGGGCAGGAAGGTCATCCAAGGTTGGATAATGTTGCGAATGTCATGAAATGCATAGGACATTTCCCACTGAAATGTGGCCCCAGCATTTTTTAGGCCGAAAGGGAGCTTCTTGTATGCGAACGTACCCCATGGGCAGATAAATCCTGTCTTCTCTTGGTCAACTGGTGCGATATTGATCTAGTTGTAACCAGAAAAACCATCCATAAAGGAAAATATCTCACTCCTGGCACATTTATCAATGATTTGATCAATGAAGGGAGTAAGATAATTATCTTTAGGACAGGCACGATTAAGGTATCGATAATCCACGCAAATGTGGATCGTTCCTTATTTCTTATTCACCGAGACAATGTTGGACACCTAGTCTATAAGAGGAATGGGATAAATGAATCCAGCTTTGAGAAGCTTTTTGACTTCGCCCTTAATAGTAACGACCTTTCTAAGGTGCACCAGACGAAGCCGTTGGCGAATGGGTTTCACATCCAGATACGTTGGTATTTCATGCACCATGATGCTGGGATCAATGCCAGGCATTTATTCGTAAGACCATGCAAACACATCACAAAATTCCTGAAAAAGATGAGTATATGTCTTGATCTCATCTGGAGAACAAGATACCATGATATGAACGTGTTCAACAATACCGGGTTTGATAGAAATGTTAATCGGCATCGTTTGGGTAATATTACCCAGATTTCCTTCTGACCATACTTCATGAGTAACACTCAGTGATGGAAATGGAGGAGATGACCCTTCGAAAGAAGTATACATGACCACCGGGTGAGGCAGAAACGAGGAGTGATGGTGGTTATTGATCCATGGCGGTTCCTCGAGAGACATGATTTCCATGATACCTTCATCGGCAAGGAAGGTCTCAGCTAAGGGATCGGATGATTCCAAAGTGCCAAGCCAGGGGGATTGAGAATACATATCGAGAGAGGTCTTCGAGATATGAGAATCAAAGGACGTAGAGTTCGCAGTCGAAACAATTTCCACGTAATTGACTTCGGTGGGACTAAGCGGCATGACTTCACCCCAAGAATCAACCAGATCTGGCGCAGGTATGACCCAGGGATCAGACTTGACCGAGATAATGTTGATGGAGGCAACATGAGGAGGTGGAGTGGAAAAATCCCCATTAAGACAGAATATTTGAAGATACCTGCCCCCACACTCTCAAAGGGAGCACCGGATTGCTTGACATATGTCATGTTGCCATCAGAGGAGGAAGAGGCAAAGAAAGACAGTTGATCAACGATGACAATCCTCCCTTGATGGGGAAAACAAATCACATGAAACAAAGAGGAGGCCATGGCATGCATGGTATGAGTCCAACTTCGACCGAGTAGAAGATTATAATTGAGATTGGCATCAACAATCTCTACTTCAACTTGCACTGTCTTGCCTTCCAGGGTGATGGCAAGGTTGGGTAAAACACCGAAGGGTCGCGAATCACACCCATCGAAAGCTTCCAATGTGTTCAGAGACTGGTTCAGTGCAGGGGAACCAATAGCCTTCTAGCACGCAGTTGACATGATGCAGGTAGAAGCACCTTCATCAATGATAGTGTGGTGGATGGTCTTTTCATTAATGATTACCTGAATAAGAAAGGAAATCTGATGAGGGAGTCTCGGAACATGGTTCTCTAGATCGAAACAGATCAAATTAGAATTGGTGGGATCAATGCCCCCGATAGCTGACAGTAAAGATTTCCACTGTGATGGGAAGCTTTGGAGTACCTTGAGAGCCGACATGGCTGACGACGCCTGAGCCAAATCTTCAACAATATTGTAATGTTGAGCGGCTCGAGCGTTGGGATTGTATGAGGATTTCCTAAGCACACCTAGAGAGTGTGGCCATGGAGCAGAATCAGGGTTAGGGCACTTGATTTGTAGAGGGCCAGAACTTGGGGTAGAAGAAGAAGGTGGAGCTTTGTTTTCTTTCCCTGCTGCAGGAGATGGAGTTTGATAATCCTTCGATCGGGTAGCCACATTAATGGGTGTTCTCATCATGAACACTTGAGACCCACAGGAAGCAGATCGGGGTTGGTCTACCATTTGAGTCTGCTGAGACGGAAAGGGCTCTTTGAGGACAGCAAGGGTCCCCTTGAGCAATTGACTAACTTCGGATCGTCGTGGACAATCCTTAGTATAGTGATCCTCCTCGCAAATGAGGCAAGGATACTTAGGTTTCCATTGCGATGATTCGCCAACAGATAATTTGGGAGGACCCTATTTCAGGGCATCGGCTTTAGCCTTGCCTTTGCCTTTCTTTTTTCCTTTCGAGGATTTGTCTGCTGCAGTAGACTAGACAGCATGGACCTCTGAGGTTTTACCAGGGCTTGGAGGGTTTTGAGATGAACTGTTGGGAGCAGTATTCGAGACTGACTTCTGTTTGGAAGAAGTTTTGATAGGGGCCTAGGATACTGAACCAATAACTCCATCAACGGGAGGGATTGCGGGTGACTTCAATGTCACAAGATCAGATGATGGCCGTGGAGCATTGGGTAATAATTCGTATAAGGTGCCAAACTGAGAGTAGACTAGGTCCAAGTACTGGGCACAAGCGATGGATTGCTCTTCAGTGATGCATCCACCCATGGCTATATCGTGAGAAATTGGGGCTATGAACGATTTGGTAAACCATTCGGTAAGAAACTAATAAACTATTTTGAACTTGATTAATCGACGTCTACATCTCCATTCATGGATATGATCAAAGATGTGCATCGCAGTGTCTTTCTTGAGCGATGTGAGCAGATAGGTGCCCATTTCATAATGAACTGGCAACTGAAAATGCATGAGAAAGGCCATGGCTAACGAATTGAAGTCATGAAAAGTACCTCGAGGTAGATTGATGTACCATTTTGTTGTGGCACCCATAAGGGATTGTTGGAAAAGACGAAGATGAATGGTTCCATCCACATATGAGTTCGACGAGAACCAAAGGTGATATGTCATCACATGGGCCTGAGGATCTTCTTTAGCTTTCCCATCAAACTTAGGGAAATCACTTGGTATCTTAGACGGCACCGGAGACCAATATGGCGAATGAAGAATCAGATCATTCGTAAGACGTGATACATCCTGCAACTCAAATGTAACCAAGAAAGGTAATTGAGTGTTAAAAGGCATGGGAGGTCAATAGGTGGACCCATAAGGAGGAGCCCATCCCTGTTGGTAAGGATTTTGAGCCCATAGTGGGGTATTTTGGCCATACGGCATTTGAGGTTGCCCCCATTATGGGTTACCTTGACCAAAGGGAGGATTCAGACCAGGAATACCTTGAAACTTTCCATGCACAGGTTGCTGATAGGCAACATATGGGTTAAAAGGCTACTGAGCCTGTTGATCTTGGACGTTTGGGTATGGGACCTGTTGTCCTGGAACATAGGGTTGTTAAGTCTGTTGTCCATGAGCAAGAGGGTTTTGGACCTACAGTACTTGGGCATAAGGTTGATACGCTTATTTCCCTTGGACGAAGGGGTTTTTTACCTAGTGCCCTTGGCCAGCAGGATTCTGAACCTATTGGCCATGGACAAGAGGATTCTGCACTTGTTGTTGCAGGACTTGACCTTGAACTTGTCCCTGCAAGGGTTGCCCTTACTGATAGGTATACAAGGGTTGCTACTGCCTAGGTTGGTTCTGCTGACCTTGCCACTGCAAAATTTGTCCCTGGTTTTGCAGAGGTTGGTCCTGCGAGGGTATGGGTTGAGAGGTATGTAGAGCATATTGCATCTTCTTCTGCGCGATTTGTTGCAACTGTTGGAAGGACCGACCCTACGGTTGTTTCAGGTGACCTTGCTGTGGGATAATATGTCCTTATTTTTGCGCGGAAAGCCCTTGTTGCAACAAAGGTTTCCCTGGTTGTTGCAAAAGTTTTCCTTGTTGTTGTAAGGGTACTTGAACAGTGCCCGGGAAATTACTGCATTAAATCTGGCCATAGCTAGGCTGGATGTACTGCCCAGACAGGATGGTGTAAGGTTGATTAACCAATCCATGAGAACTATATGGAATGTAAGGATTTTGGTATTGGACCTGAGCCCCATAAGGCTGCTAATACTGAAAATTGTTCGATCCAGACGAACCACCAAGATTCTGAAGCTGTTGGTACTGGACATTGCTTGATCCAATAGGGTCAGCAAAGTTGTAAATAATACCAAAAGAGAGCTGGTTTATACCAAGCATGTGAGCTTGTGAGCCGCTCACATTAGTGGCACCTGACACCATGGAGACATTCAGATTCTTCTCCCTAGGTGGTGGCACAATCTGGCCACTGACTAACAGGACAGAGCAACTGGTATAGACAATCTTTGAAACTGTCGGTTGCGACGGATGCGTAACTAGGATTGACGGTACAAGAGTTTTCAAGATGGTAGGTTGCATCGGGACTGAAGTAAAAATTGGTTGGGAGGTCATGTTCGTGACTAACGGACCTGACGTAGGTCTAATGCCTTATGCCCAAGCAGAGTTATGGTAGAGTGATGAGGCACTCAGTGTGCCCGAAACTAAGCTCCCTAAAGACACATAGCCATGTGGCAAGTTGGTGGGAATACCTTCTGAATAAGGGAAACCCTCAGGAGGGAACTATAGCGGCAATTCTTCTCCCTCAATAGTGTGTGGAGTTGAGACTTTGGACTCATCCGAAGAAGTGACTGGAGCATCGCCCTTGGGTTCGATGTCTAGAAACAAATGATGATGGATAGCGAAACGTGTACTAGGCGATAGTTCCAAAGGAACACCCAGTTGATCGTACAGACTGTAAGGATGTTGTGGTGACATCTCAACAACGTCAAATAGAGGGTTCAGAGGATAGATAACCAGTCCAAGCTAACCATCAGTGGTCAGTGAGTTCTCTGGAGTTAAAACGGGATTATCCAGAGATTATGGGTCAAGACCAGCAGATGACCCTAAATCGAAAGTGGGTGGAGGACAAGATGATAAGGGTTGAACACTCAAAACAATTGAGAGTTCAACAATTTGGTCCTCGAATGGATCTGATAACTCAGGAAGTGGCTCCTTGGACAATCTTTCAGAGAGAGGAGAGGAAGAGGAAATGGGTAAACTAGATGGTTCAGCCACGATGACCTTGTCTTAGCTGATAGAACAAATAACTTCAAGGATTTAAAATGTCCTTTTAAGGGTACTCACAATTTTGTCAAAAAATCTAACAAGATGTTTTGGATCGTAGGCAATCAATTATTTAAGACACATAAAAGACTCATGTTCCTTCATTTTTAAAGATTCGAGAAAGAAACAAAGATGACTCTATCACTTTCGATTGGAAACGAGCTCGAAAGGACAAGTGCTCGGATGATCTTTTAAGTTTAATGAATCAAAAAGATCAAATGACTACTCTGGATGATGTAGCTAAACAAGATTACCAGGAAAACGTGAACTGCAGAATACCTCTTGGTGAACCAAGAAGTACAAGCAAGCAATCTCCCTGAATGATTTGTTCGGTGTATCACATTCGCAAGGTGGCCAACTCGACTTCCTAAGGATAAAATGATTACAGCCTAGTGGGGTCTCACGTTATATACATGATAGTACAGGGAGCACAAATCCATGCTAGCGTTGTCTAATGCCGAAGCTAATGACAGCTGCTAGGTTTACAGACGCCGGAACACGTCTCTAGCCTAGACCTTCTAGATGTGATTGTTAATGTCAAATGTGCCTTAGGTAAATTGAATTCATTTTAGAGTTGATCTTGAGTTAAGTTTTAGTTTTCAGGTCTTAGCGATGCTACTCGAAAAACCTAAAATGCAACTAAATGGGACAATACCCTTTCAATTCGATGAAATGCCTACACTAAAGAGGGTAGAAACTACTCAATCAAATGCAAACAATCAAGCAACTGAAAACGAAATGATTTTTCACTAGTTCACTTTTTTGAAAAATAAATTAATGAAAAATGCATTCCAATTCCTAATTTCCTAACAAGCACTTATCTATTAGTCCTTTCGAAATGAAAAAAATTCTCTTCCTTTTCAAATGCTGATGCAATTCTATTTTCTAAGAGATGCGAATCATAATGGAAGGACAAGCTGGAATTTCATATTTTCTCATGAAACAACGAGACAAACTTTCGCATACAATCTTTCAATGAGAAAATTTGCGAGACTATGATCTCTTCAAGTAAATGAAAACATGAAAAGAGAAGTTTATTCACATCGACGAAGAACCCACTTTGCCAAACACAAGACTGACAATGTAATCTATGCCGGAAAAAGACATTCAAACTAGTAAACAAAACTTTTTCAAAATTGTGCAAAAAACAGTCAAAGTTGTAAGAGGGACCAAAACAAATGCAAGGAGCAAACACACCCACAACTAGACACAATAAGTCCACAAGCTGCTGAATGGATGACTAACTAGATGTCCTAGTTTCGATGGCCACTCAATGACTCGATCAATCAAATAGCAAAATGACAAGCCTACAAGCAAGAAAAACCAAATGTAAAGTAGCTTTCTAATCAGGGAGAAAAATAGTCAAAAGGCTCACAGGGTCCAAAACACAAGAGAAGAACACACTAGCCAAGATTTGGATATAGCCCTAATCTTCACTTACAAGAATCAGCGCAACTGCCCAACTGAAAACAAGCACTATAGGCGGGTCGGCGTGACTATTCCTCTGCAATTCACAATGATCGGCACGACTGTCAGCTGGTTAAACGCATTGTCCGAGGAAACTAAGAAAAAAAAAGTTCAAAACAGGGACGAGATCTGCTACTATGATTTTTAGACTTAAGCCAATAAGCAGGAGAAAAGCAACAAAACAAAAGGGAAAACATGAAACTAGCAAAGTTCTCATGAAATCCAAAACAAACAAAAATATGGGATCTCCCCAGTGGAGTTGCCAATTTGTTGTGAAGTAAAATTATAAGTGCGGACACGAACGAATTCCTCTAGCCCAATAATGGGTCTAGCTAAAACAGGTACATTCTATGGAATATTTCATTATGTTAGAATAAATCAAGGGGCCTACCTCTTGGTCACTCATCTTGCTTGATGATGTCCTCGCTTTCTCGCTCCAGCAATCTCTCGCTTCCTTCTTCAAGTTCTTGAAACAAGTAAACAACAACAGCACAAAAACATAATAATAGACAAATTGCAATTCAACCTACTTAATGAGTAAAGAAGCATCAAGACATGAATATGTAATATTACAAAACATGTAGGAAATCAATCGATAGTTGCATATATTAATATCAAAGAGAGATTACAGCCATTCATCTTGACATCGCAGTCTTCCTCTGACAAGACCAGCTTCCCACACACTTATGCTAGCACTTCATGATGGCTTCAAACAACAATAGTTTAAAGACTCTTCCCTTTAGGTTTCACTCCAAACCAAACATACTTCTCCCTCACACAACTAGATGGCTACAAATAGTAATAGCTTGCTTCTCAAATAAAAATAGTATACTCACACTTATCCAACACTCTAACTATGATTAGCTTGTGCTTGGGAAGAACGGAGGTTTATATAGGAAATATGGATGGGAGATGGATCCTCTTCTCAAGGGAGAAGGACTTATCCCTTGAGGTATTTCCATCATTATAGGGGAAAGGAGCCCAAACTGTCATCCTCGACCCCATCCGGCCAAACCATTTACCAAACATCTATTACGGAGCTTCTAGAGATGGAAACTCCGGCTCTAATTTACAAAACTTTCCATAACAGGACCAGCGAGGCTGGAACACAGCTCAGTCACACTGATCGGCGCAGGGAATAGTGCTAATATCTGCACATCGGTGCAGGGGAGACAAAGGCCATTAGTGTTGGTCTTGTAAATTGGGCAAAAAATAAGTTTCAAGGGAAATGATCTGCTCATGAAGAGGGACATAATGGGAGTTTCTTCATGAAGGCAAAGCATGCGGGGTTCATTGTAGAGGTCCTCCAAGATCAAGGAATGGGGATTACAGGGACAGTGACAAAATTTTGTGTAACAGATGCCCCCTAAAGCGTGAAGGCTGAGTCGGAGTGAGGGATGAAATGCTTTATAAATCAGTGTGGGGAATCGGTCTGCCATCGGAAAACATGCAAGAAAGTATATATACATATACATAAAGTAAGATCTCTGTCAAATGATACATGAATTGTGGCATGGCTGCAAGCATCTAAAGAATGATCATGTAAATGGATCCAGGTATGGGTGCAACCATCCATCAAAGATGATCATATTGAAACCAAGGTATGGTCGCAGCCATCCAATAATGAGAATAATCACATATGATAACTCATGGTCTGGTCGCAGCCATCCATTTGATAGAGACATGCATATCATCATAACCATGTCACACTACCCGATCAAAGTACACGTTCTAACATGTGAATAGATGTGTTGACGTCGAACATGCTAGAAATTCGCTTGATTACCAGTCCATGATGTAAACTATTAACAAGCGCGAGAGAAACCACCAATAATGATAATGGCCCTCAAGGTACTATCAGCACAATTCACGGAATGTGAATACAAGAACTGAAGTCGAACATCTGTGAAATCACTCAATCGAAAGCCAATGATGTGAACTTGTCGTCGAGTGCGAAGAACTTGCCATTAAGGCATGCAAGCTCTAAGGTACTAGAAGGGAGTCTCTCGATCAACTTCCCGGATAACAAGCTGATGTCGATGGAAAGAGACCGTGTCGAAGGAGGGCCATAATGAATCCCACATCATCAATGCGAGAGGAGAGGATGCAAAATGATTTTGGATGATATAGAGAATCAAAGGTAAGTGTAACTGCAAAAGGACAACCCTTGACCACATCGGCGACACAACTGGAAGTTTGGTAGCTTTTGGATCCATAGGATCAGTGGTCATGGTGACATAGCAGAGATCAGATGGAAGGAAAAAATGAACGACCCAAACCCAGGAAGGTCTATTATCACTCAGAATTTTCTCTAGAAGTTATCAAAAGAAAGAAAATGACTGAGGTAACCACAAACCAACTTTTAAGCATAGGCTCTAGCCAACCTAGGCTCAGAGAGGGCTCTCTCTGTGTGATTTAGCTTTGTTTGCTGGGATTTCAGGCTAGTTATGAATGTTAAGGGGGGTTTTTTATTTGTACTGATGATTGGATGGTGGAATCCTTAAAACAGAAGGATAGAATGATGTCTTTAGACCATTGGGCTATGGAGTCAACAGAAGGGTAGCAAAACTAGAATTAACTCACTAAAGAAAATGTTCAAAGTGAAAGATAGCAGAGTAGAGTGCAGGTCTTTGGGCCAGAGGGGTGAAATGGTTTGAATCAGGGTGAGAGAGAAATCAATAATTCTCAAACCAGGACTTAAATGAGGAACAGAGGGTAATCAGAAACAAAGGGCAATTAAGAATCCTTTGCTATAGATTATAAAGAGATGACCTAAACTAAGGAGAAATTAAGAATTCCTTAACTTAGATATCAATAGAAAACATTTATATGCCTAACTATTAAGGCAGAGTGTAATTAAACAAATTTTGAGATAATACTCCAGTTATAGCATTCAGATTTAGATACACATTGTGGGAAAACTTTAAGAAAGATAACAACAACGTGAGAAAATACTTGTCTGCACTTCGCTCAACACATGAATTCTGTGAAATATCTTGTCTTTATTCATCAATCCAACTTGTTGGTCCAGTCAGTGATACAATAGCTTTACAATCTTTTGATCAAGAAGTCTATAGAAATGTCTAAGAATCCACCCTACATACTTCGAATTGTGAAGTATTTATACAAAATTTTATTACAAAATATCTCAAAATAACTTGAGATTTAATCTAGGAAATAAAAATATCTTCTTTCAAGAAGATAAAGACATCTATTGAACTGCTTTCATGTTGTCTCTTTTATTGTGGTGTTGCTCGCCTTTATAGTTTGGTTTGTAGCCCTTTATGCTGCCTTGTTGTTTGGTCTTTTACGCTGGAAGCTGCATTCACTTTTGGCTTTCATCTAATACTCTTTGGCACTGATACTCTTTAACCATGTTGATCTGCCTTTACCTTTTACCATGTTGACTATACATTAACCTTTTTACTACATTTTACTATAGTAGATCAGTCAATTTTTCCCATAATTCAGCATCAGGTAACTTGATTTACAACATCCTTATATATATCTCATCTACCTCGGTGTACATAGCAAACGTAGGCCTGGTGATGAACCGATGTTTCACTTTAGGCTGGAGGAAACACAAGTTTTCAAATGTCTGGTAAATAACTTTTCCTGTTGGCAATCCTCTTATCGATGATGTACTGACATGTTCTCTAGCTAGCTCTCTAATTTTGTTGTCATAATCCTGTTGTGTCATGAGCTTGTCATTTATGAACAAGGGACTAGGTAACCCTTTCTCTCTCAAAATTTGAAACTTGGCGATAAATCTATTGACTGCTACCTGCATATTTTGACACTTGTCCTCCAAGTTTAACATTAAGTTTCTCTTGGAAAGGACCTTTCTTACCTCCAAAATTGTTTCTGTCCTATCGTCTATATCCAACTCTTGAAGTTCATACTTGTTTTTACTGTTGAGGAAGTGGATAAGTCTAGTTGCATCTTTAGGCGTGTCTCCTAGTTCTTCCTTGACTTTTGGATAGTTTTTGTAGCTATCTTTATCAGGTCTATATGTTCAAAAATTACTTGAACGGATGGCCAAATATCGTTGACAGAGTCAATGATATTGGCCCATAATAGTTCCTTGGCTTTCCCAAGGGGTTCCTTTAGTGCTAGATATTTCTCCATGGCCTTTAATCTTTCATTCATTCTGGCATATTTTTTCACTTCTTCCTTGTGCATGATCTTGGCAAGCTTGCAATCTATTTCCAAGCTTGTCACCTTTTCTTTCAGTTTGTACAAAAGCCTAAATAGACATTTCCTTCATGAATCTGACCAACTCTATTGCTTTTTCTCCTGATGCACCTGTTGTTGATGTAGACTGTGTTGAAACTAGTTGTGTTGTAGGCATGGAAGTTGTGGGAGCCAATGAGGTTGCCAGTATTAAAGGGACTACTATTGAGACCATTGGGATGACATTTGTAGATGTAGTGGCAATATCACTTTGCTTCAATTGAATTAAAGTGTCTAGTTCTTTCTCTGTCTCCTTTAACTGATCATTAAGTTTTAGGACCAAGTCCATCAACTCTTCATGTCTAGTTTGGCTCTCTAAGACCTCCTATGTTTGGGGATGTTGCAGCTGAGGTATCTTCAATTGTTTTTTCAGTGCAGCAATGTCATCATTTTTTCTCTTAATCAGCTGCTCTATGGCTTTGATATCTTTGGGATCATGTCCCAATTCAATCACTAAGTCTTCCAAGGACTTTATTCTAGTATCCTTGGCCTGTGAGGAGGCCATCTCTAATTGATATTGAGCTGAGATATTGCTCAATGAATTCTGTAGTAGATGGGAAGCTATGGCTTTACCTGTGAGGGTGGAGTATATCATCTCTACAGCATGTTTGTGCAATTCGATTTGTTCAATGGGATGAATATCCCTTGCCATTACCTCAAAGTCGATTATCTTGTAATTTTTTGATGTCCTTGGCTGTTTTGTTGTTGTTTTACGAAGGACATCTGTAATTTTCCCTCCTTGATGTCAAAAGCTGACATCAACCTTGTCTGATTGGTAGGTGTGAGTTTGAGATATTGCGCATAAGTTTGGGCCTTTAGTTTCTCATTTCTCATCTTGATCTCTTTATATCTATCTTTTATATCCTTATCCTTATCAATAGGCCTACTGAATGAGGATACTTCTACACTTAGCTGTCTTTCCAAAATCTGGGTTTGTGATGTAGATGGCCCCTGTGTTTCCTCAGATAGAGTTGTTCCTTTACTTCTGTCCAACTCAGTATCAGTTATTTCTACTGAGCCTTTTGTGTCTTCCTTCTTTGAAACATGATTTAGCCTAGGTCTTTTGCTCTGACTGGTCCTATACTGTACATTTGATGTGCCCATTCCTGAACTTGAGGGTTCCTCCCTGGTCCTTTTGGGGTTCTTTTCCTCATTCTAAGGAGTCTGCATGATAGGAAGGGTGCTCATGGTTGGCTCTTGCTATTCAGGTACCTGCAGAAATGAGCTCTCATCAAACTGTCTTTGTAAGTCACATAGGGCATTCTTTACATCTACCTTTGTACTGTCTCTATCTACAAGAGTTTTCTCCACCCACTCAGATTGATTTGCATATATTTATATCTCTGGTATTGGGTGGTGAATATAAGGTCCCAACTTGGCCTTCTTTCTCAATCTGGTCATAAATTCTTGAGGGTCATACCTCCACATGAAACTCTTTTGGAACTTCATTTGCTGCAAAATTTGGTCTGCTTCCTCCCCTGCCTCTCTAGAATTGCAGATGAAGGGGCCTAACTGGCTTTTTACTTTGAATCGTGATCTTTTCTTGGCCGAGACAAAATTTATCTCATCAAAATTCATTATTTGTCTATACTATTGTAGAGAAAATAACCTCATGGGGAGGTATTTAAGTAGTTTATATGGTGCAAGATGGAAACCATAAATTCTTATCTCTGTGTGGTTTTGGTAAAGGTACCAATCTCCCACTTTGCTTTGTTTAGACAACTGAAGGACCCTTTTGATCTTTGGACTTATCCTGGGTGGAGGGCTTCCTTTCAGCATAGTCATGACTGGATGAAAAAAAGAATCTATGAAATCTGAATAGGTATATGGTGACTCAAACTTATGGAACAGTGGGGTCCAAAAAATGACAAACCTGGGCTGGCCCTTGGTATCCAGCTTCTGGAGGGGAAAAGGAAATCGATCCGGCTGATAATATAGGAACATAGGTAGAGGACAGATGAGTATTTTAACACTCTTTCATTGTGCATCCTGGTGAATTGTTCATGCAATATCTCAGCTATGAACTCAGCATAATTGTACAGAACAGCAGGAGGTTGTCCTGGGGTATAAATTGACATGAAGGCCAGGACAAGTTCATCAACAAATTCATCAGTGGAGCAGCCTAGGACACATGATATCATGGTGATGATTTGTTTTCCCCTTTCAAAGAACATGGCATAAACATATGGGGGGGGAATTTTAGGAATGTGCTGCTCTTCAACAATGAAATCTTGGAACAATTGGGCCAGTCTAGAGGGACTTAACTTGGAATATTGGTCTAACAAATCTCCAATTGAGAGTGGAGTCAGGTTTGGTCCTGGTTGGAGTTGCAGCATTTCATTTATGGAATCAGCTATAATGGTGAATAGAATCTTTTGGTCAGGGGACATAATAGCTCTCAGGCTGGGAATGTAATAGGCATGGCACTGGTGGACAATTTCAGGGAAAACATGTACCTGTGGGAACTGGTATTTGGGAAAATTTGACTCCCAAAGGCCAATATCATCAGCATGGTTGAGGTATTTGTCCCTACTTGAAAAATGGATTTTAAGCAGGAGCTTCTGGGTAGATGTATCCTTAATTTGGAAATCCTTGTTAGCCAAGGGAAGGTGGTCGAGGTCCAAATGGGGAGTTGTGACAGGTCTAACGTCCAAGGCAACAGGGGCAGCCATAATTTAGTTCTTGTGGATTTAAATTTGGCTTTACAGGTTTATTCAGAAGTTTTTCACGACAACTGGGATTTTTTAGAGGGTTTGGTCATGGGTTTTTAAAATCTAAAGTACTTATTCAATTAATTTTACTTAATTGAAACACTGTGCAACGCTGAGCATTTCCAAATTTGAAAGGGCAAGTAGTAATTTATGGTGAAATACCTGGAATTGGGTGAATAATATGCAAATTTTGAAGTTCATGGCAGCTCCAGAGGTCCAAATAAATCTGGTACAGACTGAGAGGTCAACTGGGGTTTCTGCAACTTTCTTCAAGGATGAATTTGGAGTTCAAATGGTGAATTCGGCATTTGCAAGAATCACACTAGTTCACAGAGGTTTACAGAACAAATGAGCGAAAAAAGGTGGAAAAGGGCCTCTCGGCCTTTTTATGGAGAAACGGTTATTTTTTGGTAGGTGATTTCGAATAAATAGTAGGTGGTTTGGCAGGTTGAGCGGGGAGGCGGTTTCCCAGGCCATCGCACCGCTCATGGAGGCTGGGTGGTATTTCGAAGGGGTCACCCGATCTACTCTAGAGCGTGACATGTAGCAAAGGAGGGGTCAAGAAAAACCACTTTATCGGGTGGGTAATGTTTGTCCATCGGGCACGGTTGATATGGCTGTGGACCGTTGGATGAGTGGGAAGTTGATCTAACGGCAGTCGGGCGACAAACTTGTGTGGAGGAAATGAACGAGAGTTTAGGGGGGCCAGGGGCCTTAATCATGGCAGTTTGTGATTAACGTGGGGTTAATCATGAGGTTAGGGGATTGGGTGGAACTTAATGACGGGATTAACTTAGGTTTACTGAGATTTGGTAAATTAAGTGGGTTTTGTCAGGATATGGGGCAAATGTATTAGTTTCTATTAAAACTAAGGGTTGGGGGTATTTACATAGGGATTTAGTTAATATACAGGAAAAGGGTTTCATCGGGGAGTTATATAATAAAGTTAATAATTAATATGACATGTGGCAGAGTGGGTTTTTCCTTAAGAAAAAAGGTAAAATGTAATTTTTTGCGCACATACGCTCAATACTTAGGATAAAAGGTTTTTTGTGGGTTTTTGGGTGAAAATGGATTTACATGGAGTTGTTTTTACTTTTCCTAGGCAAAAGAGTTTAGCCATAGGAAAAGGGGGTTTTATTAGGGAAATGAAAGGGGAATGGATTTTATGAAGGGGATTCTAACACTTGTGTCTATAAGTCATTAAGCCGAGGGTCTAGTCCCACCAAAAGTTAGATAAATTCTCTGAGCCTCTTTGAATTGTAGGATTTAATGTACTAGAACATAATTTTGGATAGGAAATTAGTAAGGAAAGGGGGAATATGAATGAAGGGGAGTTAATCATGTGAACTTGTAAACCTTTGCTTTTGCCTTCATAATTGATCATACATGTTGAAATATGTATCCAAGCATGATGCATGTGTTTCGATCCAATTAACTTTGTAGTTCAACAACCTTTCTTCTACTTACCCATCTCTTATTCTAACATTTTTTTCTTCATTTATTTGGGTGCATTTAGGCTAGCAAACCCTTATTCTATCTTTTCTTTAATAAAACAAACTATCTATTTCTAACCTTATATCATCCAAGGGCTCAGATTAAGCTTATGAGCTCCTTTTATTTTCTCTACCTATCTAATGATCTGCCAAGATTAAACTATTTGGTCATATTTTATTCTCTAACTATAACATAAAGTTCAAAGCATGATATAATCAAGATTAAACAGTTTGATTACCATGGATTGTGGCATGAATAACAAGCTGCACACAATCATTATTATGCATAAAAGTAAATAGTAGTGGCATTTAGACTTGCTCACTTTCATGGTCTCTTTTTGTTTTTTGGGGTTCATATATTTTCATTTTTTGACCTTTTTGTCATTCTTCTTGTCCTTTGATTTTTATTTTAGGACATACCCTCTTTACATTTTTTTTATTTTTTAATATGGAAAACATTTGCAGAAAGTAAAGGTATGTACAATATTACAAGGCTTAACCTTAATCATTCAAAATTATGACTCCTATTGGTATAGGAACCTAACAGTGGCTCCACTTGGGGATGGCATTTTCTAGTGAAATGTCAAGAACTTTAAAGATCAGTGGCCTTTGAATTGTTGTTGATGTTACCTTGCAAAGTGTTCTTCTATGCATCTGTATTATTGATACTTATGAAAATAAATCTTTCAAAGCTTAGGGCCTTCTCTTCGGGCTTCAACTTCAAAAATCACCATCCAATTTAGAATAGACTTTGTAAATAAAGTATGTACAACATGGGAAATGAAAATTAGTAACTAGGTTCCAAGTAGTGTTTTAGCATTCGACCATTCACTGGCCCACCTTCTACATCTGTACCATCAATTTCTCTCAGGAAGAAAGCATTATTTCCTCTGTAAGCATAAATGACATAGGGACCTTTCCATAGGAAATCAAATTTCCCATGTTTACCTTTGTCTTCCCTCCTTGAATCCCACTTTATCACCTTGTCACCCGGGTAGAAATATTCAGCCTTGGTTCTATTATCAAAAATATTTTTAACCCTTTCCTGCACAACTTGAGACCTGATATAGACCTCTTCTCTAGTTTGTTGTAGATGAATAGTTTGGTTGATTCTTCTTTGGATACTATTTGGTTCAACCTGCAATTCTTGAAGTATCTTCATTACTGGTACTCCCAAAGAGGATGGAAAGACAACTTCCATCCCATAAACTAGTTGATAGGGAGAAGTACCAATTGATTTCTTAGTAGTCAATATGTCTGCCCATAAGGCATTGACTAGCTTTTTATTCCAAGTTTTCTTATTGTCCTCTAGTAACTTCTTGATGATGTTTACCAGGCTTTTGTTTGAGGATTCTGCCAGTCCATTACCTTGAGGGTAATAGGTTGTAGAATGGCCCAGGGTGATATGATATTTATTGCAGAAATCTATCATTCTTTTGGATTTAAAGGCTGTTGCATTATCAGTAATGAGATTAGTTGGGCATCCAAATCTTGATAGAATATTGGTTACAAGGAAGTTTATGATAACAGTGTCTGTGGCTTTCCTTGAAGGTATGGCCTCTATCCATTTTGTGAAGTAGTCTGTTGTTGTGAGGATCCATTTGTGCTTGGAAGAGGAGGGTGGGTGAATTTCACCAATGAAGTCTAAACCCCATTGTTGAATAGGTATTTCAACAAATATTGGCTTGAGAGGTAAAGGTAAAAGCTTTTTCTTCCCCTCAAAAATTTGACATTTGTGACAGGAGGTCACATATTTTTTTACATCAGCAAACAAGGTAGGCCAATAGAAACCACCTCTAAGGATTTTATCTGTAGTGGTCTTCCAGTAAAGATGTCCTCCACAGTCACCTGCATGAAACTTTTGCAAAAATTTGTCATATTCTTCTTTTAATAAGAAACTAAGAATAATACCTTCATGATCTCTCTAAAACAGAGCATTGTCTACTATAAAAAATTTCAAGGATTTCATATTCAAAAACCTACTTTTAGTCCTAGATAATTTAGGAGGAGCCTATAAGTTCAGTAAAACATAAATAATATCAGCATACCAAGGTGATTCAATAAAGGCCTAGCTTATTAGTGGAGTTGCCATCTCCTCTTCATTATCTATTGTTGCAATAAATTTTATATCCAAGGCCTGACAGTTCGATTCACCCATGAGCTTGGCTAAACCTTGCCCCTTGATTAACTTAGTAGGTTTGATTTATATATCATACTCTAAAATAGTAGCAATCCACTTTCCCCTCTTCCCATCAGGACCATCCTGAGTTAGGATTTCTTTTACTACTGAATTTGGAACGTAGGCTACTATATGAGAATATAAGATGTATACCCTAAAGTCCTTAATGGCTTTGACTAAATCCAATGCTTGTTTTTCCATTATATTGTATTTTAAGGGGGCATCTCTCAGGGCTTTGCTAAAGAATGCAATGGGTTGTTCATAGCCCTGGTCATTCTTCTACAATAGAACTGCAATGATTGTGTGCTCAGAAGCAAAGGAAAACAAGATGAATTCTCTGTCAAATTTAGGACTGATTAACACAGGTGTTTTAGTCAAGGCTAGTTTAATATCTTCAAAGGATTTTTTAGCCTCAATAGTCCATTTCATAGTGGATTCTTTTTTCAGCGTGTTGTTTAGTGATCTAATTAACTCTGCTAGATTAGATATAAATCTTATAAGAAAAATAATTTTCCCTAAGAAAGCTTGTAACTCTTTAATGTTCCTAGCGTGTTGTATTTGCAGGATGGCTTCTATCCTGGCAGGGTCTATTCTTATACCATCTTTTGAAATTATGTGACCTAACAACTTTCCTTCTTCTAACTCAAACAATGAATTTTTGGGGTTCAAGGAGATTCCAAATTTCCTTCATTTAATAAAAACTTGTCTTAGATGATCCAAATGTTGATTGTCAGATTTTGAAAATACAGTAATATCATCTAGATATATCACAAGGAAATCATGAATTTCTTTAGCATAGCCCTCTGGAAAGTGGCTCCTAAATTCATTAGCCCAAAAGGCATTTTCACATACATAAATGTGCCCCAAGGAGTAGTAAAAGTAGTTTTGGGTTGGTCATCAAGATGAACAAATATTTGATTGTAGCCATAAAACCCATCCAACAATGAGATTCTAGTTGATCCAACTACTCTCTGTAAAATGTGGTCCATTTTGCGGAGAGGGTAATTGTCTTTTAGTGACACTTTGTTGAGGTTTCTGAGATCCACACAGAGTCTGATCTCACCAGTTTTCTTTCTAGTTGATTGAAGCAATTGTTTTGGAATCATATATCCTCTGAATTTCTTTTTCAATTGCAGGTAATAAGAGAGGATTGATCCTTCGAAGTTTTTGTTTGAAAGGATTTTGATTTTCTTTAATAGGAATTGTGTGCTAGATGATGTTGGTGTCATAGGATTTGATATCCTCATAACTCCAAGCAAAGACATCCTGAAATTCTTTCAACAACTCAATGTATTTTACTTTTTCAGTTGGAGGTAATGATTTTGAAAGTTTGATCAGTTTAGGATTTTCATTGGTACCTATATTACATTCCTCTATATCAAACCTTAATGGTTCCATTTTAGGTTTCCTAGGAACATCATTTGAATCAAATAAATATTCTAGAGGGGTTAATCCCTTTGGTAATAAGTTATCCTTGAGATTAATTACTTCAGTTTCTTCACTGATTATTTCATCAATCTCAATTTTCTCTAAGTTATCTACATCTGATTTAATAAATTTAGTTGGGTTGACTCTATCTAGTTCGTCACCTTCTATCTCATTTATTTCTATCTTATCCTTAGTGTCAGGATCTATTGATGTATCAGTATCTATATTGTTATTTACAAACTCTTCTTCTGAAAGTAAAAATTTATTTATCTGTTTGTCATCAGAAAATATTTGCCAATTCTTCAAATTATCTGGAATTGCAGGTCTGTGCCTAACTTCAACAGTGTACTGATGGTTAGGTTGGAAGGGTAATTTGCAGGTGCTGGCAAACATTGCTAAACTATGGACTTGCATATTGTATTTTCTAGGGATTACTGCAAGCTTTGTTTCTAGGAAAGTGTTAAGTATTTCTACAATAGTTCCTCTATAACAACTTAATCTAGGGTCCTTTGTCATATATACAGCATCAATTTGTTTTATAATTAGTTCAGATTCTCCCATGACAGAAACTCTTTTAGCTCCTAGATTCCTAACTAACTTAAGACCTAAAATTAATGCTTCATACTCAGCCATATTATTAGTACATTTAAAATTCAATCTATAATGATGGCCTTTTGAGTGATTATTTTCCAAATTATATATCCACACTCCTACTCCTGCTCCTAACCTATTGACTGATCCATCAAATTCTAAATTCCATAATATCTCATGATTATAATTTTATCTATCTAGTGCAACAAACTTTTCATCATTTATAGCAGTTTGACCATCTTGTTCATTGAGAATTTTTGTAGTTGGGTTAGCTTCGTTTTATGTAGAAACTGCAATTTCTTTTGGTTTTGTATTAATACTATCTGAAATTTCTTCTTGTGTTTGATCAACATTATACAAGATAAAAGAATCTATATCTGATTATATGGAGTAGATGGGGAAGTTTTGAGGCCGATCCTGGCTACTTACCATATATTTCATTAAGGTTTCACAGTGTAGTTTCTTAGGTTGTCCAAAAACAGAGACTGTTTCATATGACATATCTAGTTGTAAAGATCCCTGAAGTTTGGCTCCCCATGTTCTGGATAACAGCATGCCATACTTTGGTGGGATGTCAGCCACTACAATATCCATAAGTATGCTTTTGGCAGGATATTGGACTAAAGTGACACGCAAGTCTTTAATCAATCCTAGACAATGTACATGACTAGAGTCAAATGAGAATAAGTCTTTGTAAGGCCTTGTAATATCTAAGTTTAATTTCTCCATCATTGATTTGGGCATTAACTTGTACGAGGCCCCGTAATCCAACATTCCATTGTGTAGAATTTTATCATGGATACTAAGGTTGATATAAAAAGGTGGAACTCCTCCTTCTAATAGTTTGCCATTAACATCTAGACCAAATATGAGTTCTGGTTGGTCATCAAACCGGTTGACACAATCCTCATTTTCAGCAATGTTTAAGGTCTGGTTTATCTATGATTTCTAAGTTTCATTCTTGATTAGTTCTGTTAAAGGAACTGAAATCTTTAGCTTTGCTATCTCTGCTCCCATATTGAATGGAAAAGAGACCTTTTATGTTTGAAGGTTTATAATTTTTGCAGCGGGGACTTGAGTAGGCTTATCTTCTTTTCCTTTATTGGGGATCTCCTTATGTGGATTTTCAGATCTGATGTTTTGAGCTTTGTCCACTGGTTGCTTAGGTGGAATTGAAGCGGATGGCAAATCATCAGAAGGTTGATTAGGGGTTATATCTACAATTGTGGGGCTAGAAGGATTTGGGTTCTGCCTAGGGAGAATTTGGAGGATCTTTAAAACAGGGGCTTCTTTTATTTTCTTGGGTTGACTTTTCACTATTTTCTTGGTTTGGTCAGGGACATCAGCATTTCTTCTTATATTATACTGTTTATGCACTTCAAAAATGGCATAATCATATCCCTGTTTGTAATCAAATGATTCTCCAGACTATATTTGTAATTGCTACAACATATGTAGTTCCTGCTCATCTTGGGTTAGAAAAATAGTATCCTCATCATTTATTCCCATTAGGTTAATTTGTGTATCTTGTTTTGGACCTTCTAGATGGGATGTCTCTGCATAATTTTCTTGAAAAGGAGGCCTAATGTTTTGATCCGGTCCATTTTTCCCAATGTTTTGGTTTTGGTTTTTTCTAAAATTCGAGTTTCTAACTGGAGTTGCTTGTTGATTATCCCATTGGGGTTTCCTTTATATGTTCTCTATTCTATCCAGAAGTCTTTCCATACTTTTGGCTAAACCATCTATTTTAATGTCAGATGGTGAAGTTTCATCTTTAGCAGTTCCTCTTTTTTCATTTCTAACTGTAGCGCTTTTAGCTAACAAATTAGCTTCAACACTAACAGCTACACTTTGCATTTATTCTAATGTTGGGGGATTTCTTTCCCTAAGTTGGTATGCCATATCTGTGTCAAAACCATCAGGGAACTTTATTAATGCTAAGTCAGGTGGGGGTCTAAGATTAACTGGGATGGCATTATATATATTATTGAATCTAGTGCAGTAATCTTGAACAGTTTCATTAGGTCCTCTTCTAATATTCTCATATTCTGAAAGGATTTGTAGGGGATTATTTTTCTTTTCCCATCTGTTCAAAAATTGCTGGTGAAATGCATCTAAACTATCAATACTATTAGCAGGCAATGCTCTAAACCATTTCCTAACATCACCAGCTAAAGTCTGGGCAAAGAGTCTCATTTGAACATTATCTGTTTCAATCTCATGAAACTTAAAGTAATATGTTATCTTGTTGACATGTTTCTGTGCAGTGTAATGTCCTATGGCATTAGATTGAACAATTTTACTTTGGTAGTTTGCTGGCATAGCACCAAGTTGGGCAGGTAAAATAAGAGGAGCATATCTATTTTCCATTGCTCTAAGTTGGGAGGGGCTAAGATGTGGGGTTGAGGTACTTGGAGATGATGTAGTAGTGGATGAAGAACCAGGACTAGTAGGTGATGAATGGGTGATGATAGGTTGGTGAGGGAGAGTAGGTATAAATGGTGGTGAAGAATGGACTTCAGAAGGTATTATTGATGAAGTTGAAGGGAACAATGGTGAACTCAAAGTAATGGACGATTGTTCAGAAATCTTAGGGGTTGTGGCGGTATTAATGGATGATTGTGGAGATTTCAAAATGTATTCATCAATGTATTTGTTGGCTTGTTGAACTTCAAGGTCTGCAATAAAATCAGGATCTAGAACAGTTTCACTGAGTGCATTTTCGGATTTTATTCTAAATAATGAAAGATCAAATGGCACATCAAAGGGAAGTTCTTCTAAAAATAACCACTCATCAAGATATGAATTAGATTTAACTAATGGTATCTGGCTAACTGAACTTTCTTCTTTTTTGGATTTTCTTGAAATTAGGTTAGGATTATCAACTACCGGGGAAGGGTTTCGGTCTGGATTAGCCCTAGTAAAATGAGTCTTCCTAGAAGCCATAATTTCAAAAATTTTAATTATTTTTGTGAGATTTTTTCAGGATAACTTCTAACAAATGACTTTAAGAGGCTCAAAATGAAGATTTATAATTTTCTTAAAGCTTTATTAGGACTGAGGATTTGATTTCCCCAGTATGGTCACCACTATGTTGTCACTCATAATTTTCTCTAGAAGTTATCAGAAGAAAGAAAATGACTGAGCTAACCACAAACCAACTTTTAAGCATAAGCTCTAGCCAACCTAGCCTCAGAGAGGGCTCTCTCTATGTGATTTAGCTTTCTTTGTTGGGATTTCAAGCTAGTTATGAATGTTCAGGGGGTTTTTTGATTTGTATTAATGATTGGATGGTGGAATCCTTAAAACAGATGGATAGAATGATGTCTTTAGACCATTGGGATATGGAGTCAACAGAAGGGCAGCAGAACTGGAATTAACTCACTTAAGGGAATGTTCAAAGGGAAATATAGTAGAGTAGAGTGCAAGTCTGTATGCCAGAGGGGTGAAATGGTTTGAATCGGGGTGAGAAAGAAATCAAGAATTCTTAGACCAGGACTTAAATGAGGAACAGAGGGTAATCGGAAACAAAGGGAAATTAAGAATCATTTACTATAGATTATAAAGAGATGACCTAAACTAAGGAGCAATTAAGAATTCCTTAACTTAGATATCAGTAGAAAAACATTATATGCCTAACTATTAAGACAGAGTGTAATTAAACAACTTTTGAGATAATACTCCAGTTATAGCATTCAGACTTAGATATACATTGTGGAAAAACTTTAAGAAAGATAACAACAACGTGAGAAAATACTTGTCTCCACTTCGCTCAACACATGAATCTTGTGAAATATCTTGTCTTTATTCATCAATCCAGCTTGCTGGTCGAGTCAGTGATACAATAGCTTTACAATCTTTTGATCAAGAAGTATATAGAAATGTCTAAGAATCCACCCTACATACTTCGAATTGTGAAGTATTTATACAAAATTTTATTTCAAAATATCTCAAACTAACTTGAGATTTAATCTAGGAAACAAAAATATCTTCTTGCAAGAAGATAGAGACAGCTATTGAACTGCTTTCATGATGTCCCTTTTATTGTGGTGCTGCTGGCCTTTATAGTTTGGTTTGTAGCCCTTTCTATTGCCTTGTTGTTTGGTTTTTTACGTTGGAAGCTATATTCACTTTTGGCTTTCATCTGATACTCTTTGGCACTGATACTCTTTAACCATGCTGACCTGCCTTTACCTTTTACCCTATTGACTGTACATTAACCTTTTTACTACATTTTACTATCGTAAATCAATCATTTTTTCCCATAATTCAGCATCAGGTAACTTGATTTTCAACATCCTTCTATATATCTCATCTGCCTCGGTGTACTTATCAAACTTAGGCCTGGTGATGAATAGGTGTTTCACCTCATGCTGGAGGAAAAACATGTTTTCAATGTCTGGTAAAGAACTTTTCTTGTTGGCAATGCTTCTATCGATGATATATTGGCCTGTTCTTTAGCTAGCTCTCTAATTTTGCTATCATAATCCTATTGTGTCATGAGCTTGTCATTTATGACCAAGGGACTAGGTAACCCTTTTTCTCTCAAAATTTGAAACTTGGCCATAAATCTATCGACTACAACCTGCATATTTTGATACTTGTCCTCCAAGTTTAACATTAAGTTTCTCTTGGAAAGGACCTTTATTACCTCCAAAATTGTTTCTGTCCTATCCTCTATATCCAACACTTGAATTTCATACTTGTTTTTACTGTTGAGGAAGTGGATAAGTCTAGTTGAATCTTCAGGCATGTCTCCTAGTTGTTCCTTGACTTTTTGGATAGTGTTTGTAGCTATCTTTATCGGGTCTATCTGTGCAAAAATCACTTGACTGGATGGCCAAATATCATTGATAGAGTCAATGATATTGGCCCATAATAGTTCCTTGGCTTGCCCAAGGGGTTCCTTTAGTGTTAGATCTTTCTCCATGGCCTTCAATATTTCATTCATTCTGGCATCTTTCTGCACTTCTTCCTTGTGCATGATCTTGGAAATCTTGCAATCTGTTTCCAAGATTGTCACCTTTTCTTTTATTTTGTTCATTTCTGTAGCCTGAATAGACATTTCCTCCATGGCTCTAACCAAATCTATTAATTTTTCTCTTGATGCACCTGCCGCTATTGTAGACTCTATTGAAACTGGTTGTGTTGTAGGCATGGGAGCTGTGGGAGCCAATGAGGCTACCAGCATTGAAGGGACTGTTGTTGAGACCATTGGGATGACATTTGTAGATGTAGTGGCAATATCACTTTGCTTCAATTGAATTAAAGTGTCTAGTTCTTTCTCTATCTCCTTTAACTGATCATTAAGTTTTAGGACCAAGTCCATCAACTCTTCATGTCTGGTTTGGCTCTCTAAGACCTCCTGTGTTTGGGGATGTTGCAGCTGAGGTATCTTCAATTGTTTTTTTAGTGCAGCAATGTCATCATTTTTTCTCTTAATCAGCTGCTCTGTGGCTTTGATATCTTTGGGATCATGTCCCAATTCAATCACTAAGTCTTCCAAAGACTTGATTCTAGTATCCTTGGCCTGTGAGGAGGCCTTCTCTAATTGATATTGAGCTGAGATATTGCTCAATGAATTCTGCAGTGGATGGGTAGCTATGGCGTTACCTGTGAGGGTGGAGTATATCATCTCTCCATCATGTTTGTGCAATTCGATTTGGTCAATGGGATGAATATCCCTTGCCACATGGAAAATTTTAGGGGCGAATTTTCGCCCTTAGGCGAAATTAAGGGGTTTTAAATTTTTAGTGGGTGAATATTTTGTATCATAGTACATTTTTACAAATCACCTCAAATAGCCCACCTTATTTTAAGGGAGAGGGTAAAAAAGGTAAATTTAGCCCTTGAAATTAGGAGTTACAACCTTCCATTCGCCCTAATTTTCAAGAATAGGTTTTATTTAAGTGAATCCTATGGGCCAAATACCATATTTATAAAAGAGGTATGGTAAATTAATAAAAATATAAATAAATTAGAGGTATGGCAAATAAATAAGCATTTTTTATATTTACTCCATAAGTCACCTTATATACATGCAAGGGTGTAAACAAATAAAAATATTAATAAAGTGGAGGTATGGTAAATAAATAAAACGTCTTTTTATACTTACTCAAAAGGTATGGTAAATAAATAAAAATATAGATAAACTAGACCTATGGTAAATAAATAAAACCTCTTTTTATATTTAGTCCATAACCCTCTTTCTATTTATGAAGGCTCAAAAAAGAGGTTTTATTTAAGTGAATCCTATGGGCCAAATACCATATTTGTAAAAGAGGTATGGTAAATTAATAAAAATATAGGTAAATAAATAAAACCTCTTTTTATATTTAGTCCATAACCCTCTTTCTATTTATGAAGGCTCAAAAAAGAGGTTTTATTTAAGTGAATCCTATGGGCCAAATACCATATTTGTAAAAGAGGTATGGTAAATTAATAAAAATATAAATAAACAAGTGGTATGGTAAACAAATAAAACATTTTTTTATATTTACTCCATAAGTCACCTTATATTTACGAACACTCAAAAAATGCATTATATTTAGGTGAAACCTATGGGAAAAATACTATGGGCCAAATACCATGGGCTAGATTATTATTAATACCATGAAAATAAGCATTATTAACCCTAATATTAGTATTAATAAAAATAAAAATGGCACATGGTATTTACCCATGGTATTCACGTGGAATGTAGCCTATTTAAATGGGGGAATTGAACCAGCATAGATCCATCTTTACTCTGGATCTACTAAGCCCCGGGAGGGATCAAATATCATGATATACAAACTAGCATAGAGTGAAAAAATATTTGATCCCTCTTGGGGCTTGGTCGATCAGGAGTAAAAATGGATGTTGTAATTTAATGTATGTTAAACATTTTAACTTGGTTAAAATAAAAAATAAAATAAAAATCAATTATTAATTTTATTATTTTTTATAAATTACTAATAGTAATTTTTAAGCTCTAGATTATGATAACCCATGGTATTGACCCATGGTAATACCATGGTATTCATGTGAGCATAGACTATTTAAAGGGGAAATTCTATCATCTTAGATCCATCTTAATTCTGGGTCTACCAAGTGCTCAAAGGGATAAATAGATTTCATCCCCCTAAGAGTGGTAGATGTGGAGTTAAGATGGATATAGGTTGGTTTCTATCATAATGAAGATATTAAATAGAGTTAGGAGATTATATTGTAAAAACATCTTAAGGTGAATGGTTAAAGCTACATTTAGTCACTTCAAAAAATTTAGTAAAAAATACCAATATCTCCATTAATATTGGTTTTTAACTTTTTCTGATTTAACAAAAAAAATTCGAAACAATGAAACCTTATCACTCTTTCCGCATCACCCTCGCAAAATATTTCTGACCATTTTTCAAACATTCTCAATATGATATCTTCATGAAAAAATTTAGGTAATAATCTTGGATTAGTTGTTTGAAAAATAAGCTGGTTTGTACAACCTTTCATCTTCTGTGCTATTCTTAGTTTGTCCTAATGATCTGTAGGGGTTGGAGCCATTGCACCATATTTTCCTAAAAGGTGGAGATTGTTCACCAAAAAGGAAATTAATCTACATGTTACAACGCTGTTAAAAAATGCGAGACCAATGAGGATAGTGAATTATGCTAATAAGTAATTTAGATTGGGAGAGACGTAATTAAATTTTATTATTTAATTGAAGATTTCCAATTAAAATAATAATAAATCTACATTTATATATTCCTATATTGATTGGAAGGATTTAATAATAAATCTACATTTATATATTCCTATATTGATTGGAAGGATTCTCACAATGGTCACTTCTTTCAATTAGATCCCCTTCAAGCCTTTGGGATACCTAATACTTTCTTATATAATATAGTTGGGGCTTGCTACTTGTTGGCGTGTTGGGGTAAACAAACTTGATGTGTTTTTTTATCTCGCAGTTGGAGTCTATGGAATAAGAAAGAAATTTGATAACTTGAAAAAAGTGGTAGCTTGACAAAAGTTGTAGAGAAAATATTAATCTCTCCTACCTTGACAGAACTCGTTGTCAATATCAAAACCTACAATAACTTTGTTGTGGAATATTATCAAAACTAATAGAAGGATATGAAAGAGTGTATTGTAAAAACCTTGACAAACATGGCCACTGAAACTTGGAACATTGTTTGTAGGAAGAGAAAACTATGTTTCTTTTTTACAAACATGTATGTTAGTATATTACAGTTTAATGAATATGTTTTCTTATTATCATATATGGTTTCATACTTTAACAAAACATTCACCAAGACTTCACAATGTTTTATTATTCAGTAAAAGATTTGCCAAGATCTTACAAGATTTTATAATTTAGTGAAAGATTCTCCATCATTGTACAAGATAATATAATCTGGTGAGAGATTCACCAAAAAAAATTATATATACATATTATATTATTGATTAAATCGCCTCCCATTTTTCCTATGTATCATGGGGATTAGCCCATTTATTATACATATAAATTTAGGGTGGTTCTTAAAATTTTCCCTGCCTTGCCAATACCTCAAAGTCAATTCTCTTGTAATATGTTGATGTCCTTGGCTGTTGTGTTGTTGGTTTTATGAAGGACATCTGTAATTTTCCCTCCTTGATGTCAAAAGCTGACATCAACCTTGTTTGATTGGTAGGTGTGAGTTTGAGATACTGAGCATAAGTTTGGGCCTTTAGTTTCTCATTTCTCATCTTGATCTCTTTATATCTATCTTTTATATCCTTATCCTTATCAGCAGGCCTACTGAATGAGGATACTTCTACACTTAGTTGTCTTTCCAAAATCTGGGTCTGTGATGTAGATGGCCCCTGTGTTTCCTTAGATAGAGTTGTGCCTTTACTTCTGTCCAGCTCAGTGTCAGTTATTTCTACTAAGCCTTTTGTGTCTTCCTGCTCTGAAACAAGATTTAGCATAGGTCTTTTGCTCTGACTGGTCCCATACTGTATATTTGATGTGCCCATTCCTGAACTTGAGGGTTCCTCCCTGGTCCTTTTGGGGTTCTTTTCCTCATTCTGAGGAGTCTGCATGATAGGAAGGGTGCTCATGGCTGGCTCTTGCTGTTCAGGTACCTGCAGAAATGAGCTCTCATCAAATTGTCTTTCCAGGTCACATAAGGAATTCTTACATCTACCTTTGTACTGTCTTTGTCTACAAGAGTGTTTTCCACCCACTCAGATTGATTTGCATATCTTTCTATATCCAGTATGGGGTGGTGAATATAAGGTCCCAACTTGGCTTCTTTCTTAATCTGGTCATAAATTCCTGAGGGTCATACCTCCACATGAAACTCTTTTGGAACTTCATTTGCTGCAAAATTTGGTCTGCTTCCTCCCCTGCCTCTCTATAATTGCAGATGAAGCGACATAACTAGCTTTTTACTTTGAATTGTGATCTTTTCTTGGCCGAGACAAAATTTATCTCATTAGAGTTCATTATTTGTCTATAGTACTCTAGAGAAAATAACCTCATGGGGAGGTATTTAGGTAGTTTATATGGTGCAAGCTGGCAACCATAAATTCTTATCTCTGTGTGGTTTTGGTAAAGGTACCAATCTCCCACTTTGCTTTGTTTAGACAACTGAAGGACCCTTTTGATATCTGGACTTATCCTGGGTGGAGGGCTTCCTTTCAGCATAGTCATGACTGGATGAATAAAAGAATCTATGAAATCTGAATAGGTATATGGTGACTCAAACTTATGGAACAGTGGGGTCCAAAAAATGACAGACCTAGGCTGGCCTTTGGTATCTAGCTTCTAGAGGGGAAAAGGAAATATGTCTGGCTGATAATATAGGAACATATGGTAGAGAACAAATGAGTATTTGAACACTCTTTCATTGTGCATCCTGGTGAATTGTTCATGCATTCTCTCAGCTATGAACTCATCATAATTGTATAGAACAACAGGAGGTTGTCGTGGGGTATAAATCGACATGAAGGCCAGGACAAGTTCATCAACAAATTCATCAGTGGAGCAGCCTAGGACACATGATATCATGGTGATAATTTGTTTTCCCCTTTCAGAGAACATGGCATAAACATATGGGGGGGGGTTTACTAATGTGTTTCTCTTCAACAATGAAATCTTGGAACAAATGGGCCAGTCTAGAGGGACTTAACTTGGAATATTGGTATAACAAATCTCCAATTGGGAGTGGAGTCAGGTTTGGTCCTGGTTGGAGTTGCAGCATTTCATTTATGGAATCCACTGTAATGGTCAATAGAATCTTTTGCTCAGGGGACATAATAG
This sequence comes from Pinus tabuliformis, assembly GCA_031772625.1. Lineage (NCBI taxonomy): Eukaryota > Viridiplantae > Streptophyta > Pinopsida > Pinales > Pinaceae > Pinus > Pinus tabuliformis. The sequence continues at coordinate 632,595,442 of CM062805.1, forward strand.
CTCTTAGGCTGGGAAAGTAATAGGCATGGCACTGGTGGACAATTTTAAGGAAAACATGTACTTGTGGGAACTGGTATTTGGGGAAATTTGACTCCCAAAGGCCAATATCATCATCATGGTTGAGGTATTTGTCCCTACTTGAACAATGGATTTTAAGCAGGAGGTTTTGGGTAGATGTATCCTTAATTTTGAAATCCCTGTCAGCCAAGGGAAGGTGGTCGAGGTCCAAATGGGGAGTTGTGACAGGTCTAACATCCAAGGCAACAGGGGTAGCCATAATTTAGTTCTTGTGGATTTAAATTTGGCTTTACAGGTTTATTCAGAAGTTTTTCACGAAAACTGGGATTTTTCGGAGGGTTTAGTCGTGCGTTTTTAAAATTTAAAGTATTTATTCAATTAATTTTACTTAATTGAAACATTGTACAAGGTTGAGAATTTCTGAATTTGAAAGGGTGAGTGGTAATTTATGGTGAAATACCTGGAATTGGGTGAATAATCTACAAATTTTGGAGTTCATGGTAGCTGCAAAGGTCCGAATGAATCTGGTATGGACTGAGAGGTCGACTAGGGTCTCTACAACTTTCTTTAGGGGTGAATTTGGAGTTCAAATGGTGAATTCGACGTTCTGCCATCGTGTATTCTCTGAAATGGGAGCCATGATCTGTGACAATGGCTTGGGGTACGCTGAACCTAGAAATAACATGGTTAAAAAGAAATTGAGTTGTCGTCTTACCATCTGCCAAATATGTAGGAATCACTTCGACCCATTTGGTGAAGTAATCAACAGCAACAATAATGTAGCCATGCCCCCCAGTGGAAAGAGGGTTACATGTCATATAATTGATGCCCCATTTGGCAAAGGGACCAATGGTAATGACGGGGTGTAGGGGAGCAGGTGGGGCACGCATCTTGCGTTGGTATATTTGGCATTTGTGACACTTGCGGACAGCAAGAATGTAGTCTTTGAAGATGGACGGCCAGAAATAACCAGCACGAAGGATTTTCTGAGTTGTAGCATAACCAGACATATGACTGCCACATGACCTGGAGTGGAAATCAATGAGAACTCTTTCATCTTCCTCAATCATGAGCCATCGACGAAGAATAGAATCGACACTGACACGGTATAAAGTATCACCAATAATGCGGTAGGGTTCAGAATGATATTGAATCCTTAGACGATCATCTTTGGTTAACGCAGACTGAAACATGGAGGTTTGGAGATACACAATGATATCACCGTACCATGGATCAAGGGTGCTAATCAGGAAAAGGGTCTCATCTGGGAGTTTTTCATCTGCACCAGAAGGGAGAGCTTTGGAGGGAAGGGAACAGATCAATTCTGCGAAAACAAGTGACTTCCTAGATTTGGCTGTAGTGAATACCAAATCGAATTCTTGCAGGATAATGATCCATTTATAATAATTACCCCCCAGCAACTGACGAGTCAAGATGTATGTCATAGGGTTGCATTCATAAATCATTTTGGTCGTTCGTAAGAGAATATAATGCCGAAAACTTTGAATAGCCTGGACGGTGGCGAAAGCCAACTTCTCAACATGTTCATAATGCGTTTCAGTGTCAAGCAGATTCCGACTCAGGTAGTAGATCACGTGCTCAGCGCCTTCGTCATCGTCTTGAACCAACACCATAGCTATGGTGCTAGGGGCTGTGGCTGGGTAAAGGAAGTAATCGCAATAATAATCTGGTGGATGCAACAGAGTAGCATTTATGATGATAGCCTTAAGATCATCGAAAGATTTTTGGGCTATCTCGTCCCATGCAAAGGGTGTTCCTTGTTTGAGCAACCGGGTAAATCCCGTAGCTAGCCTGGCATAGTTGGGTATAAAACGACGAAGAAAGTTGGCCTTTCCCTAGAGGCTCTAGAGTTGGTGCAGTGAAGATGGAGGGGGTAAGTTTACAATGGCCTCAACTTTTAGCATATCCAGGCGAATCCTGTCCTTGGAAACGATGAAGCCGAGGAGTCATCCTGATTCTATGAAGAAAACACATTTGTGTGGATTTAACCAGATGTTGTAGTGCCTGCAACATAGAAAAATCTACTGAAGGTGGTTTGGGTGATCTTTTCGCTTTCGAGAATGGGCAGGAAGGTCATCCAAGTAAGGTTGGACAATGTTGTGAATGTCATGAAACACATAGGACATTGCTCGCTGAAATGTGGCCCCGACATTTTTTAGGCCGAAAGGGAGCTTCTTGTATGCGAATGTACCCCATGGGCATATAAAGCCTGTCTTCTCTTGGTCAGCTGATGTGATATTGATCTGGATGTAACCAGAAAAACCATCCATAAAGGAAAAGATCTCACTCCCGGCACATTCATCAATGATTTGATCAATGAAGGGAGTAGGATAGTTATCTTTAGGAGAGGCACGATTAAGGTCTCGATAATCCATGCAAACGCAGATTGTGCCTTGTTTCTTATTCACTGGGACAATGTTGGAAACCCAGTCTGTAAGAGGAATGGGATAAATGAATCCAGCTTTGAGAAGCTTTTCAACTTCGCCCTTTAAAGCAGCGGCCTTTCTAGGGTGCATCGGACGAAGCTATTGGAGAACAAGTTTCACCTCCAAATAAGTTGGTATTTCATGCACCACGATGTTGGCGTCAATGCCAGACATTTCTTTGTAAGACCATGCAAACACATCACGGAATTCCTAAAAAAGATGAGTATATGTCTTGATCTCATCTGGAGAACAAGATACCTCGATATGAACATGTTCAACGATACCAGGTTTGATAGAAATGTCAATCGGCATCATTTGGGTAATATTACCTAGATTTCCTTCCGACCATACTTCATGAGTAATAGTCGATGGTGGAAATGGAGGAGAGGACTCTTTGAAAGAAGTAGACATGACCTCCAGGTAAGGCAGAAACGAGGAGCGATGGTGGGTATCGATCCATGGTGGTTCCTCGAGAGACATGATTTCCATGATACCTTCATCGGCGAGGAAGGTCTCAGCTAAGGGATCGGATGATTCCAAAGTGCCAAGCTAGGGGGATTGAGAATACATATCGAGAGAGGTCTTCGAGATATGAGAATCAAAGGATGCAGAGTTCATAGCCGAAACAATTTCCACGTAATTGACTTCGGCGGGACTAAGCGGCATGATGTCACCCCAAGCATCAACCAGATCTGGCACAGGTATGACTAAGGGATCAGATTTGACCGAGATCATGTTGACGGAGGCAACATGAGGAGGTGGGAGTGGGAAAATCCCCATTAAAGCATAATCTTTGAAGAGGCTTGCCCCCACACTCTCAAAGGGAGCACCAAAGTGCTTAACATATGGCACGTTGCCATCAGAGGAGGAAGAGGTAAAGAAAGACAACTGATCAATGGAGACAATCCTCCCTTGATGGGGAAGACGAATCACACGAAACAAAGAGGAGGACATGGCATGCATGGCATGAATCCAACTTCGGCCGAGTAGAAGATTAAAAATTGAGATTCGCATCAACAATCTCTACTTCAGCTTGCACTGTCTTGCCTTCCAGGGTGATGGAAAGGTTGGGTAAAACACCGAAGGGTCACGAATCCCGCCCATCGAAATCTTCCAATGTGTTCGATGACTGGCTCAATGCAAGGGAACCAATAGCCTTCCAGCACGCAATTGACATGACATAGGTAGAAGTACCTTCATCAATGACAGAGCGGTGGATGGTCTTTTCATTAATGATTACGTGAATAAGAAAGGCAATCTGATGAGGGAGTCTCGAAACATGGTTCTCTAGATCGAAATAGATCAAATTAGAATCGGTGGGATCGATGCCCTCGATCGCTGACAACAAAGATTTCCACTAAGATGGGCAGCTTTGGAGTACCTCGAGAGCCGACATGGCTGACGGTGCCTAAGCCAAATTTTCAACAATATTGTAATGCTAAGTAGCTCGGGCATTGGAATTTTACGAGGTTTTCCTAAGCACACCTCGAGAGGGTGGTCATGGAGCAGAATCAGGGTTAGGGCGCTCGATTTGTAGAGGGCCAGAACTCGGGGTAGAAGAAGAAGATGGAACTTCTTTTTCTTTCCCTGTTGCAAGAGCTGGAGTTTGATAATCCTTCAATTGGGTAGCCACATTAATGGGCATGCTCATCATGAACACTTGAGACCCACAGGAAGCAGATTGGGGTTGGTCTACCATTTGAGTCTGCTGAGACGGAAAGGGCTCTTTGAGGACAGCATGGGTCCCCTTGAGCAATCAACTATCTTCGGATCGTCATGGAAAATCCTTAGTATAGTGTTCCTCCTCGCAAATGAGGCAAGGATACTTAGGTTTCTGTTGCGATGATTCATTGGCAGATAATTTGGGAGGACCCTATTTCAGGGCATTGGCTTTAGCCTTGCCTTTGCCTTTATTTTTTCCTTTAGAGGATTTGTCCGCTGCAGTAGACTAGACAGTGTGGACCTCTCAGGTTTTACCAGGGCCTGGAGGGTTTTGAGATGAACTGTTGGGAGTAGTATTCGAGACCGACTTCTATTTGGAAGAACTTTTAACAAGGGACTGGGATACTAAACCAATAACTCCATCAACGGGAGGGACAGCAGGGGACATTGATGTCGCGGAATCGGATGATGGCTACAGAGTGATGAGCCCCAATTTTGATACAATTTGGGCTCATTTTGGCCTATTCTACTTGCTCAAACCATTCATTTTTTATTGCTTATGCATGCATTTCTTAGTTTATTCATGTTGTTTGTAGGAAGAAGGGTAGGCACTCTATCTACGTGACTAATGCATTGTGATCCCAGGTTTTGGCATTAAAAGGGAGCAAGAGACAACGAAAAAGGAGATAAGGAGACAATGAGGTGGCACTACTGGTTTTTAGGAGAGGATGTCCACGGTCTTGGGACATTCCTCGTGATTCCCACCAAGAACTCCGAGCTCCAATCCATCTCCCCTCCGAGCTTAAAAGCAGCCAGCTGTTCTACAGGAACACCAGTTATAAACTGCTCTACAGGAACAGCAATTATGACCATCCTACAGGATCAGCAGTTAAACTCTAGTTGGATAGCCGAGCTCCTAAAATCAAGGACACTTGTTGGATCATCGTTTTTGTATAAGTATGGAGGCCTTAGCCTTAGATAGGTTGTTGAAACTCTCGTATTTCTATTGTAATTTTGGAGCACAGTTCAGTTTTCGTTCCTTTTTGTAAGCCAATTTGGCATGACATCAGATTATGAATAAAGAAGGCAGTTTGTGATCTAGTTCTGAGTTTTTCTTAAGGAGACTATAGCTCTCAGGTTAGGGCCCAACCTGAGAGCCATAGGTCCCCTCTGCTGTAGTGTTGTTTCCATTTCATTTCATCACTTCGAGCTTTTCATTTGCACATGCAATTCGAATTACAGGTTGTTAAGTTGGTCTTTTTCATGAGTTAGATAGGAGTTGCTTATGGTGAATTTGTTTCCACTTGCGTAGTGTAGCAGAGGATAGATATAATCAATTGGAGCTCCAACAAAAAGGTTGTTAAGGCTCACTGCCGTCTCATCTGGGATTGGAGTGCAGTCCATGACTAGCCACCAAAAACACGCATTTCTTTACTTGATGATTGCTGCAATATAGTCACAGTCACGTTAGATGCTTCCTTGTCATTCACACCTGCACCAAACACCTTCATCACAACTTCATGCACATTCTCCTTCGCGTTTAGATTGCTGTTCATTGAATTTACAAGCATAGGTAGTTTAGGTTGATGCATTTTTGGTTGAGTGACAGTCATAAGCATTTGTTTCACTTACACTGCTCTCTCTCGTTCCATCACTTCGTCCTCCATCTTGATCACACATGAAGACATATCTTTGACCCCTGCTCCACTCTGTTATCTCCCAAAGTCTTTCACTCCTCACGTACTTTCATTCTCTAGCCCTTTCGTTGACATAGCCCTTTACCTTCCATCCTCCTCCCTACACTCACTTCCCATCCTATTCTTTCACTTCTAAAGCCATCACCAGCCTCATTCCCACCTTACCCATCTCCCTCTACCATTCCATTACTCCTCCATCACTCCAAACACTCACGGTAGGTCATCCTGTAGCCATTTGTAGACATCCTGTAGAAAACAGAGTATCCTGTAGGATCCTCCACAGCCATCCTGTAGAAGGCCACTCTCTCGGTTGCTGAGCATCTGAATGCGAGGAACCTCTGTGGATGGATGCTAAGGATCCCTAGGGACCTCTCCTAGCCTTCCCAACCTGTCCCACGCTTTCCTTCCTTCTTCATCCCATCTGCACAACCAAACCCTAGTTAGCACAAGATCACCATCATTCCACACACTTAAAGGAAAAATACAAAACATGTCTTTCATGATGCAAGTAGCTTAGATCCATGCATTTGCACTTATTAGAGGTAATTACAGCATTAGTAGAAGTTGCATTCACATTCTTTGCATTATAGAGGTTAGACTAGTTAAATTAGGGTTTCCTAGGTTTACATGCTTTGATTTGCTTTCAATTCATTTTTGTCAATTAGAGTAGCTTTCCTTTGAGATTAGCTTTCGTCCATCAATTAGCAAGCTTCTTCTAAGAGCCTATAGAAGTTGGCTTGAGCCCTAGCGGACTTGTGCCAGCTGACCAAGTGACAGCTGCGACAAGAGCTAGTACTTGTGCATATAGCACCGTCGCTTCCAAGTTTGTACGAACTACCGGGTTGATAAAATGAGAGACAGGAAGCCCCAGGAGTTGTAGCATTATTGCTACAATACTGGAGCTCACCATCTTTTTGGCGCCGTTGCCGGGGAAGCGTCAGAGTATTAGTAATTGTTGCTTTTCTTCTACTTCCATACTCTTACTTCTGCTCAGTAGTTTATTTCATTTCCATTTTGCAAAAGTAGCTTAGCATTTCCTGCTTTCCTAGATTAGCATTTCCTGCTTTCATAGATTAATATCTCTTGCTTTCCTAGAGTAATTTTTCTTGCTTTCCTAGATTAGCATTTCCTGCTTTCATAGATTAATATCTCTTGCTTTCCTAGAGTAATTTTTCTTGCTTTCCTAGATTCGCTTTCCAATTCTGCAAATTCATTTGAGAAATATAGTTAGTTGTAGATCACTTTGTTTCAGTTTTGCAGGTACCAAAGAAAAGGGAAAAGCAATCAAAAAAGAAAATTCCTTTCCATTTCATGCCTCGTAGGAACCGAGATAGATCAGGCAAATTCCTACCAAACACCCCCACCACATCACTGAGTCACCCTTCTCTCTTCTTTGGTGACAGTGACCCAGAGGAACCTATAGGTGAACATCCTGAGATATACCAAGACCCTATAGAAGAAGAAGAGTTAGAGACCACTCCATCTGAAGCTATGGCTGACAATAGAGAAGATGAGAGAATAGAAGAAGCTTTCCCCATCCGAGAGACCAATGGAGAGATGAAAATGAAAAACATTAGCCCCTCTGCTTTGCCTCACTTCCATGGACTGACCACTGAGGATCCTGATACCTTCCTATTTGAGTTTGCTGTCCTCTGTAGAACCTATGACTATACTGAAGATGAGCAAAAGCTGAAGCTTTTCCCTTCCACTCTTAAGGATGCAGCACTATGCTGGTTCATGGGATTACCTGGGAATAGCATCGCTACTTGGGCTCAGATGCAGCAAGCCTTCAATACCAAGTATAGGGATTATTGTAGGTCCAAGGAAACCAAGGGAGAGATCTTTCGAATGACCATGGGGAATGATGAGTCTTTAGAGGATTATGAGGAGAGGTTCCAACTTAGCTATAAACGGGCCAGGTGCACACTTGACCCTGAATCCCTCAAGTTGGTTCTACTCCGAGGAGTCCCTGAAGATCTCTTAGACACCCTTCACATGTTAGCTGGGGGGGACATTTACCAACTGCCTTATGAGGACATCAAGACTGTGTTTCGAAATCATTCCAGGGCAGCTAGAAAACGAGGTAGAGGAAATCTCCTCTCCACTGGTGTCCCTTTCTCCAAACATGAGTTTACAAACCAATTAGAAGATCTTAAGAGTGAGGTGAGACAGACCATTGCCATGCAGCTGGACACATTCAGGATCCAGTAGAAGAAAGAAGAAGCTGAGAGAGCCTTGGCTATCTTCTGTCCTAGGTGCACCAGAAGACACCCTAAGAACGAATGTCCATTGCATTCGGTTGAAATGTGTTTCGTTTGTGAGGAGGACCACCCAACAAATCAGTGTCCAACCTTACCTGGGTTTAAAGCCATGTACCAAGGGACTGAAGCCCCCACTGAACCTCTCTACTTCATCAACCAAAGGAGGCCACAAGGATCTAGACCCTATCAGCAGGGAATGCAAGGGGCACCACAAGCCTATTACAACCCCAACCAATCGACTCCTATGCCTTCCTGGGGTCCCCCTGCTCATCCTTCTTGGTCCATGCCTCCTCCATGGTCTTATCCACCTTAGTACCCTACTCAAACTACTTCTCATCCATATCACTCGCACACCCAGTCGCAGCCTCAATGGAGTGCTCCTCAGTCGGGGTGGAGGCCCCAATACAACACTCCTCCTGCCATTTTGCCTCCACCACCAGTTCAACCTCAGCCTTTACCTCCTGCTCCTCCAAGGAAACCTCAGATGCCTGCTCAACCGAACCCGAACCCCAACAATAGACAGGCTCAGCAGGTATATACTAGGGAGACCTCATGCCCTACCTATGCTGTGGAGATCCAGGAGATCAATCTTAGATCTGGAAAGACTCTTCCAGATCGCCAACCTCCTCCCCTAGAGGATGAGGAAAACCATCAGGAGAGTGAACCAAAGCCTATTCCACCCTTTCCTGAGAGACTTACAGCCACCACACAACCCAACCCAGAAGAAGATGAGCTTCTGGGAGAGCTCAAGCAGTTGTGTGTGAAGATACCCCTTCTCCAGGCCATCAAGGATGTGCCAATCTATAACAAGCTGGTTAAGGAGAAGTGTTTCAAACATCCAGGCAGACGGAAGAAAGATGCTTCAACTATCAATGTCATAGGACAACTGTCTGACCTTATGCTAGGACAAGTCATCTGCCCAAAGTACTTAGATCCTAGAAGTCCTGTAGTAGATGTCCACATCAATGGCACCATCATACCCCACACCCTGATTGATCTGGGGGCTGCCATTAATGTAATGACTAGGGATACCATGCTCAAGCTAAATCTTCAAGGTTCCTTGAGGAAGACCTCGACAGTACTGCAATTAGCAGATCGCTCCACCGTGACTCCCGAAGGGATTGTGGAGGATGTCTTGGTCTCTATTGACTCTTGGGAGTATCCTGCAGACTTCCTGGTTCTACAACCAAAGGCAAAGCTTACTGGATATCCCCTCATTTTGGGAAGGCCTTGGTTAGCCACTGTAGATGCCTATATCAGTTGTCGTGCCGGAAATATGACCATCAAAAATGGTCCTATGTCCAAGCAACTTGTCCTATACCCTCCTGCCCAACCTTCTTTGGAGCATGACTTACCACTCTGGTTGGAAGAAGGAGAAGAAGACGAGGTGTATTCAGCACCTCTGTGTACCATAGAAACCAATAGAAGAAATCCCCCAACCGAGGATGATTTGATCGAGAACTTGATCCAAAACCCACCTACCAGTGCCTTACCTTTAGAAAAATTGGTGGAGGATGCCTAAGCTAGCACCTTAGTGGATCTTTGTACAACCAACCCTGTCACTCCCAGAGTTAAGAATGTGGAGTTCGGCCCTGAGAGAGCATTGAAAATCAGCTCCTCCCTATCTCCTTCTCAGGAAAAGGAGCTGTGCAACCTGTTGGCCAGCCACCTAGATGCTTTTGCTTGGAGCTATAAGGAGATGAAAGGAGTCCATCCCTCGGTCTGTACTCATCATATATACATCAAAGAGGACTGTAAACCGGTTAGGCAACCTCAGAGGAGAATGAATCCAGCCCTTAAAGACATTGTCAAGGAAGAATTGCAAAAACTGTTGGATGCCGGATTCATCTACCCCATCTCAGATAGTGAATGGGTGTCCCCTCTAGTGTTGGTTCCCAAGAAGAATGGGAAGTGGAGGATCTGTGTAGATTACCGTGAGCTTAACAAAGCTACCAAAAAAGACCATTTCCCTCTACCTTTCATAGATCAAGTGTTGGATGGACTGGCAGGAAAGAAGTTCTTCTCTTTCCTGGATGGGTTTAGCGGGTACAATCAAATCCAAATCAGCCCGGAAGACCAAGATAAGACCACCTTCACTTGTCCTTGGGGTACCTTTGCCTACCGAGTCCTTCCCTTTGGGCTATGCAATGCTCCTGCTACTTTTCAGAGAGCTGTCTTGAGCATCTTCTCGGAGTTGGTCCATGATGCAGTGGAAATATACATGGATGACTTTACTCCTTATGGGGCCAACTTCCAGGAAGCATTGTCCAACCTGGGGAAAGTCCTAACCAAATGCACCGAGATGAACTTGTCCCTCAGCCCTGAAAAATGTGAATTCCTAATGACTGAAGGGACCGTGCTAGGCCATACCATTTCTTCCCAACGATTGCAGGTAGATCCTAACAAAATTGCTCTCATCAAGAGGGTTCCACCTCCTCAAAAAGTAAGGGATGTCCGGAGTTTCTTGGGATTAGCAGGATACTACCGGAGATTCATTAAGGACTTCAGCAAGTTAGCCTCACCATTGTTTGGTCTGTTGGCAAAAGATGTGGAGTTTAAGTGGACTGACGATTGTCAGAGGAGTTTGAATGAGTTAAAGGACAAGTTGGTGTCAGCACCAATCTTGAGAGGTCCAAACTGGGCCCTACCTTTCCACATCCACACTGATGCCTCAAACAAAGCCATAGGTGCTGCCTTAGGACAAGTTGAGCAAAAACTTCCATATGCCATTTACTTCGTTAGCAAAAACTTGTCCAAAGCAGAGCTGAATTACACTGTAACCGAGAAGGAATTCTTAGCTGTGGTCCATGCACTGAACAAGTTCCGACATTATATTACTGGTTACCAGACTTTTGTACATACTGACCATGCTGCTATTAGATATTTGATGAATAAACCAGATGTGAATGCTCGTATTATTAGATGGTTACTTTTATTGCAGCAGTTTGATATAACCATTGTTGATAAACCAGGAAGAGAAAATGTTGTTGCTGACTTCTTGTCTAGATTGGATTTGTCTGCAGATGAAGATGGGACGGTGGATGACCAGATGCCTGATGAGCATCTGTTTGCTATCTCAGTACTCTCTCCATGGTTTGCTGATATAGCAAACTACCTTGTTTCAGCTCAGTTTCCTCCGCACCTCTCTTCAAAAGAGAAGAGAAAAATCATCAGAAAGAGTGCCTCATTTACATGGATCGGGGGCAATCTGTTCAAGCTTGGCCCCGATCAGATCTTAAGGCGTTGTGTAAGGGAAGAGGAAGTCTTTGACATCCTCCTCACCTGTCATGATGGGCCTTGTGGAGGACATTTTGCAGCAAAGAGAACTGCCTTCAAGATCCTGCAGGCAGGCTACTATTGGCCCACACTTCATCAAGATGTCAGAAGATATGTCAGCCAGTGTGACCAATGCCAAAGAATGGGGAAACCGACCCAAAGGGATGAGATGCCTCTCCAACCTCAAGTGACTCTTGAGCCATTTGAGAAGTGGGGCATGGACTTTGTGGGTCCAATCAATCCCTCTTCGAGGCAGAGATCCTACATCATTGTGTGTACTGACTACTTGACAAAGTGGGCAGAGACTAAAGCAATCAAAGCAGCAACAGAAGAGAAGGTGGTCGAGTTCTTAAGAGAGAACATCTTCTACAAGTTTGGCTACCCAAGAGAGCTGGTGACCGATCAGGGGAGCCAGTTCACATCCAACTTGATTGAAGATCTTCTAGCTCATCACAAGATCAAGCACAGGACTTCCACCCCCTATCACCCTCAAGCAAATGGGCAGGTGGAAGTCACCAATAGAGCATTAGAAGGGATCTTGACCAAAGTGGTGAGCAGCAGCAGAAAGGACTAGGCAGATCGCCTGGTTGAGGCCACATGGGCTTACAACACCACTTGGAAGACCACCACCGGCTTCACACCTTATGAGCTGGTCTATGGGAAGAAAGCTTTGCTGTCCATTGAGTTTGAGTATAACACTTTGAGGATGGCAGCTCAGCTGGACCTAGATCTCAGCCATGCATAGCAAGAAAGGTTATTGCAGCTGAATGGACTGGATGAGCACCGCATGCAGGCCCTCCTTCACTCAGAAGTGGTTCAACTTCAGAGAAAGGTGTGGCATGACCAACATCTCCATGACAAGCAATTCCAGCCGGGAGATTGGGCTTTGTTGTATGACTCCAGATTCAAAGATTTCAAGGGGAAGTTGAGAACCAGATGGCTAGGACCATATGTAGTGGAGCAGTGCCATGACAATGGATCTGTCCTCATTCGAACCATTGATGAGGAAGCCATTCCCATGCTTGTTAATGGGCACCGATTGAAGATCTACAGAAGACCTCTCTCAAGACAAGAGTTTATCAGCACTATGGAGAAATCTGTTTTGGTCATAGAGAAGGGTTCTGCCTCCACTTTGGGCATACCCTGAAGGGAAAAAAAGAAAAAAAAAACAAAAAAAAAATAAAATAAAGATCCTTGGGTGAAAACCTCTCTGAGGTGCCCAAGGCAGGCAGTAGGGGTGAAAACCTCATTGAGGCGCTCCTATTGTCTTTCAAAAAAAAAAATTTAAAAAAGATCCTTGAGTGAAAACCTCTTTGAGGCGCTCAGGGCAGGTAGCAAGGGTGAAAACCTCTTTGGGGGCGCCCCTGCTATCTTTTCAAAAAAAAAGAAAAAAAGAGAGAAAAAAGAAAAAACAATAAGCACAATAAAAGTTTTGCATGCAGATGTTCTATGGAGGAGAAGAAGCCTCTCCACTCCAAGCCAGGGGCTTTCATCATGCTATCAAAGGATGTCATCAACACCTCCTCCAAGAATAACAATTTTTTTCAAGGTATGTGCAATTTTTATCATGATTTGGATCTTCTATAGGAAGATATAGTTTTCTACAGGAACAGACAGTCTTCCTACAGGAAGACGCGGATCTTCTACAGGAAAGTGCAAAATTTCTACAGGAAGCTCTATGTTCTATAGGAAACTTCCTGTAGAAGGTTGCGACGGCCGAAATGTGTTCCAAATGAAGATCTAGCGACTGAGGAGCGGATTGAATGCATGCATGCCACTGATGGCACCCCTGAACATTGCTATTATCTTGCTCCACCATCCCCGTCACCATGCAACCAAGAACCCTGCAGCAGCACAACAAAGCAATGAGTTCTCGTGAAAAAATATCTATCAAAGAAAAACCAAGCACCGAGAGCCATACCACATCCACATTATGCATCAGAAGCGCTGGGATCGTGATCGAGAAGCCAGAACCGCCAGCATGCAGCATGCACCCAAGGAGAAGGGACTGTGACAAGACCCCTCGCGGGGATCCTGTAACAGTTCAACCTGCTCGAGTGAATACCGTCCACAGCACCGCCATCCGAGATAAAACACGGGCGCATGAACGCAAAACCATCCACTCCAGCGTCAGCAACCGGTAGCCATGTGCCTCCGGGTCTGTGTAAGTCGCGTGCAGCAGGTAAATCCATCGTCCACAAACTGGAAATCATGTGCAGCCGCGCGCAGGTAAGTGTTCTAATCCTTCTCTCCATCAAATCGCATGGATATTACTTTGATTTGTTTTGCATGGCATAAAGGTGAATGGTTGAGCGGTCGTAAGGCCAGTTGACTGGCCACATCGGCTAGTGAAGGGATAGTCAGATGATGAGGTGGCAGCCACGACAAAAGACACACGTAGCACGCACGTGAAAATTAGTCCCGTCAACCGTGAAACGAGTTTAACCGAAAAGGGCGGCGGCAGATCTGTGGGAATGAATGCGGCAGCAAGCGAATGTGCAGGCGGATGATGGGTGACGTCACCCAACGGTCCGGCGGGGACAGCTCACCCCCCGCGCCACGAGCTGCGCCGATTCAAAATCTAATCGGCTCGATTAAGCGTGTATATCCATCAACCTCACTTCAAAACTCGAGTAGCTCCTCTGATTACCTCTGCATGTTGATACGCCAAGCTCTCGGCTACCTGAATGCTGGTAAGGCACCTCTCGACCGCTGTCCAACTATAGCTCCCCCCGAAGTCTGCACACTGCTCCTACAGGAACAGTTTCTACAGGAACGCAGTCCTACAGGAAGCAGTATCTACAGGAAAGCAGTCTCTACAGGAAGGTGAAGTCTTCACGTAAAAAAAAAAAAGGTGGCGGAAAAGAGGTAACCCTGAAACTCCTTCCGCAATTGGTTTTCAAAGGTGGCAAGGTCATTATTCACAGTCTGGTCATAAAAGATATTGGATTGCCGTGCCCATACTATCGCTTCTACAGGATAGAGGTATAATTAGACTGTGGTTTTGTGAATTCATTGCATGCTCTGTCTATAAGACCGAATTCCCTTTGTATTTACCACCTGTGGTCAAAACCACCGTGCTCATCATGCCTGGTGGGTTTATCAGGCGAGAGCCCACTGATTCAAATGCATTAAGGAGAAACCCGGCAGTGGTTGAGCTCTTCACTAGAGCACAATGGATGCCTTTTTGTGATAAACTACAGGGCTACGATGATGAAGTAGCTGAGGAATTCTTGCAGGCTCTGCAGCCTAAGTCCCAGACACTGGCCACAGTAACCTTCAGAGGTCTCAGCCTCCAACTCACCCCAGAGCATATAAGTCGAATCACAGAACTGCCCATGGGTCTGTCGTGGGATAAAGAAGAGCGGAAGCAGAGCCAGCAAGCAAAGAAGGAGTTCTTCCCACCTGAGGAAGAGTTCTCTGAGGATAAAAACGGGGTGAGGAGGACCAGCCTGTCACCACCATGGAACGAAGTCAGTTTGCACATTATGAAATATATTACTTGTGAAGGCCGGTTCAGTATTGTGTATGCATATCACTTCCGGCTCCTCACTGAGTTAAGACACGGAATTGACCTTCCTGTAGAGCAAAAACTAAGCATCCCTTATTATCTCCTACAGTCCCTAATGGAGTGTGCTACAAAGCTAAGACAGGGCATCCCTGATCAGATAGCCCATCATGGGTTAATAAAATTGCTTGTGGAGGATGCACTGCACTCATATAAAGTTCCCCTCTCCTGGGAGTTGTTTAGGAATCTAACACGAGATGGGGACATTAAAATGTTGATCGAAGATAGTGGCTCCTCCAGCACTGAAGACGAGGAAGCGGTGGCTGAGGAAAAGAAGGCTGAAGAAAAAGCTGACTCCCCCATCCTGTCAGCAAGAGAAATAAGGTCAAAAAGCAGAAGAGACAAAGTTGGGGCAGGCCATGTCAGCCCAATTACCTCTTCAGCACTCACAAGCAAACAAAAGGATCAAACCCCTGCAGCAAAGCAAATAAAAGAAAAGACACCTACCACTACAGGAAAGGAGAAGCGAGCTTCTACAGGAGGCACGAAGATCAGTGAGAAGCAGGCTTCTACAGGAAGCCCAAAAGCAAAAACCAAGGCTTCTACAAGAAGCCCGATAACAGCTTCTACAAGAAGCACAAAAGTGCAAAAACAGGCTTCTACAGGAAGCCATGCAAAACCAAAATCTAAGAAGCAAAAGGTGGATGTTTTAGCCAGAGAGGCAGCGGCTGTATTAGCTAGCCTCAGTACGCCACCTAAGCCAAAACGAAAGAGGAAGAGGGACCCTCCTCTCTACTTCAAAGCACGGAGAAGTGTTCGGATAAAAACAGGGAAACCACAGCAGCAGTCCAGCAGCCCAATTGTCATTGAGGACACACCTGCTTCGCCCAAAGAAAAATCCCCCTCAAAGGTCACAGTTACCTACGAAAAGGGAAGCCCGAAGAAGAGCACATGGCAAGACCGAGTGGACCTGCTGGACGAGAAAACCAGGCTATAGGAAGCTGAAAACGTCCTACAGGATACCTTGGCTCGACTACAGGAAACTGAACAAAGAGAAGAAGGAGGACCCTCATCACCAAGGGCGGATGAGGCAGAACTACCTGAAGAAACAGCACGAGAACATATACCCGAACCTAGCCCTTCGCCCAATCTGAATTCATATTATACCTTCTTGGAGGCGGGCAAGGTCATCCCACAAAAATTTACTGTACCCCTATTCTTTGAATTAGAGAAAGAAAGAGTCCTCTCCCATACATGGATGCAAATTGCCAAATCAAAGGGGGTGGGGGACATAAGCCCTCTACAAGATCAGCTCAGGGAGGTCAAGAGCGAATTCACCATGGCCAAACATGTGGCTAGTTCCCAGCAGGCACTTCTACAGGAAGAAAACCAGAAGTTAAGGTTGCAGCTACAAGAACTCAAGGCAGGGGCAAGAACATCCTCCAAGGGCATCACAAATGAACAAGAAGGCAAGAAGGAGCTGACCACCAATCTTGAAGAGCCAAAGACACTTCTACAGGAAGAAGAACAACAGATAAGAATTGAAGTGCAAGCCTTAAAGGAACAGCTGCAACAAAAGGAAACACAATTGGCTTGCATGGCCAGTTGGGCCATGGAGGCCCTGCAATGCATACATCCTGCAAAGTCTTATGGGTTGTACTTAAAGGATCAGTGGCTACAGTTCCAGATAAACACACTAGCACAAAGAGGTATTGAGCAAATCCATAACCCACAGCAATTTGCTGAAATATGCAGTACTAGCTCAGCAGAGGACAAAGCCAAGCTAGCAGAATTCTACATCCACAATCTGGTTTTGCCCAATGAAGTCTCTTGGGATCCCAATATCGCCTTGGGCGATCTACAGTTGATGGCGTTTGCTTCGTGGCTGAATCATGAGGATCAGAGAGCCACTGAAGAAAAATTGGTCATGAGCCGAAAAGTGAGGGAGCCACTGTACATTCGGGCAGAACCAGAGGATCCGGTTGCCCTCATCTCAGCCCGCCAGCAGTTATCCAATGATCCCACAGCTTCCTTGAAATTCATGGACCAGCAAGCCCAAGCAATAGCCCACTTTGAGGACATGGACAGATTATTGGGGGAAACTGCTGCCCAGGCTTGTGCACGTAGGTGGCATGCCTTGGCACATAGTTTGAAGATCCGGGAGTACCATACCCCGACCAGAATGAGGGAAGCATTGGCAAGAGTGGACCTTTACAAGAGATCCGTGCAAAGACTTCAGGCCAGCTGGATTGGGCTTAAACTCAGCCCTCCATTGCTGCTAGGATTAGTCGAAGGAAGTATAGAAAAGGATGACCAGGCACAATGGGAAAAAGTAGAAAGCACAGCAGGGTTTCATATCGACCAAGAAGACATCACCACAGCAGCTTGGGATGTAAGGGGAGCAGTGGAAGCCATGAAGGATGAGGATCTTGACTAAGTTGCTCAAGGATGAGCAAATGGTTCAGCTTAGGGGTGATGATGAGCCCCAATTTTGGTACAATTCGGGCTCATTTTGGCCTATTCTACTTGCTCAAACCATTCATTTTTTATTGCTTATGCATGCATTTCTTAGTTTATTCATGTTGTTTGTAGGAAGAAGGGTAGGCACTCTATCTACGTGACTAATGCATTGTGATCCCAGGTTTTGGCATTAAAAGGGAGCAAGAGACAACGAAAAAGGAGATAAGGAGACAATGAGGTGGCACTGCTGGTTTTTAGGAGAGGATGTCCACGGTCTTGGGACATTCCTCGTGATTCCCACCAAGAACTCCGAGCTCCAATCCATCTCCCCTCCGAGCTTAAAAGCAGCCAGCTGTTCTACAGGAACACCAGTTATAAACTGCTCTACAGGAACAGCAATTATGACCATCCTACAGGATCAGCAGTTAAACTCTAGTTGGACAGCCGAGCTCCTAAAATCAAGGACACTTGTTGGATCATCGTTTTTGTATAAGTATGGAGGCCTTAGCCTTAGATAGGTTGTTGAAACTTCGTATTGCTATTGTAATTTTGGAGCACAATTCAGTTTTCGTTCCTTTTTGTAAGCCAATTTGGCATGACATCAGATTATGAATAAAGAAGGCAGTTTGTGATCTAGTTCTGAGTTTTTCTTAAGGAGACTATAGCTCTCAGGTTAGGGCCCAACCTGAGAGCCATAGGTCCCCTCTGCTGTAGTGTTGTTTCCATTTCATTTCAGCACTTCGATCTTTTCATTTGCACATGCAATTCGAATTACAGGTTGTTAAGTTGGTCTTTTTCATGAGTTAGATAGGAGTTGCTTATGGTGAATTTGTTTCCACTTGCGTAGTGTAGTAGAGGATAGATATAATCGATTGGAGCTCCAACAAAAAGGTTGTTAAGGCTCACTGCCATCTCATCTGGGATTGGAGTGCAGTCTATGACTAGCCACCAAAAACACGCATTTCTTTACTTGATGATTGCTGCAATATAGTCACAGTCACATTAGATGCTTCCTTGTCATTCACACCTGCACCACACACCTTCATCACAACTTCATGCACATTCTCCTTCGCGTTTAGATTGTTGTTCATTGAATTTACAAGCATAGGTAGTTTAGGTTGATGCATTTTTGGTTGAGTGACAGTCATAAGCATTTGTTTCACTTACACTGCTCTCTCTCGTTCCATCACTTCGTCCTCCATCTTGATCACACATGCAGACATATCTTTGACCCCTGCTCCACTCTGTTATCTCCCAAAGTCTTTCACTCCTCATGTACTTTCATTCTCTAGCCCTTTCGTTGACATAGCCCTTTACCTTCCATCCTCCTCCCTACACTCACTTCCCATCCTATTCTTTCACTTCTAAAGCCATCACCAGCCTCATTCCCACCTTACCCATCTCCCTCTACCATTCCATTACTCCTCCATCACTCCAAACACTCACGGTAGGTCATCCTGTAGCCATTTGTAGACATCCTGTAGAAAACAGAGTATCCTGTAGGATCCTCCACAGCCATCCTGTAGAAGGCCACTCTCTCGGTTGCTGAGCATATGAATGCGAGGAACCTCTGTGGATGGATGCTAAGGATCCCTAGGGACCTCTCCTAGCCTTCCCAACCTGTCCCACGCTTTCCTTCCTTCTTCATCCCATCTGCACAACCAAACCCTAGTTAGCACAAGATCACCATCATTCCACACACTTAAAGGAAAAATACAAAAACATGTCTTTCATGATGCAAGTAGCTTAGATCCATGCATTTGCACTTATTAGAGGTAATGACAGCATTAGTAGAAGTTGCATTCACATTCTTTGCATTATAGAGGTTAGACTAGTTAAATTAGGGTTTCCTAGGTTTACATGCTTTGATTTGCTTTCAGTTCATTTTTGTCAATTAGAGTAGCTTTCCTTTGAGATTAGCTTTCGTCCATCAATTAGCAAGCTTCTTCTGAGAGCCTATAGAAGTTGGCTTGAGCCCTAGCGGACTTGTGCCAGCTGACCAAGTGACAGCTGCGACAAGAGCTAGTACTTGTGCATATAGCACCGTCGCTTCCAAGTTTGTACGAACTACCGGGTTGATAAAATGAGAGATAGGAAGCCCCAGGAGTTGTAGCATTATTGCTACAATACTGGAGCTCACCACAGAGCATTGGGGAATAATTCGTATAAGGTGCCAGACTGAGAGTAGACCAGGTCCAAGTACTCGGCATGAGCGATGGCTTGCTCTTCAATGACGCATCCACCCATGGCTATATCACGAGCAATTGGGGCTACTAACGATTTGGTAAACCATTCGGTAACCAAATGATCATCTATTTTGAACTTGATCAGTCGACATCTACATCTCCATTCACGGATATGATCAAAGATGTGCATCACAGTGTCTTACTTTAGCAATGTGAGCAGATATGTTCCCGTTTCATAACGAACCGGCAGCTGAAAATGCGTGAGAAAGGCCATGGCTAACGAATTCAAGTCATGAAAATTACTTCGAGGTAGCTCGATGTACAATTTTGTTGCGGCGCCCGTAAGGGTTCATTGGAAAAGACAAAGATGAATGTTTGCACCCATGTATGAGTTCAACGAGTAGTAAAGGTGATATGTCATCATATGGGCCTGAGGATCTTCTTTAGCTTTCCCATCGAACTTAGGGCAATCACTTGGTATATTAGATGGCACCGGAGGCCATTATGGCGAATGAAGAATCGGATCATTCGTAAGACGTGATACATCCAACAACTCAAGTGTAGCCAAGAAAGGTTATTGAGCGTTAAAAGGCATGGGAGGTCAATAGGTGGGCCCATAAGGAGGATCCCATCCCTGTTGGTAAGGATTTTGACCCCACAGTGGGGGATTTTGGCCATATGGTTTCTGAGGCTTCCCCCATTGTGGGTTACCTTGACCAAAGGGAGGATTCGGACCAGGAATACCTTGAAACTATCCATGCACAGGCCGCTGATAGGCAATGTATGGGTTAAAATGATGCTAAGCCTGTTGACCATGGACATGTGGGTATGGGACCTGTTGTCCTGGAACATTGGGTTGTTGAGCTTGTTGTCCCTAAAGAGGAGGGTTCTGGACCTGCAGTCCTTGGGCATAAGGTTGATACGCTAGTTTCCCTTGGACGAAGGGGTTCTTTACCTAGTGCCCTTGGCCGGCAGGATTCTGAACCTGTTGGCCTTGGACAAGAGGATTCTGCACCTGTTGTTGCAAGACTTGACCTTGAACTTGTCCTTGTAAGGGTTGCCCTTGTTGATAGGTATACAAGGGTTGTTGCTACCCAGGTTGGTTTTGCTGACCTTGTCATTGCAAAATTTGTCCCTGGTTTTGCAGAGGTTGGCCCTGCGAGGGTATGGGTTGAGAGGTATGCAGAGCATATTGCATCTGCTGCTGCGCGATTTGTTGCAACTATTGGAAGGACTAACCTTGCGGTTGTTACATGTGACCTTGTTGTGGGATAATCTGCCCTTGCTATTGCGCAGAAAGCCCTTGCTGCAACAAAGGTTTCCCTAGTTGTTGCAAAATTTGTCCTTGTTGTTGCAAGGGTACTTGAACAATGCCTGGGAAATTTCCGAAGTGAATCTGGCCGTATGGTCTTGACTCAATTCGAATTCGGGACCATCCGTAGTAACTGAGAAAGGGACTCGAGCTCCAAGAGATTGCAGCCCTTTTCCTGGGGTGCTCACGGTTGGAGTACTCACTACGCAGGGGTTTTTTTCCATATTTTACGGTGATGAGTGTCATTGGCTACACTTGAAGGGTGAAGGTTACAAACAACTATTTTTTACTTTCTGTTTTCCAACCCTAACTTCAGTTTCGCATTGCAATCAAGGGTTGTCTTTTGTGGTCACGCGTTTTCTACAGGAAGCTTACAGGACTGTGGGTCAGTCTCGCAGGTGCATTAAAATAAACCCTTGTCTTTTTTGTGTCAAAACGGAGACTGTTTTTTGTAAGAGGGTTTGAAGAAGATTACAAGGGTTTTCTCAAGAAACAGCGATCTTGGGTGAGTGTAACCCCAACAGGAAGGCGCGGTGGTAAGATTTTTTTTACGGGTTACTTTGGAATGGAGACGTCATTGTCTGCCTCCCTGCCTTAGGTCAACAATCATCTTATTACTATTCTAAGAACGGCACACTGTTTTCTTTGGCAGCTGGCTCCCAAATGGATGAAAAACTACTTGACTACACTTATGACTCCCTTGCTACTGAGGATATTTGGGTCAATTTCACCCAACTGGCTCCAGCTTTGACTACGCCGATAATAGTTAGTTTACTAGTCATAGGGGTTAAGGCAGTTATAACTCAATTGGAAGATATGGAGGTCTCTCCGCAGACCCTAGAATCGACTCCGCCCCTGACAGTTACGAAAGGAATATTTATCCCGGAAGAAGGCCCGGAGTTACCTTTCCTACCCATCCCTTCCCCATCGGACCTGAGCACATGGTCGCAGACCTTCCTGGCAGCTACAAATACCCAAGGTGGTGCGCGTGCTTCTGGAGAAGGACCCTATAATTTGGGACAAACAGCAAAAGGATTGCTTCCTGAACAAGTAGGACCTCGGGACTACCCCTTTCTATACAACATTCCGACCAGTCGGCTCAGCCCCTCCTTCAGGCTACTTCATAAGCATTCCCAGATAGGACCAAGCTTCGGAAGCAAATTGTTCTGATTCGGAAGACATTGGCCTCAAGGAAGGAGAGCAAGCAGCCAAGGCGTGGCCAAAGAAACCAAAGAAATCAAGGAATTCAAAAATCAAAGAAAGGGAAAGGCAGTTAATCATTGGAGAAGGAATCTCCATGGCACAAGAGGCCCTCACGGAGAGCACGGTGTTAGTTGGAAGGGTGAGAGGCCAAAATTACTCTCTGATGTGCCTTCGAAAGTGGACAGCGAAAATTTGGGGGAATCTCCTCATTCAGCTTCCAGGTATCCTCACACGATATTGGCACATCGAGATGACACTAGTGCTATTGAAGCGATGGTCGCCAATGTTTGATCCAGAAAAGGAAAATCATGGAGCGGGGCCAATCTGGGTCTAATTACCTGCTCTCCTATTACAATTTTGGGGGGAAGAGATCTTCAAGGTAATAGGAGATGATTTGGGTGTCTATCTGGACCATGATAGAACCAACCAAGATATAGGTTGCCTAGCACTGGCACGTATTCTAGTGCATATAGATACCAGAGAAGGTCTAGTTGAGAGCTACCTACTTTAGATGGGCGACAATACTCGAAGGAAAATATTAGATTATAAAGGAATTCCCTTCCACTATCTCAAATGTCACGAAGTAGGGAATCTATACAAAGACTGTCCAAGAATTTCAGGGTAGAATCAGATCCCGGCCAAAGCGTTGGTCTTAGCCTCTACTCAAACTCAGGATTCAGACTTCGGTTCTCCAATGGACCTCCAATAAAGTACCCCGCCCTCTACTCAGACTCCGCAGTAGGCCATAGCTCACTAATCTGCAAAGGCTTCGAATCGCCCCCCTGAAAAATCCAAAACTCAGGACACGTCTTTCGCGGGTACTCCATATTCTACTCCTCCTATCCTTTCTCATTCTATTGAAGGTTCAGTAAATTTATCTTGTTCATTGAACTATGTAGTTTCTCAAGTTGAAATTAATAAGTTATGCTCCATGGTATGTCCTATTCTTGTTGTGCCTCCCTCACTTTCCTTCCCCATTCCTCAACCCTCTGTGGATAGGACCACCTGCTTGCTAGATGATCGCCCTCTATCAAGTGGGCCGCACTGATATTTCCTCAGATCCCTTCTTGCTGCACCCTCTTTGGTCTTAGGCCTAGACCTAGAACCCCCTCCTTCAATTATTCTCAAACCTCCATGAGGTCATCAATCAAAAATTTCTAAGGCTATTAAAAGGGCTAGTGTTGAAGTAGCCTCCGGGGTCTAATCCCCAATCGACTGGGTTCTTAGAGCAAATATAAACCCTCACTCCTCTCCCCCATGATCTATCTTTCCTTTAATTGTAGGGGTCTAGCCAACCCAGACAAAAGGCTGCCTCTCAAGAGGCTTTGTCTTTCTAAAAAGTTGGATGCTATTTTCCTTCAAGGAACTCTGGGGGAAGGTCACCAGATAAATAAGTTTCTCTTAAGCTTTCTCCCAACCTGGGAATTTCATTTTCTGGATGTGAAGGGTCGCTCAGGTGGTTGCGCCTTGGGGTTTAACCCTCGTTCTACAAAAATCCTCAATGTTTGGGGAGGTGAAGGCTTTCTTGGTGCAGATGACTTGTCTATGGAACTCAGCAGACCATGTAGGCTTATCAACATCTACGGCCCATACCAAAACAGAGAATTATTTTGGGGAAAAATCATGGAGGCTAATTTTATGAATCAAGACAATATAATTATTAGTGGAGATTTAAATTTCTCCCTCAGTTCAGCGGAATCTTGGGGTTTCAGGGGTCAAAGTGATCAACTCACAGCCTTTTTTGAAAAATTGTTGGATGCTCATGATTTTCTAAATATTGACCCTGTTAAAAACAAGCCAACTTGGAAGAATCGTAGATTGGGGGTAGATGCCCTTGCTAGAAGATTGCACTGATTCTTGATCAAAGCCCCTCTTATGGCAAGTTTAAATCTCTTTCATCAATGGGTGGGGAGTTGTGGGATCTCTGATCACTGTCCTATCTTTCTGGAGCTCAAGGGTAATCTTTCTAAACCCTATTCACCTTTTAAATTTAACTCCTCTTGGTTATTGGAGCCAAGTTTCAGGAACTTGGTCTCAGCATCTTGGATCCATTGCTCTCAGAATGAAACTTCCTCTCCAAGAGAGCTCTTTGCAAAAAATCTAGCAGTTCTAAAAGGAAAAACAATAACCTAGGCCAGATTAAAACAAAGAAAAGAAGATGAAGATCTACAAAGGATTGAAAAGGCTCTATTAGCCTTCGAAGAATCAATTCCCACAAGTTCGATTTCGGCTGAACAAAAGTTGCAGCTGATTCAGCTGGAAACAGACAGAATTAAACTTCTTCGCTTAAAAGAAGAAACCTGGAGGCTCAAGAGCAGAGCAATCTGGCTCAAAGCAAGTGATGAAAATTCAAAGTTCTTTCAACAATATGCAAGGGGTCAGAAAGCCATTAACACAATCTGGGAATTACAAGACTCAGAAGGAAGGAAAGCAGGCAATTTTGAGCAACAAGCTGACATGGGGATTAGACATTACTCTAATATCTTCAAAGCCCCCACTGGTATAACCCTTCCAAGCATCATTCACACTGTTGAAGCTTTTCCCAGATTTATCGAGCTAGAGGAAATTGAAGATCTAAACTCTTAGGTTACTAGAGAAGAGCTTGAAGCTGTGCTGAAATGCTTTCAAGAGGATAAGAGCCCGGGTCCTGATGGGTGGCCGGTTGAATTCTTCAGTTCCTTTTTTTATTTAATTGGAGATGATCTCATCCAGACCATTGAAGAAAGCCAAAAGTTTGGTAGAAATTTGGAGGCCTTCAACTCAACTTTCCTGGCCCTTATCCCCAAATATGATAACCCTTCCTCCTTTGATGATTACAGACCCATATCCCTCTATAATAGCATTTAAAAAATCATCTCCAAAACCATAGCCCTCTGTATTAAGCCCTTTCTCTCCAGAATGACTTCCAAGGAATAATTTGCCTTTCTTAGCGATCGCCAGATCCATGAAGCAATTGGCACTACTCAGGAAGCTCTCCACTTGATTAAGAAGCTCCATAAAAAGTCTATCATCCTAAAAATTGATCTCTCCAAATCCTTTGATCATACCTGTTGGTCCTACATTAGGATAACTCTCACTCACATCGTCTTCCCCTTTTCTTTCACCAATTGGATCATGGGTTTTCTTACTTCAGTCTCCTACAGTATTCTTATCAATGGAGTGCTTCGGGTTTTTTTCATGTGGAATGAGGCCTTAGGCAGGGATGTCCTCTCTCCTCGCTACTCTTTCTCCTCATCATGGAAGGTTTTAGCAGACTGATAAAAAAAGGCAGAGAGGAAGGCTCTTTGGCTGGAGTCAGGCTATCGGATATGTCCTATATAACCCACCTCTTATTTGTAGATGATGTTCTAATTTTTTTAAATGGATCCTTTCAAGACTCATATGCTTTCAAGGCTATTCTAGATCTCTTTTGTGTAGCTACAGGCATGCAGCCAAATATTGCAAAATCAACTATTATCATAGTTTCCTGCCAATTGAATGAAGCAAGATTAGCCAGCCAATTTTTTGAATATGAACGTCAAGAATTGGATGATGGTCTCAAATATTTGGGTTTCATATTGAAACAAAATGGTTATCACATAGAATATTGGACTTGGTTTATAACCAAGATTGAAAGCAGAATCAATATTTGGCAACAAAGATGGCTTTCTAGAGTAGGTAGGCTCACCCTACTCAAGTCGGTCCTTCAAGCTATTCCGGTTTACTAGATGACAGTGGCCTAGATACCCAAAGGCATTTAAAAAGAATTCAACAATTATGTTGTCGTTTCTTCTGGCGTAGAAAAAATCCAGGGTGAACCTTTGCTTGGGTCCATTGGGACAGCATTGACAAACCCAAAAAACGGGGGGATGGGGCATAAAAAATTTGCATTTTTTCGCTGAGGCTTTGGCTGCAAAACTGGGCTGGCAACTTATAAACTCTAGAAGTCTTTGGAAGGAAATAAATTTTTACGAGTAAATTTATATGCTCCCAGTTCTGGAATGGAACCTTATACCTTCAGTTACTCTGTCTGGCTACTCCATAATTTGGAAAGCAATAGCTCAGTCTATCTCTCTGATCAAGCGAGGTCTGGATTGGAAAGTTGGTAATGGAGATCAAGTGAGGATTGGTTTGGACACATGGAGTGGATATCGGAATGGCCATGTTCTTCCCCGTCCTCTTTGCAATTTCCTTCAAGTCTCTGGCAACGCCCACTTATCACATATAGCAGTTACTATTCAAGACAGTTGGCAAAACCAGACCTAGAAGGACCACAAAATGCTTAACATTCTGGAAGTTTGGGTCGAATATTGGCAGAGATTCATAGGTTCTTTAGAGGAGGCCAATGTGTATATATCGACAATCAAGATGTCCTCATCTGGGCATTGGATTCCCAAGGCAGATACTCCCCCAAAACAGGTTATGCTTATGCAATGGCAACCAGACACACTGGTGATTTCTCTTGGTGGTGGAGTCATATTTGGAAATCAAAGGCCCCTCCTAAATCTAGGCTTTTCATGTGGTGCATTTTAACGGACAAGGTTCCCACTGAACTAATGCTGAAGCATCATGCAAACTGCGGGCCTTCTAGATGTTGTCTGTGTAGGATGCATGAGGAAGATACTTCTCATCTCTTCCTTACTTGTCCTGTCTCGAAAGCCTTCTGGTTAAGGATCCTCACTTCACTAAATCTACATATTGATTGGTATGGACAAGATATCGAAGAGGCTTGGCAAAGATGGTGGATAAAATCCCACTGACATAAAATTAGATGCCTTCCACTGCTAATTTTCTATGGAATATGGCTTAATAGGAACAAATCCATTTTCATGAATGCCAAAATAGATTGGGAGGCCTCCAGTATTTCGTTGTTGGCCATATACAATTTGCTCCCGGAGGACCAGGACATCCGACCCCCTCGGATCATTACCCAGGAATCCATAGACATAAACTCCACCTGGGGCTACTTTGATTGTTCGGCACAAGCTGAAGTCTGTAGTGGTGGGGCGGTGCTGCATATGGATAATATAGTGTCTTATAGAATCAAAGTCGGCCTAGGTAGAGGCACCAACAACTATGCTGAACTGAGCAGTCTAAAATACCTTCTCCTTTTTTCAAAAGAACAAAATTGCCAACAACTTCGGATCTTCGGAGACTCACAGCTCATAATTAA
Organism: Pinus tabuliformis; assembly: GCA_031772625.1. Classification (NCBI taxonomy): domain Eukaryota; kingdom Viridiplantae; phylum Streptophyta; class Pinopsida; order Pinales; family Pinaceae; genus Pinus; species Pinus tabuliformis. Next base: position 632,622,624 of record CM062805.1, read on the forward strand.
CTGGACAAATGAAGTTAATCATTGTCACTTGCACACACTTAGAGATATTCTAACTGATATCCTTTCTCTAAAGTCTCAATTTGATTCATTTGCATGCTCACATATACACAGGGAAAGGAATGAGATCGTTGATCGCTTATCCAAAGAGGCAGCATAGCTTAACAGAGGCCAACGGCAGATACAGGAATACAGGCACGGAAATTTTTACAGTTACTATCATCATCCTTTTATGGACATGTTTGGTTCATTTCCGAATGATTGCTAGATCATTCAGCAGTTTTTTCTTTTTCTTTCTCCTTCTATGTATATAACTTGTCTAGTTTTCAGTATATTTTTTGACAAAACACATATTTTCATAAACTTACTAGACTTCTCTGAAGTTTATTATCAGTAAGCATCATAATAGTTTTTTTAAAGCTTATAATAGCCTTAAATAGTACTCCGTTATTGCTGATAGTAGTCCATATATGCATTATCATACAACATGTAATTTTCTTATCTTTTTAATGAAAATTACGCCTTTTCCAAGGAAAAAAAATAATAATAGACAAATTGCAATTCAACCTACTTAATGAGTCAAGAAGCATCAAGACATGAATATGTAATATTACAAAACATGTAGGAAATCAATCGATAGTTTCATATATTAATATCAAAGAGAGATTACAACCATTCCTCTTGACGTCGCAGTCTTCCTCTGACGAGACCAGCATCCCACACACTTCTGCTAGCACTTCATGATGGCTTCAAACAACAATAGTTTAAAGACTCTTCCCTTTAGGCTTCACTCCAAACCAAACATAATTCTCCCTCACACAACTAGATGGCTACAACTAGTAATAGCTTGCTTGTCAAATACAAATAGTATACTCACACTCAGCCAACACTCTAACTATGACTAGCTTGTGCATAGGAAGAAGGGAGGTTTATAGAGGAAATATGGATGGGAGATGTATCTTCTTCTCAATGGAGAAGGACTTATCCCTTGAGGTAGTTCATCATTATAGGGGAAAGGAGCCCAAACTGACATCCACGACCCCATCCGGCCAAACCATTTACCAAAATTCCATTACGAAGCTTTTAGAGATGGAAGCTTCAACTCTAATTTAAAAAACATTCCATAACAGGACCAGTGCAACTGGAACACAGCTCAGTCGCACCAATTGACGTCAGGAATAGTGCTAATCTCTGCACATTATCGTGGGGGAGACAAAGGCCATTAGCGTCGGTCTTGTAAATTGGACAAAATAGAAGTTTCAGGGGAAATGGTGCAAAGGGGAAATGATCTGCTCATGAAGAGGGACATAATGGGAGTTTCTTCATGAAGGCAAAGCATGTGGGGTTCACTGTAGAGGTCCTCCAAGGTCAAGGAATGGGGAGTACAGGGACAGTGACAAAATGATGTGTAACAGATGCCCCCTAAAGCGTGAAGTCCAAGTCGGAGCGAGCGATGAAATGATTTATAAATCAGTGCGGGGAACCGGTCTACCATCGGAAAACATGTAAGCAAGTACAGATACATATACATAAACTAAGATCTCTGTCAAATGATACATGAATCATGGCATGGATGCAGCCATCCAGAGAATGATCATGTAAATTGATCCAGGTATGGGCGCAGCCATCCGTCAAAGATGATCATAATGAAACCAAGGTATGGTTGCAGCCATCCAATAATGAGAAGGATCACATATGATAACTCATGGTCTGGTCGCAGCCATCCATCTGATAGAGACATGCATATCATCATAACCATGTCACACCACTTCGCAACCTAGACTTTTGTGATCAGAGTCCAGGGTCTTGCACTCCAACACGACCCGATCAAAGTACACATTCTAACATGTGAATAGATGTGTTGAGGTCGAACATGCTAGAAAGTCACCTGATTACTAGTACATGATGTAATCTGTTAACAAGCGCGAGAGAAACCACCAATAATGAAAATGGCCCTCAAGGTACTATCAACACAATTGACGGAATGTGAATACAAGAACTAAAGTTGAACATCCGCGAAATCACTCGATCGAAAGCCAATGAAGTGAACTTGTCGTTCAGTGCGAACAACTTGCCATTAAGGCATGCAAGATCTAAGGTACTGGAAGTGAGTCTCTCGATCAACTTCCCGGATAATGGGTTGATGTCGACAGAAAGAGACTGTGTCGAAGGAGGACCATAATGAATCCCACATCATCGATGTGAGACGAGAGGATGCAAAATGATTTTGGATGATATAGAGAATCAGAGGTAAGTGTAACCGCAAAAGGACAACTCTTGAACACATCGGCGACACAACTGGAAGTTTGGCAGCTTTTGGATCTATAGGATCGGTGGTCATGGTGACATAGCAGAGATCAGATCGAAGGCAAAAATGAATGGCCCAAACCCAGGAGGGTCAACGATGTAAAGGAGGATGTCCCAACCCGACACGTAGCAAAGAGTGTCATGTTCAAGAGTGAGCTGCCGACACAACTTGATAGATTTCCAAATTTTCCCCCCACCATTTCTAGTGAGTACCCCAATTATTTTTTAATCGCAAGCTTGAAGGGGATAGCATATGCTTGCACTATAAGTTCATCCTTCAGACAAATCCAACCTAGTAATTTTAACAAGCCCTAGGAAGGAGAACCTCGTGTTCGTCATGGTGACGAATCCGATGTCGTTTAATAGTTTAACTAGTCCGAAAAAGGTGTAACTTGGTATCTTTTTCATGTTTAGAGAGTTTTGAAAAAGACACGGAAAAGAAAACTCCACATGGTCCCTTTTCGTACATTTGTGTCTCTCGAGCCCGAAATGGTAGAAAACAATACTTGAGAGAACCACTTGACCATTTCAGTGAAGGAGTACCTTTTTCGTAAATAGTGCCTCCCAGCCCAGAAAAGGGGTAAACTTATACTAGGTGCATGACGTTTCGCATCCATTAACGAGTTCAAAATGACAAGGGCTCAGCCATCTTTCCATTTTTAAACGGGCGGAAAAGAGTTGAATGTGGACCCCCCATTTTTATTCTCTTTAACGAGTCAAAAAGGGAAAGATACTCGGCGATCCTTTCATATGCATTTAATGAGCTGAGAAAAGAGCTGAAATATGACCCATCGCCATCGTCAAACGTCCATCACCCATTGCTGCATAAGCAAGGCAAAGCATATTATCGAGTCCTTGAGGAAAAATAGGTGAAAAATATTTACAAAACCTGATATTTTCATGAAAAAATAGGGGAAAAGTAAATATATTTTTACCATTTACCTTTTTACCTTTGCGGTGAAGACTTTTACCCACTTTTTCCCTAGTTTTTCTGGAGTGGATTGCGGGAGATCCGACAGGCTAATCGACGAGCCATTAATTCCAAGTAACAATTGAAGCCCTGAGCTCCATTTTCATGCTATTAATTTATTCTTTCAACCATTTTTTTTGGATTTTTAGGGAGGTTTTTGAGAAAAAATTTCACCCTCGGTCGGCGCAATTTCCATGGACGGGATCGCGCCGTCCAAGGGTTATTTGTACGCCATCCGCACCGACCAGTGTGACTATTTTTAAAACAGGCGCGTCGGCACCATGTATAGGGAAAAAAACAAATTTTGACCGTTAAAATTTGATTTTTATCTACCAAAATTGATGATTGACTCAAATAAATGGCTTTTACAGGAGAGAAATCATCGAAAATGGTGGATTGGAAGGAAGGAGAACATGAAGATGTGGACACCTAGGAAATGAATGATCCAAATTGCCTGGAATCTTTGAGGGCTTGTAGGCTCCTCAAATTTTTCCTTACACTAGGGATGCAGGCCCAGCCCGAATTTCTTTGGTATTTGATAAGCCTTTGGGACATCAATCATGAGATTTTTGTCATTGGAGAACAGGAGCTGGAGCTGACAACTTCAGACATTTACTTCATCATTAGGCTATCTCGCAAAGGTGAGCCAATGAATTTGTATGTATCACATCCGGTCAGGGCAAGCATATCTTCCCTGCTTGCCGTGGATTGTCCTGAGGCCTTGAAATCCAAAAGCGAGAAGATTGAGATTTCTAGCATATGGTATTTGACACTGAGGGTGCTTCTGTTGACCATCAACAAAGTGGCGGGGTCCCAGGTGGAACATGAGACTAATAAGTCGAAGTTCCTTTACGTTATTGACTACACATCTCCCACGATCTTCAACTGGGCAAAGGCCAAGAAGATGAATATCAAGCGCTAGTTGTCCAAGGCGAAGGCAGGAAATCTGAAGCAATTTCACTTTGGATCAGTACTTGTGACCTTTTTCCTGGAACGAGTGCCATTGTTCTAGTATCAATTGACTGAGGTTTATCATCCTGCACCAGGCGATCCACAGATGGTCCACTAGAGTCGTTTGATGCCCAGGATCACTGGGGGTCAGCAAATGTCCTACTGACCAGCATTCTTTTCATGGCTACGACAACAGAAAATCATCGTGGAGGATTGGCCGTACAACGGCACTAATTTTTGTGGAGACCCAGATATGCCCTTGCTAGATGGAGAGGACTTCGATGATGAAGGTAAAAAAAATAAACAAATTTTGATTTTGATGTTTTTTAATTGTTTTTAGCATATGCATGCTTATAACATTTCTCTTTTGTGTGCAGATGTTGGACCAGAGCAGCCAGCCAGGATGTCCTCGATAGCTAGGTGCTATCCCCATCCTATTGATGATGTCGCCCCTTGTCAAGAAGGGAGTGATAATGAGAAGGAGATTGCGAGGAACCTAGAGGAGTTGACTCATGGTATCCCTGAGTATGCTTGGATAGGAGACATGCCTCGATGGTACCAGAGGCACATAGTGGGAGTCTCAAATCGGATCTACCGATTGCTGAGTCACGTAGTACGAGTTGTCTCATGCTATCATGACCACCATGCTGAGTAGTTCCTAGGTCCAGTACTTACATATTTTTTGAGGCCTGCATGGCACGGATGTTATTGTAGACATACATATTATGTTTTTGGGTTTTGATGTATCAAACATTCTCACATATGTATATATGTTATATTTTCCTATCTATTATGGTACAAATGGTTTGTCTTATCTTTTACATGTTTCACAAATGTCTATCCAACATGTAATTAGCTAATGCATCTGTTAATGTATTCATGCGTCTAGGAATATGAAGATATGTAATATAATCAAAATGCCTTTCCAACACATGGATACGGAGATAAATTCGTAATATTTTAGGGTTCGTAATGGAATATTGCCCGTCGAGTTGAAGGACGAAAAGCTGTGAATCTAGGTTGACAACCAATTATCTGATGCCTAGAGAAATGGCTTCTGATACTAGTTCGATGACCGCACGGTATTCAGCAATGTTGTTGGTTGTACGACATAGGAATATGCCTTGAAGGTCAATCAACTCACCATTAGGGTTGTAGATAGCCCATGTCGTGGATGATAGTTCCGGGTACTTTGGCAAGCACCATTGGAAAAACCGACGTGAGGAGCTGCAGACATCTGCAAAGCACGAAAAGCATAGTAAATAGGAAAGTTGTTTGAAAACTTCCACATAAAACCACATTGTACAGAAATGAATCACACACTAATGTACATAAGTAACCATGCAAGATGACCTAAGCATAGTAATTTTTGAGGTAAAGCCCATTTCAGGGCTTATCGAGAGGATTTCCTTCATAATCAATAAGTTCATAGGCTCCTTTCTGCAAAACACGTTTTACAATATAGGGCCCATGCCACATAGGTTCGAACTTGCCTGCCCCCAGCTTATCATTAGCTTGGTCATATAGCAGGACCAAATCACCCTCAGAGAAAGCGCGAGGGGAGACTGACTAGTCGAAATGGGATTTGACCCGTTTCTTTTGTGCTTCGATGACCAAGGCAGCGAGACGACGAGTCTCATCCAGTCATTCCAAATATAAGAGGCATTCCTCTTGAGGTGATGTTTTAGGGAGGAGTTCAATAGCTAACTTAAGTGAAGGAATCTCACATTCGATCGGCAATGTTGCTTCCAGACCATAGACCAGCTGGAATGCTGTGAAACCAGTGGAATATTTGGTTAAATTATGGTAGGCCCACAGAGCTGGAAAAAGCATGAGATGCCAATTTTACTTGTGCATCCCAATAGTACGTTGAAGCATGGTGACCAAAACTTTGTTCACAACTTCAACTTGGCCGTTGGCTTGAGGGTAATATGGGGTTGAGCCATCGTGGCACAAGCCCAATGCAGATGTCAATTCTGCCATCATGTAATCTTTGAAATGGGAGCCATGATCTGTGACAATGGCTTGGGGTACACCGAACCTGGAAATAACATGGTTAAAAAGGAATTGAGCTACCGTCTTACCATCTGTCGAATATGTAGGCATCGCTTCGGCCCATTTGGTGAAGTAATCCACAGCAACGATAATGTAGCCATGCCCCCGGCCGAATGAGGATTACATGTCATATAATCGATGCCCCATTTGGCAAAGGGACCAACAGTAATGACGAGGTGTAGGGGAGTGGGTGGGGAGCTCATCTTGCGTCGATAGATTTGGCATTAATGACACTTGCGAACACCAAGAATGTATTCTTTGAAGATGGATGGCCAAAAATAACCAGCATGAAGGATTTTCTGAGCTGTAGCATAACCAGACATATGACCGCCACATGCCCCAGAGTGGCAATCATTGACAACTCTTTTAGCTTCCTCAATCGTGAGGCGTCAACGAAGAACAGTGTCGACACCAACATGGTATAAAGTATCACCATTAATGCGGTAGGGTTGAGAATGATGTTGAATCCTTTGACGATCATCTTTGGTCAATGCGGACCAAAACGTGGAGGTTTGGAGATACATGATGATATCACTGTACCATGGATCAAGGGTACTAATCAGGAAAAGGGTCTCATCTAGGTGTTGTTCATCTACACTAGCAGGGAGAGCTTTGGAGGGAAGGGAACAGATCAATTATGCAAAAACAAGTGACTTTTTAGATTTGGTTGTAGTTAAGACCAAATCGAATTCTTGCAGGATAGTGACCCATTTAAAATACTTGCCCCCCAGCAACTGGCGAGTCAATATGTAGGTCATAGGGTTGCATTTAGAAATCACTATAGTCGTTCGTAAGAGAATATAATGCCGAAAACGTTCAACAACATGGACGGTGGCCAAAGCCAACTTCTCGACATGTTCATAACATGTTTCAGTGTCGAGGAGATTTCGACTCAAGTAGTAGATCACGTGTTCAGTGCCTTCGCCGTTGTCTTGAACCAACACCATAGCTATGGTGCTAGGGGTTGCGACTAGGTAAAGGAAGTAATCGCGATAATAATCCGGCGGATGCAACAAAGGAGCATTTATGAGGACAACATTAAGATCATCGAAAGATTTTTGGGCTATCTCATCCCATGCAAAGGGTGTTCCTTGTTTGAGCAACCGGGTAAAATTCATAGCTAGCCTGGCATAGTTGGGTATAAAACGAAGAAGAAATTTGGCCTTTCCCTGGAGGCTCTAGATTTGGTGTAGTGATGATGGAGGGGGTAAGTTTACAATGGCCTCGACTTTTAGCAGATCCAGGCGAATCCCATCCTTAGAAACAATGAAGCTAAGGAGTTGTCCTAATTCTACGCAGAAAACACATTTGTGTGTATTTAACCAGATGTTGTAGTGCCTGTAGCGTAGAAAAATATGTCAAAGGTGGTTTGGGTGATCTTGTCGCGTTTGAGAATGAGCGGGAAGCTCATCCAGGTAAGGTTGGAAAATGTTGCGAATGTCATGAAATGCATAGGACGTTGCCCGCTGAAATGTGGCCCTAGTAGTTTTTAGGTTGAAAGGGAGCTTCTTGTATGCGAACGTACCCCATGGGCAGATAAAGCCTCTCTTCTCTTGGTCAGCCGATGTGATATTGATCTGGTTGTAACCAGAAAAACCATCCATAAAGGAAAACATCTCGCTCCCAGCACATTCATCAATGATTTGATCAATGAAAGGAGTAGGATAGTAATCTTTAGGACATGCATGATTAAGGTCTCGATAATCCACGCAAACACGGACGTGCCTTGTTTCTTATTCACTAGGACAATGTTGGACACCTAGTCCATAAGAGGAATGGGATAAATGAATCCATCTTTTAGAAGCTTTTCAACTTCGCCCTTAATAGCAGTAGCCTTTCTAGGGTGCACCGGACGAAGCTGTTGGTGAACAGGTTTCGCATCCGGATACGTTGGTATTTCATGCACCACGATGTTGGGGTCAATTCCAGGCATTTCTTCATAAGACCATTCAAACACATCATGAAATTCTTGAAAAAGATGAGTATATGTCTTGATCTCATCTGGAGAACAAGATACCCCGATATGAACATGTTCAACGATACCGAGTTTGATATAAATGTCAATCAGCATCATTTGGGTAATATTACCCAGATTTCCTTGCGACCATACTTCATGAGTAACAGTCGGTGGTGGAAATGGAGGAGAGGACTCTTTGAAAGAAGTAGACATGACCGTCGGGCGAGGCATAAATGAGGAGCGATGGTGGGTATTGATCCATGGCGGTTCCTCGAGAGACATGATTTCCATGATACAGTCATCGACGAGGAAGGTCTCAGCTAAGGGATCGGATGATTCCAAAGTGCCAAGCCAGGGGGATTGAGAATACATATCAAGAGAGGTCTTCGAGAGATGAGAATCAAAGGATGGAGAGTTCATAGCCGAAACAATTTCCATGTAATTGACTTCAGCGGGACTAAGTGGCATGATGTCACCCCAAGCATCAACCATATCTGGCACAGGTATGACCCAGGGATCAAACTTTCCCAAGATCATGTTGATGGAAGAAACATGAGGAGGTGGGAGTGGGAAAATCCCCATTAAGGAAGAATCTTTGAAGAGACCTTCCCCCACACTCTCAAAGGGAGCACTAGAGTGCTTGACATATGGCATGTTGCCATCAGAGGAGGAAGAGGCAAACAAAGACAGTTGACCAATGGCAACAATCCTCCCTTGATGGGGCAAACAAATCACACAAAACAAAGAGGAGGCCATGGCATGCATGGCATGAGTCCAACTTCGTCCGAGTAGAAGATTATAATTGGGATTGGTGCCAACAATCTCTACTTCAACTTTCACTAACTTTCCTTCCAGGGTGATGGCAAGGTTGGGTAAAACACGGAAGGGTCACGAATCGCACCCATCGAAAGCTTCCAATGTGTTCAGAGATTAGTTCAGAGTATGGGAACCAATTTCCTTCCAACACACAGTTTACATGATGCCGGTAGAAGCATCTTCATCAATGAAAGTGCAGTGGATGGTATTTTCATTAATGACTACCTGAATAAGAAAGGAAATCTGATGAGGGAGTCTCGGAACATGGTTCTCTAGATGGAAACAGATCAAATTAGAATTGGTGGGATCGATGCCCCCGATAGCTGACAACAAAGATTTCCACTGTGATGGACAGCTTTGGAGTACCTCGAGAGACGACATGGCTAACAACGCCTGAGCCAAATATTCAACAATATTGTAATGCTGAGCGGCTCAGGCGTTGGGATTGTACGAGGATTTCCTAAGCACACATCGAGAAGGTGGTCGTGGAGCAGAATCATGGTTAGGGTGCTCGATTTGTAGAGGGCCAGAACTTAGGGTAGAAGAAGAAGGTGGAACTTCTTTTTCTTTCCCTGCTGTGGGAGCTGGAGTTTGATAATCCTTCGATCGGGTAGCCACATTAATGGGCATGCTCATCATGAACACTTGAGAACTAGAGGAAGCAGATCAGGGTTGGTCTACCATTTGAGTCTGTTGAGACGAAAAGGGCTCTTTGAGGATAGCAAGGGTCCCCTTGAGCAATCAACTAACTTCGTATCGCCGTGGACAATCCTTAGTATAGTGATCCTCCTCGCAAATGAGGCAAGGATACTGAGGTTTCCGTTGCGATGATTCACCGGCAGATAATTTGGGAGGACCCTATTTCGGGGCATCGGCTTTAGCCTTTCCTTTGCCTTTCTTTCTTCCTTTCCATGATTTGTCCGCTGCTGTAGACTGGACACCGTGGACCTATGAGGTTTTACCAGGGCCTGGAGGGTTTTGAGATGAACTGTTGGGAGCAGTATATGAGACCAACTTCTCTTTGGAAGAATTTTTGACAGGGGCCTAGGATACTGAACCAATAACTCCATCAATGGGAGGGACAGCGGGTGACTTTGATGTCGTGGGATTGGATGATGGTTGCGGAGCATTGGGTAATAATTCATATAAGGTGCCAGACTAAGAGTAGACCAGGTCCAAGTACTGGGCATGAGCGATGGCTTTCTCTTTAGTGGTGCATCCACCCATGGCTATATCGTGACCAATTAGGGCTACGAACGATTTGGTAAACCATTGGGTAAGCAAATCATCAGCTATTTTGAACATGATAAGTTGACGTCTACGTCTCCATTCATGGATATGATCAGAGATGTGGGTCGCAGTGTCTTTCTTGAGAGATGTGAGTGGATAGGTGCCCGTTTCATAACGAACCAGCAGCTGACAATGCGTGAGAAAGGCCATGGCTAACGAATTGAACTCATGAAAAGTACTTCGAGGTAGCTCGATGTACCATTTTGCTATGGCACCCATAAGGGTTTGTTGGAAAATACGAAGACGAATGGCTGCGTCCACATATGAGTTTGACGAGCACCAAAGGTGATATGTCATCACATGGGCCTAAGGATCTTCTTCAGCTTTCCCATTGAACTTAGGGTAATCACTTTGTATCTTAGATGGCACTGGAGGCTGGTATGGAGAATGAAGAATCGGATCATTCGTAAGACGTGATACATTCGTCAAACCAAGTGTAGCCAAGAAAGGTAATTGAGTGTTAAAAGGCATGGGAGGTCGATAGGTGGGCCCATAAGGAGGAGCCCATCCCTGTTGGTAAGGATTTTGACCCCACAGTGGGGGATTTTGGCCATATGGCATCTGAGGCTACCCTCATTGCAGCTTACCTTGACCAAAGGGAGAATTCCAACGAGGAATACCTTCAAACCGTCCATGCATAGGTTGCCGATAGGAAACGTATGGGTTAAAAGGCTGCTAAGCCTGTTGACCTTGGACATGTGGGTATGGGACCTGTTGTCCTGGAACATAGGGTTGTTGAGCCTGTTTTCCCTGAACAAGGGGGTTCTGGACCTGCAGTCCTTGGGCATAAGGTTGATACGCTTGTTGCCCTTAGATGAAGGGGTTCTGTACCTGGTGCCCTTGGCCGGTAGGATTCTGAACCTGTTGGCCTTAGATAAGAGGATTTTGCACCTGTTGTTGCAGGACTTGACCTTAAACTTGCCCTGCAAGGGTTACCCTTTCTGATAAGTATACAAGGGTTGTTGCTGCCCAAGTTGGTTTGTTGACCTTGTTGTTGCAAAATTTGTCCCTGGTTTTGCAGAGGTGTACCCTGCGAGGGTATGGGTTGAGAGGTATGTAGAGCATATTTCATATGTTGCTGCACGATTTGCTGCAACTATTGGAAAGACTGACCTTGCAGTTGTTGTAGGTGACCTTGCTGCGTGATAATCTACCCTTGTTGTTGCACGAAAAGCCCTTGTTGTAACAAAGGTTTCCTTGGTTGTTGCAAAAGTTTTCCTTTTTGTTGCAAGGGTACTTGAACAGTGCCTGGGAAATCACCGAACTAAATCTTCCCGTAGCCAGGCTGGATGTACTGCCTAGATGGGATCGTGTAAGGTTGATTGACCATTCCTTGAGAACCGTATGGGACGTAAGGATTTTGGTATTGGACCTGAGCCCCATAAGGTTGTTGATACTGAACATTGTTCGATCCAGATGAACCACCAAGATTTTGAACCTGTTGGTATTGGACATTGCTTGATCCAGCAGGGTCAGCAAGGTTGTAAATAATACCAGAATAGGGTTGGTTTATAACAAGCATGTGAGCTAGTGAGCCGCTCACATTAGTGGCACTTGACACCATGGAGACATTTAGATTTTTCACCCCAGGCGGTGGCACAATCTGACCAATGACTAATGGGACATTGGAACTGGAAAAGACAATCTTTGAAACCATTGGTTGCGACTGACGCGTAAATGGGATTGACGGTACAAGAGTGTTCAGGATGGTAGCTTGCACCGGGATTGAAGTAACATTTGGTGGGGAGGTCATGTTCGTGATGAACGGACCTGACGTAGTGTTACACTAAAAAATGTCACCATGGCTATTTACAGTTGGTATGGCTCTATCAACAGTCATACTACCCTCTTAAGCAAGTCTTATGCCCCTGCTATCCATGTCAAACTCCAAGAAAGAGAGAAAGTCTTTATAAATGTGTTTATCTCTGGGTACGCAGGTTCTCTCAAACCTTGCCTGCGGGTACGCACCTATTGTTCATGAGGTCTGCGTCCAAGGACGCTCTGTATCTAAAGGGGCAGGTGCGTCCCTCTGAAAAGGTTAAAATGTGCAAGTTTTATCTTCAAAAACTTACTTGTGGTCATTTCTAGAGCATTCTAGAAGGTTGTTCGACGTGTATTGAGCGCCTCCAGATGGTTCATGCACCCCTACCAAAGAGGAACTTATCCCATCAATAAGGGAGTGATCCCATCCAAAGAGGGGACTATCCCATTGATGGTGGACCTGATTAACTTCCTCTTGAGCACTATAAATACAGGCATTGGGCCAGAAGGAGAGAGGTTGAAAGCTATACATTTCTAAGGGTAAATGTTGCAAGAATTAGGACTCCCATTTAGAAGCTTGTGAGGAGAGATTGCCATCATTGCTTGTTCTATTTGGAAGTGGGTGAGCTTTGTCAAAGTAGAGGAAGACTCTTGTGGACCCTGGAAGGAGCTTGCACAACACCAAGGCTCAGGTTGTAATGGTTCCTTTTGATTACCTTTAATGCAAATTGGTCCATTCTTCTCAATAACTTGTTGTTTATGGGTTATTTCATGTACTCCTTGGTCTATATGTTGAATATGCTTTGTTTTATGTTATAATCAGGTGCTATTTAATTGTTTGACTGTTGGTGATTGCAGGTTTTGGAGAAAAGGAGGAGCTCATCCAAATCAACAAAGCTTGGACTTCTACAACAGCGTTTGGACAAAGGTAAGAACGAAACACTTGATTTCTCATATCATAATGCATGTTTAGAGAAGGATAGCTCCAGTTTGTTTTGTTTGTCATTAGAATGTCTTAGACTTCTAGGAAGGTCGGTTGTGTCCGCACTCTTGACTGATTCCGTGTGACAAATTGGCGACTCTGCTGGGGATTCCATTAATGAGAAAAGTCTTTTCCTTTGTGTGAACTTTGCTTTGAGAAAATTGGTTTATTTTCCTGGTTTTGGCACTGTGATTCTGTCTCTGGGTGGGTTAGCTTAGGATTAGTTTTATTTTGGTTTTTCTTGAGTTTTTCAGTAGGACGCACCCTCTGAGTGCTGCACAGTGCATCCCTGGACGCACTTTTGCTATGTGCACAGAGCGGGCCCGCACCTGTGCTAACGCGTTGCCTGCGTCCCCTGCCAAAATTTGAGAAAATTCCATTTTTCACACTTTTTGCTCTTAGATTTTGTTTTTTCTTAGTTTTTTCTGCCCAGATTCATTAGTCCCTTGCCAAGAATCTTCACCTGAACTTGTTTCGATAGCATTGAGTGTTTTAGTGGATTTCATCGAAGTGTAAGCCCTAGGGTTTGATTTTGAGTAGGTCTTGTAGTGACTTTGGCGGTAGGAGTTGTCAAGCCTTAGATCTCTCTGGTTTTGTCAACATTCTAAGAAGTCAGACCTGTCATAAAGTCTACCTGTGAGAGCAACTTACCATTGAGTTGTCTCTTGGGCCAATTTCGAAGTGCTTGTTGTTTAAGTCTTGAATTCCATTTTACAAAAAGAACAAAAAGATTTGAGTTTTGTTTTGACTAGTCTTTTGATTCTGCATTAGCTGGTCCTTGATTTGATTTTGATCAAGTAAAACAACCTAGAATCATCTTTGTGAGCTTTTTCCTTGTTAGGTTTGTTTAGAGTAATTTCTCTTTTGATTTGCTTGTGAGTCAAGTTTTCATAGTTTTTGTAGCTTTTGAGATTGTTTTGTGTTAAGATAGGTTTATATGCTTTATTAAAAAGAGAAAATACAAAAACATATCCTTTGAAAAGTTTTGTTTCAAGTAGCTTTGAAAGTTTTGAAAGAAAAAGAGTTTTTCGTGCAAGTAAAGAGTAGTCATGTTTGTGTGCTTGAAAAGAAAAAGAGAATTGTTTCTTTGATTGTCTTTTCTAAGGAAGTTGTTTTCTCTAAAATTGAAAAACGCCGAGTTTCTCCTATACTGGGCTCGTTAAACATTTCACAGTAAAGGACCTGTTCAATTACAAACAGGAACGAACCACTCCTTCCTAGGGTTCGAATCAAAACTAGGTTGGACTCATCCGAAGGATGAGCTTATAATCAAGCATATGTTACCCTCCTCAAGCTTGTTAAAAATAAAGAGGTACTTGCCAGAAATGGTGGGGGAAAAGAGAGAAGAATGAGCCTATTTGTTACCTTTTGTCTCAGAAGAAGCTTTACTACCACTCTTGAACACGACACTTTTTCATTCACCTGGGTTGGGAAATTCTTTACCTCACAGTTGATCAAACCACTTTGAAAGTCTTCAGCCGGGTTCCGGGGATTAAATTTGAGTTATTTAGCACCAAACCATCTGTCGTGTCGTTATGTGTTCAAGAGGTCTGCAAACAAAACTTTCATCTGCAAAATACTTGTCATCCATTTGACCATCCCTGAGTCAGTCCTTACAGCAACATTTCTTCAACTTGAACAATGATTTCGTGTTGTGGGCTTGCCTACAACGGGTCGCTTTCTATCAACATCAGCACATTATCTAGAGAGATGACTTAGAAATCGTCAGTGCCTTGAAGTCTGCATGCATCAATGGCAGGTTTCTCGCCTTTGACGTCAGTTTACATCATTGACTTTCGATCGAAGGATTCCGTGAAATGTTCGACATCAACTCATTCATTCACATCTCATGGATTGTACTGAGTACTTTGAGAACCATTGACATTACTGGTGGTCTCTCTCACGCTTGTTAACAGTTCACATCATCGACTGGTAATCAAGTGGTTTCTACCATGTTCGACATCGACTCATTTATTCGCATGGCTAGAATCGTACCAATTCGAGAAGTAGGAATGAAGACCGTGGATCAAATCTTTACCATCCAGGCTGCGAGGAGTTTTGTATTCATTATCTAAGTAGACTAATCATAAACAGATGGCTGTGCCCATACTGTGTCTACAAAAGTCTATGATTATGATGTACTGCAAAATCATTCCTGTATCAGAGTAGTTAGTTTGTTAGTTAAAGTTTTAATCTGAGTATGGGAATGCCTACCTCAGTGATGATATAATCTTATACATGTATTTTGTGTTGAAAATTGCAGGTTCTGACCAGGCTCTCCATGAGATAATCCTCGAAATGATAAAGCGCTTCACCCTTCCTAGATAATACAAACCCTAATCTATTCCAGGCTTCGCACTTTAGGGGGCAATCTGTTACACTAAAAAATGTCACCATGGCTATTTACAGTTGGTATGGCTCTATCAACAGTCATACTACCCTCTTAAGCAAGTCTTATGCCTCTGCTATCCATGTCAAACTCCAAGAAAGAGAGAAAGTCTTTATAAATGTGTTTATCTCTGGGTACGCAGGTTCTCTCAAACCTTGCCTGCGGGTACGCACCTATTGTTCATGAGGTCTGCATCCAAGGACGCTCTGTATCTAAAGGGGCAGGTGCGTCCCTCTGAAAAGGTTAAAATGCGCAAGTTTTATCTTCAAAAACTTACTTGTGGTCATTTCTAGAGCATTCTAGAAGGTTGTTCGACGTGTATTGAGTGCCTCCAGATGGTTCATGCACCCCTACCAAAGAGGAACTTATCCCATCAATAAGGGAGTGATCCCATCCAAAGAGGGGACTATCCCATTGATGGTGGACCTGATTAACTTCCTCTTGAGCACTATAAATATAGGCATTGGGCCAGAAGGAGAGAGGTTGAAAGCTATACATTTCTAAGGGTAAATGCTGCAGGAATTAGGACTCCCATTTAGAAGCTTGTGAGGAGAGATTGCCATCTTTGCTTGTTCTATTTGGAAGTGGGTGAGCTTTGTCAAAGTAGAGGAAGACTCTTGTGGACCCTGGAAGGAGCTTGCACAACACCAAGGCTCAGGTTGTAATGGTTCCTTTTGATTACCTTTAATGCAAATTGGTCCATTCTTCTCAATAACTTGTTGTTTATGGGTTATTTCATGTACTCCTTGGTCTATATGTTGAATATGCTTTGTTTTATGTTATAATCAGGTGCTATTTAATTGTTTGACTGTTGGTGATTGCAGGTTTTCGAGAAAAGGAGGAGCTCATCCAGATCAACAAAGCTTGGACTTCTACAACAGCGTTTGGACAAAGGTAAGAACGAAACACTTGATTTCTCATATCATAATGCATGTTTAGAGAAGGATAGCTCCAGTTTGTTTTGTTTGTCATTAGAATGTCTTAGACTTCTAGGAAGGTCGGTTGTGTCCGCACTCTTGACTGATTCCGTGTGACAAGTTGGCGACTCCGCTGGGGATTCCATTAATGAGAAAAGTCTTTTCCTTTGTGTGAACTTTGCTTTGAGAAAATTGGTTTATTTTTCTGGTTTTGGCTCTGTGATTCTGTCTCTGGGTGGGTTAGCTTAGGATTAGTTTTATTTTGGTTTTTCTTGAGTTTTTCAGTAGGACGCACCCTCTGAGTGCTGCACAGTGCATCCCTGGACGCACTTTTGTTGTGTGCACAAAGCGGGCCCGCACCTGTGCTAACGGGTTGCCTGCGTCCCCTGCCAAAATTTGAGAAAATTCCATTTTTCACACTTTTTGCTCTTAGATTTTGTTTTTTCTTAGTTTTTTCTGCCCAGATTCATTAGTCCCTTGCCAAGAATCTTCACTTGAACTTGTTTCGATAGCATTGAGTGTTTTAGTGGATTTCATTGAAGTGTAAGCCCTAGGGTTTGATTTTGAGTAGGTCTTGTGGTGACTTTGGCGGTAGGAGTTGTCAAGCCTTAGATCTCTCTGGTTTTGTCAACATTCTAAGAAGTCAGGCCTGTCATAAAGTCTACCTGTGAGAGCAACTTACCATTGAGTTGTCTCTTGGGCCAATTTCGAAGTGCTTGTTGTTTAAGTCTTGAATTCCATTTTACAAAAAGAACAAAAAGATTTGAGTTTTGTTTTGACTAGTCTTTTGATTCTGCATTAGCTGGTCCTTGATTTGATTTTGATCAAGTAAAACAACCTAGAATCATCTTTGTGAGCTTTTGCCTTGTTAGGTTTGTTTAGAGTAATTTCTCTTTTGATTTGCTTGTGAGTCAAGTTTTCATAGTTTTTGTAGCTTTTGAGATTGTTTTGTGTTAAGATAGGTTTATATGCTTTATTAAAAAGAGAAAATACAAAAACATCTCCTTTGAAAAGTTTTGTTTCAAGTAGCTTTGAAAGTTTTGAAAGAAAAAGAGTTTTTCGTGCAAGTAAAGAGTAGTCATGTTTGTGTGCTTGAAAAGAAAAAGAGAATTGTTTCTTTGATTGTCTTTTCTAAGGAAGTTGTTTTCTCTAAAATTGAAAAACGCCGAGTTTCTCCTATACTGGGCTCGTTAAACATTTCATAGTAAAGGACCTGTTCAATTACAAACAGGAACGAACCACTCCTTCCTAGGGTTCGAATCAAAACTAGGTTGGACTCATCCGAAGGATGAGCTTATAATCAAGCATATGTTATCCTCCTCAAGCTTGTTAAAAATAAAGAGGTACTTGCCAGAAATGGTGGGGGAAAAGAGAGAAGAATGAGCCTATTTGTTACCTTTTGTCTCAGAAGAAGCTTTACTACCACTCTTGAACACGACACTTTTTCATTCACCTGGGTTGGGAAATTCTTTACCTCACAGTTGATCAAACCACTTTGAAAGTCTTCAGCCGGGTTCCGGGGATTAACTTTGAGTTATTTAGCACCAAACCATCTGTCGTGTCGTTATGTGTTCAAGAGGTCTGCAAACAAAACTTTCATCTGCAAAATACTTGTCATCCATTTGACCATCCCTGAGTCAGTCCTTACAGCAACATTTCTTCAACTTGAACAATGATTTCGTGTTGTGGGCTTGCCTACAACGGGTCGCTTTCTATCGACATCAGCACATTATCTAGAGAGATGACTTAGAAATCGTCAGTGCCTTGAAGTCTGCATGCATCAATGGCAGGTTTCTCGCCTTTGACGTCAGTTTACATCATTGACTTTCGATCGAAGGATTCCGTGAAATGTTCGACATCAACTCATTCATTCACATCTCATGGATTGCACTGGGTACTTTGAGAACCATTGACATTACTTGTGGTCTCTCTCACGCTTGTTAACAATTCACATCATCGACTGGTAATCAAGTGGTTTCTACCATGTTCGACATCGACTCATTTATTCGCATGGCTAGAATCGTACCAATTCGAGAAGTAGGAATGAAGACCCTGGATCAAATCTTTACCATCCAGGCTGCGAGGAGTTTTGTATTCATTATCTAAGTAGACTAATCATAAACAGATGGCTGCGCCCATACTGTGTCTACAAAAGTCTATGATTATGATGTACTGCAAAATCATTCCTGTATTAGAGTAGTTAGTCTGTTAGTTAAAGTTTTAATCTGAGTATGGGAATGCCTACCTCAGTGATTGTATAATCTTATACATGTATTTTGTGTTGAAAATTGTAGGTTCTGACCAGGCTCTCCACGAGATAATCCTCGAAATGATAAAGCGCTTCACCCTTCCTAGATAATACAAACCCTAATCTATTCCAGGCTTCGCACTTTAGGGGGCAATCTGTTACACTAAAAAATGTCACCATGGCTATTTACAGTTGGTATGGCTCTATCAACAGTCTTACTACCCTCTTAAGCAAGTCTTATGCCTCTGCTATCCATGTCAAACTCCAAGAAAGAGAGAAAGTCTTTATAAATGTGTTTATCTCTGGGTACGCAGGTTCTCTCAAACCTTGCCTGCGGGTACGCACCTATTGTTCATGAGGTCTGCGTCCAAGGACGCTCTGTATCTAAAGGGGCAGGTGCGTCCCTCTGAAAAGGTTAAAATGCGCAAGTTTTATCTTCAAAAACTTACTTGTGGTCATTTCTAGAGCATTCTAGAAGGTTGTTCGACGTGTATTGAGCGCCTCCAGATGGTTCATGCACCCCTACCAAAGAGGAACTTATCCCATCAATAAGGGAGTGATCCCATCCAAAGAGGGGACTATCCCATTGATGGTGGACCTGATTAACTTCCTCTTGAGCACTATAAATACAGGCATTGGGCCAGAAGGAGAGAGGTTGAAAGCTATACATTTCTAAGGTTAAATGCTGCAGGAATTAGGACTCCCATTTAGAAGCTTGTGAGGAGAGATTTCCATCTTTGCTTGTTCTATTTGGAAGTGGGTGAGTTTTGTCAAAGTAGAGGAAGACTCTTGTGGACCCTGGAAGGAGCTTGCACAACACCAAGGCTCAGGTTGTAATGGTTCCTTTTGATTACCTTTAATGCAAATTGGTCCATTCTTCTCAACAACTTGTTGTTTATGGGTTATTTCATGTACTCCTTGGTCTATATGTTGAATATGCTTTGTTTTATGTTATAATCAGGTGCTATTTAATTGTTTGACTGTTGGTGATTGCAGGTTTTGGAGAAAAGGAGGAGCTCATCCAGATCAACAAAGCTTGGACTTCTACAACAGTGTTTGGACAAAGGTAAGAACGAAACACTTGATTTCTCATATCATAATGCATGTTTAGAGAAGGATAGCTCCAGTTTGTTTTGTTTGTCATTAGAATGTCTTAGACTTCTAGGAAGGTCGGTTGTGTCCGCACTCTTGACTGATTCTGTGTGACAAGTTGGCGACTCCGCTGGGGATTCCATTAATGAGAAAAGTCTTTTCCTTTGTGTGAACTTTGCTTTGAGAAAATTGGTTTATTTTTCTGGTTTTGGCTCTGTGATTCTGTCTCTGGGTGGGTTAGCTTAGGATTAGTTTTATTTTGGTTTTTCTTGAGTTTTTCAGTAGGACGCACCCTCTGAGTGCTGCACAGTGCGTCCCTGGACGCACTTTTGCTGTGTGCACAGAGCGGGCCCGCACCTGTGCTAACGGGTTGCCTGCGTCCCCTGCCAAAATTTGAGAAAATTCCATTTTTCACACTTTTTGCTCTTAGATTTTGTTTTTTCTTAGTTTTTTCTGCCCAGATTCATTAGTCCCTTGCCAAGAATCTTCACCTGAACTTGTTTCGATAGCATTGAGTGTTTTAGTGGATTTCATCGAAGTGTAAGCCCTAGGGTTTGATTTTGAGTAGGTCTTGTAGTGACTTTGGCGGTAGGAGTTGTCAAGCCTTAGATCTCTCTGGTTTTGTCAACATTCTAAGAAGTCAGACCTGTCATAAAGTCTACCTGTGAGAGCAACTTACCATTGAGTTGTCTCTTGGGCCAATTTCGAAGTGCTTGTTGTTTAAGTCTTGAATTCCATTTTACAAAAAGATTTGAGTTTTGTTTTGACTAGTCTTTTGATTCTGCATTAGCTGGTCCTTGATTTGATTTTGATCAAGTAAAACAACCTAGAATCATCTTTGTGAGCTTTTGCCTTGTTAGGTTTGTTTAGAGTAATTTCTCTTTTGATTTGCTTGTGAGTCAAGTTTTCATATTTTTTGTAGCTTTTGAGATTGTTTTGTGTTAAGATAGGTTTATATGCTTTATTAAAAAGAGAAAATACAAAAACATCTCCTTTGAAAAGTTTTGTTTCAAGTAGCTTTGAAAGTTTTGAAAGAAAAAGAGTTTTTCGTGCAAGTAAAGAGTAGTCATGTTTGTGTGCTTGAAAATAAAAAGAGAATTGTTTCTTTGATTGTCTTTTCTAAGGAAGTTGTTTTCTCTAAAATTGAAAAACGTCGAGTTTCTCCTATACTGGGCTCGTTAAACATTTCACAGTAAAGGACCTGTTCAATTACAAACAGGAATGAACCACTCCTTCCTAGGGTTCGAATCAAAACTAGGTTGGACTCATCCGAAGGATGAGCTTATAATCAAGCATATGTTATCCTCCTCAAGCTTGTTAAAAATAAAGAGGTACTTGCCAGAAATGGTGGGGGAAAAGAGAGAAGAATGAACCTATTTGTTGCCTTTTGTCTCAGAAGAAGCTTTACTACCACTCTTGAACACGACACTTTTTCATTCACCTGGGTTGGGAAATTCTTTACCTCACAGTTGATCAAACCACTTTGAAAGTCTTCAGCCGGGTTCCGGGGATTAACTTTGAGTTATTTAGCACCAAACCATCTATCGTGTCGTTATGTGTTCAAGAGGTCTGCAAACAAAACTTTCATCTGCAAAATACTTGTCATCCATTTGACCATCCCTGAGTCAGTCCTTACAGCAACATTTCTTCAACTTGAACAATGATTTCGTGTTGTGGGCTTGCCTACAACGGGTCGCTTTCTATCGACATCAGCACATTATCTAGAGAGATGACTTAGAAATCGTCAGTGCCTTGAAGTCTGCATGCATCAATGGCAGGTTTCTCGCCTTTGACGTCAGTTTACATCATTGACTTTCGATCGAAGGATTCCGTGAAATGTTCGACATCAACTCATTCATTCAAATCTCATGGATTGTACTGGGTACTTTGAGAACCATTGACATTACTGGTGGTCTCTCTCACGCTTGTTAACAATTCACATCATCGACTGGTAATCAAGTGGTTTCTACCATGTTCGACATCGACTCATTTATTCGCATGGCTAGAATCGTACCAATTCGAGAAGTAGGAATGAAGACCCTGGATCAAATCTTTACCATCCAGGCTGCGAGGAGTTTTGTATTCATTATCTAAGTAGACTAATCATAAAAAGATGGCTGCGCCCATACTGTGTCTACAAAAGTCTATGATTATGATGTACTGCAAAATCATTCCTGTATCAGAGTAGTTAGTCTGTTAGTTAAAGTTTTAATCTGAGTATGGGAATGCCTACCTCAATGATGATATAATCTTATACATGTATTTTGTGTTGAAAATTGCAGGTTCTGACCAGGCTCTCCACGAGATAATCCTCGAAATGATAAAGCGCTTCACCCTTCCTAGATAATACAAACCCTAATCTATTCCAGGCTTCGCACTTTAGGGGGCAATCTGTTACACTAAAAAATGTCACCATGGCTATTTACAGTTGGTATGGCTCTATCAACAGTCTTACTACCCTCTTAAGCAAGTCTTATGCCTCTGCTATCCATGTCAAACTCCAAGAAAGAGAGAAAGTCTTTATAAATGTGTTTATCTCTGGGTACGCAGGTTCTCTCAAACCTTGCCTGCGGGTACGCACCTATTGTTCATGAGGTCTGCGTCCAAGGACGCTCTGTATCTAAAGGGGCAGGTGCGTCCCTCTGAAAAGGTTAAAATGCGCAAGTTTTATCTTCAAAAACTTACTTGTGGTCATTTCTAGAGCATTCTAGAAGGTTGTTCGACGTGTATTGAGCGCCTCCAGATGGTTCATGCACCCCTACCAAAGAGGAACTTATCCCATCAATAAGGGAGTGATCCCATCCAAAGAGGGGACTATCCCATTGATGGTGGACCTGATTAACTTCCTCTTGAGCACTATAAATACAGGCATTGGGCCAGAAGGAGAGAGGTTGAAAGCTATACATTTCTAAGGGTAAATGCTGCAGGAATTAGGACTCCCATTTAGAAGCTTGTGAGGAGAGATTGCCATCTTTGCTTGTTCTATTTGGAAGTGGGTGAGCTTTGTCAAAGTAGAGGAAGACTCTTGTGGACCCTGGAAGGAGCTTGCACAACACCAAGGCTCAGGTTGTAATGGTTCCTTTTGATTACCTTTAATGCAAATTGGTCCATTCTTCTCAATAACTTGTTGTTTATGGGTTATTTCATGTACTCCTTGGTCTATATGTTGAATATGCTTTGTTTTATGTTATAATCAGGTGCTATTTAATTGTTTGACTGTTGGTGATTGCAGGTTTTGGAGAAAAGGAGGAGCTCATCCAGATCAACAAAGCTTGGACTTCTACAACAGTGTTTGGACAAAGGTAAGAACGAAACACTTGATTTCTCATATCATAATGCATGTTTAGAGAAGGATAGCTCCAGTTTGTTTTGTTTTTCATTAGAATGTCTTAGACTTCTAGGAAGGTCGGTTGTGTCCGCACTCTTGACTGATTCCGTGTGACAAGTTGGTGACTCCGCTGGGGATTCCATTAATGAGAAAAGTCTTTTCCTTTGTGTGAACTTTGCTTTGAGAAAATTGGTTTATTTTTCTGGTTTTGGCTCTGTGATTCTGTCTCTGGGTGGGTTAGCTTAGGATTAGTTTTATTTTGGTTTTTCTTGAGTTTTTCAGTAGGACGCACCCTCTGAGTGCTACACAGTGCGTCCCTGGACGCACTTTTGCTGTGTGCACAGAGCGGGCCCGCACCTGTGCTAACGGGTTGCCTGCGTCCCCTGCCAAAATTTGAGAAAATTCCATTTTTCACACTTTTTGCTCTTAGATTTTGTTTTTTCTTTGTTTTTTCTGCCCAGATTCATTAGTCCCTTGCCAAGAATCTTCACCTGAACTTGTTTCGATAGCATTGAGTGTTTTAGTGGATTTCATCGAAGTGTAAGCCCTAGGGTTTGATTTTGAGTAGGTCTTGTAGTGACTTTGGCGGTAGGAGTTGTCAAGCCTTAGATCTCTCTGGTTTTGTCAACATTCTAAGAAGTCAGACTTGTCATAAAGTCTACCTGTGAGAGCAACTTACCATTGAGTTGTCTCTTGGGCCAATTTCGAAGTGCTTGTTGTTTAAGTCTTGAATTCCATTTTACAAAAAGAACAAAAAGATTTGAGTTTTGTTTTGACTAGTCTTTTGATTCTGCATTAGCTGGTCCTTGATTTGATTTTGATCAAGTAAAACAACCTAGAATCATCTTTGTGAGCTTTTGCCTTGTTAGGTTTGTTTAGAGTAATTTCTCTTTTGATTTGCTTGTGAGTCAAGTTTTCATATTTTTTGTAGCTTTTGAGATTGTTTTGTGTTAAGATAGGTTTATATGCTTTATTAAAAAGAGAAAATACAAAAACATCTCCTTTGAAAAGTTTTGTTTCAAGTAGCTTTGAAAGTTTTGAAAGAAAAAGAGTTTTTCGTGCAAGTAAAGAGTAGTCATGTTTGTGTGCTTGAAAAGAAAAAGAGAATTGTTTCTTTGATTGTCTTTTCTAAGGAAGTTGTTTTCTCTAAAATTGAAAAACGTCGAGTTTCTCCTATACTGGGCTCGTTAAACATTTCACAGTAAAGGACCTGTTCAATTACAAACAGGAATGAACCACTCCTTCCTAGGGTTCGAATCAAAACTAGGTTGGACTCATCCGAAGGATGAGCTTATAATCAAGCATATGTTATCCTCCTCAAGCTTGTTAAAAATAAAGAGGTACTTGCCAGAAATGGTGGGGGAAAAGAGAGAAGAATGAGCCTATTTGTTGCCTTTTGTCTCAGAAGAAGCTTTACTACCACTCTTGAACACGACACTTTTTCATTCACCTGGGTTGGGAAATTCTTTACCTCACAGTTGATCAAACCACTTTGAAAGTCTTCAGCCGGGTTCCGGGGATTAACTTTGAGTTATTTAGCACCAAACCATCTGTCGTGTCGTTATGTGTTCAAGAGGTCTGCAAACAAAACTTTCATCTGCAAAATACTTGTCATCCATTTGACCATCCCTGAGTCAGTCCTTACAGCAACATTTCTTCAACTTGAACAATGATTTCGTGTTGTGGGCTTGCCTACAACGGGTCGCTTTCTATCGACATCAGCACATTATCTAGAGAGATGACTTAGAAATCGTCAGTGCCTTGAAGTCTGCATGCATCAATGGCAGGTTTCTCGCCTTTGACGTCAGTTTACATCATTGACTTTCGATCGAAGGATTCCGTGAAATGTTCGACATCAACTCATTCATTCACATCTCATGGATTGTACTGGGTACTTTGAGAACCATTGACATTACTGGTGGTCTCTCTCACGCTTGTTAACAGTTCACATCATCGACTGGTAATCAAGTGGTTTCTACCATGTTCGACATCGACTCATTTATTCGCATGGCTAGAATCGTACCAATTCGAGAAGTAGGAATGAAGACCCTGGATCAAATCTTTACCATCCAGGCTGCGAGGAGTTTTGTATTCATTATCTAAGTAGACTAATCATAAACAGATGGCTGCGCCCATACTGTGTCTACAAAAGTCTATGATTATGATGTACTGCAAAATCATTCCTGTATCAGAGTAGTTAGTCTGTTAGTTAAAGTTTTAATCTGAGTATGGGAATGCCTACCTCAGTGATGATATAATCTTATACATTTATTTTGTGTTGAAAATTGCAGGTTCTGACCAGGCTCTCCACGAGATAATCCTCGAAATGATAAAGCGCTTCACCCTTCCTAGATAATACAAACCCTAATCTATTCCAGGCTTCGCACTTTAGGGGGCAATCTGTTACACTAAAAAATGTCACCATGGCTATTTACAGTTGGTATGGCTCTATCAACAGTCTTACTACCCTCTTAAGCAAGTCTTATGCCTCTGCTATCCATGTCAAACTCCAAGAAAGAGAGAAAGTCTTTATAAATGTGTTTATCTCTGGGTACGCAGGTTCTCTCAAACCTTGCCTGCGGGTACGCACCTATTGTTCATGAGGTCTGCGTCCAAGGACGCTCTGTATCTAAAGGGGCAGGTGCGTCCCTCTGAAAAGGTTAAAATGCGCAAGTTTTATCTTCAAAAACTTACTTGTGGTCATTTCTAGAGCATTCTAGAAGGTTGTTCGACGTGTATTGAGCGCCTCCAGATGGTTCATGCACCCCTACCAAAGAGGAACTTATCCCATCAATAAGGGAGTGATCCCATCCAAAGAGGGGACTATCCCATTGATGGTGGACCTGATTAACTTCCTCTTGAGCACTATAAATACAGGCATTGGGCCAGAAGGAGAGAGGTTGAAAGCTATACATTTCTAAGGGTAAATGCTGCAGGAATTAGGACTCCCATTTAGAAGCTTGTGAGGAGAGATTGCCATCTTTGCTTGTTCTATTTGGAAGTGGGTGAGCTTTGTCAAAGTAGAGGAAGACTCTTGTGGACCCTGGAAGGAGCTTGCACAACACCAAGGCTCAGGTTGTAATGGTTCCTTTTGATTACCTTTAATGCAAATTGGTCCATTCTTCTCAATAACTTGTTGTTTATGGGTTATTTCATGTACTCCTTGGTCTATATGTTGAATATGCTTTGTTTTATGTTATAATCAGGTGCTATTTAATTGTTTGACTGCTAGTGATTGCAGGTTTTGGAGAAAAGGAGGAGCTCATCCAGATCAACAAAGCTTGGACTTCTACAACAGCGTTTGGACAAAGGTAAGAACGAAACACTTGATTTCTCATATCATAATGCATGTTTAGAGAAGGATAGCTCCAGTTTGTTTTGTTTGTCATTAGAATGTCTTAGACTTCTAAGAAGGTCGGTTGTGTCCGCACTCTTGACTGATTCCGTGTGACACGTAGTTCTGACGCCTGATGCGGAAACAGAGTTATGGTAGAGTGATGAGGCACTCTGTGTGCCCAAAACTAAGTGCCCTAAAGACACATAGCCAGGTGGCAAGCTGGCAGGAATACATTCAGAATAAGGTAAACCCTCGGGAGGGAACTGTAGCTACAATTATTCTCTCTCAATAGTGTGTGGAGTTGAGACTTCAGACTCATTCGAAGAAGTAACTAGAGCATCCCCCTCGGGTTCCATGTCTAGAAACAAATGACGATGGACAGTTGAACGTTTACTAGGGGATATTTCCAAAGGAACACCCAGTTGATTGTACGAACTGTAAGGGCGCTGTGGTGATATCTCAATA
This sequence comes from Pinus tabuliformis, assembly GCA_031772625.1. Taxonomy (NCBI): domain Eukaryota; kingdom Viridiplantae; phylum Streptophyta; class Pinopsida; order Pinales; family Pinaceae; genus Pinus; species Pinus tabuliformis. Next base: position 632,649,486 of record CM062805.1, read on the forward strand.
GCGTCAAACAGAGGGTTCAGAGGATAGATAACATTCCAGGCTGACTGTCAATGGTCGGCAAGTTATCTAGAGTTCTAACGGGATTATCTGGAGATTATGGGTCAAGACCAGCAGCTGACCCTGAATAGAAAGTAGGCAAAGGATGAGATGATAATGGTTGAACACTCAAAACAATTGTGAGTTCAACACTTTGGTCCTCGAATGGATCTGATAACTCAGGAAGTGGCTCCTCAGACAACCTTTCAGATGGAGGAGAGGAAGAGGAAATGGGTGAACCAGATGGTTCAGCCACGATGACCTTGTCTTAGCTGACAGAACAAATAACTTCAAGGCTTTAAAATGTCCTTTTAAGGGAACTCATGATTTGGTCAAAAAATCTAAACAGATGTTTTGGATTGTGGGCAATCAATTATTTAAGAGAGATAAAAGACTGATGTTCTTTCATTTTTAAAGAGTCAAGAAAGAAACACAGATGACTCTATCACTTTTGATTGGAAACAAGCTCGAAAGGACAAGCGCTCAGATGATATTTTAAGTTTAATGAGTCAAAAAGATCAAATGACTACTCTGTATGATCTAGGTAAACAGGATTACCAAGCAACCGTGAACTGCAGAATACCTCCTAGTGAAACAAGAAGTATGAGTAGGCAATCTCCTTGAATGATGTGTTCGGTGTAACACGTTCGCAAGGCGGCCAACTCGGCTTCCTAACGATAAAGGGATTGCAGCCTAGTGGGGTCTCTCGTTATATACGCGACAGTATGGGGAGCACAAATCAATGCTAGCGATGTCTAATGCCAAAGCTAATTACAGTTGCTATGTTTACAGACGTCGAAACACGTCTCTAGCCTATACCTTCTAGATGTGATTGTTAATGTCAAATGCGCCTTAGGTAAATTGAATTCATTTTAGAGTTGATCTTGAGTTAAGTTTCAATTTTCAGGTCTTAGCGATGCTACTCGAAAACCTAAAATGAAACTAAATGGGACAAGACCCTTTCAATTCGATGAAATGCCTACACTAGAGAGGGTAGAATCTACTCAATCAAATGCAAACAATCAAGAAACTGAAAACGAAATGATTTTTCACTAGTTCACTTTTTTGAAAAAAAATTAATGAAAAATGCATTCCAATTCCTAATTTCCTAACAAGCAGTTATCGATTAGTCCTTTCGAAATGAAAAAAATTCTCTTCCTTTTCAAATGTTGATGCAATTCTAGTTTCTAAGAGATGCGAATCATAATGAAATGACAAGCTAGAATTTCATCTTTTCTCATGAAACAACGAGACAAACTTTCGCATATAATCTTTCAATCAGAAAATTTTCGAGCCTATGAGTTCTTCAAGCAGATGAAAACATGAAAAAAAAAATTCATTCAGATCAATGAAGCACCGACTTTGCCAAACACAAGACCGACAATGTAATCTATTCTGGAAAAAGATGTTTAAACTAGTAAACAAAAAAATTTCAAACTTGTGTGAAAATAGGTCAAAGTCATAAGAGGGACCAAAACAAATGCAAGGACCAAACACACCCACAACCAGACTCAATGAGTCCACAAGTTGTTGAATGGACGACTAACTAGATGTCCTAGTGTCGTTGGCCACTCAATGACTCGATCAATCAAACAGCAAGATGACAAGCTTACAAGCAAGAAAAACCAAATGAAAATTAGCTTTCTAATCAGGGAGGAAAACAGTCAAAAGGCTCACTGGGTCAAAAACACAAGAGCAGAACACACTGGCCAAGATTGGGATATAGCCCTAATCTTCACTTACAAGAATCGGCGTGACTTCCTAACTGACAAAAAATGCCAGAGGCGAGTCGGCATGATTGTTCCTCTACAATTCACGCTGATCGATGCGACTGTCAGCCGATTAAATGCGATGTCCGAGGAAACTAAGAAAAAATTAAAAAAAAACCAAAACAAGGACCAGATCTGCTACTATGATTTTTAGACTTAAGCCAGTAAGCAGGAGAAAAGCAACAAAACAAAAGGGAAAACATGAAACTAGCAAAGTTCTCACGAAATCATGAAATCAAAAACAAACAAAAAGATGGGATCTCCCTAGTGGAGTCACCAATTTGTGGTGAAGTAAAATTATAAGTGCAGACACAAATGAATTCCTCTAGCCCAATAATGGGTCTAGCCACAGTAGGTACATTCTATATAAGATTTCCTTAGGTTAGAATCAATCAAGAGGGCCTACCTCTTGGTAGCTCATATTGCTTGATGATGTCCTTGCTTGCTCGCTCCAGCAATCTCTCGCTTCCTTCTTCAAGTTCCTGAAACAAGTAAACAACAACAACACACAAACATAATAATAGACAAATTTCAATTCAACCTACTTAATGATTCAAGAAGCATCAAGACATGAATATGTAATATTACAAAACATGTAGGAAATTAATCAATAGTTGCATATATTAATATCAAAGAGAGATTACAACCATTCGTCTTGACGTCGCGGTCTTCCTCTGACAAGACCAGGTTCCCACACACTTCTGCTAGCACTTCATAATGGCTTCAAACAACAATAGTTTAAAGACTCTTCCTTTTAGGCTTCACTCCAAACCAAACATACTTCTCCCTCACACAACTAGATGGCTACAACTAGCAATAGCTTGCTTTTCAAATCAAAACAGTATACTCACACTCAACTAACACTCTAACTATGAATAGCTTGTGCTTGGGAAGAAGGGAGGTTTATATAGGAAATATGGATGGGAGATAGACCCTATTCTCAAGGGAGAAGGACTTACCCCTTGAGGTAGTTCCATCATTATAGGGGAAAGGAGCCCAAACTGTCATCCTCAACCCCATCCGACCAAACCATTTACTAGACTTCCGTTATGGAGCTTCTAGAGATGGAAGCTTCAGCTCTAATTTAAAAAACTTTACATAACAGGACCAGCGTGACTAGAACACAGCTCAATCGCACCGATCAGTGCGGGGAACAGTTCTAATCTCTGCACATCAGCGCGGGGGAGACAAAGTCCATTAGCGTCGGTCTTGTAAATTGGGCAAAACAGAAGTTTCAGGGGAAATGGTGCAAAATGGAAATGATCTGCTCATGAAGAGGGACATAATGGGAGTTTCTTCATGAAGGAAAAGCATGCGGGGTTCACTGTAGAAGTCCTCCAGGATCAAGCAATAGGGAGTATAGGGACAGTGACAAAATTCTGTGTAACACTCTGCGACCACAACTTGCAGAGACTTTACATTTTAAACAACAAAACTTGGGTTTTTGCCCCAAAACTTGGGCTTTTTCTCCAAAAATGACCCTAGGGGACCCCATCCCAACAGGCCCCCAACACAAAGATCGTGAATCACCCTCGAGTCACTACTAGATCTTATTGCAAAGACCTCCCAACTCTACTTGTGCCACTGCTACTTCAGTCATGCTCTGCGTGGCTGCTTGTTTGATCTGCTCCACCAGCTGCTCTGTTGCCGGTCCTGCACTATCTTCCTTGATTTTTTGTTGCATGCTCTGTAGGCTCACCAAATTCTCCTGTATGTTGGCAGAGATAATGTAGGCCTCACCTAGCAAAGGCCCCAATCTTGCCTTAAGGACCACCTCTTTCTTCTGCGCTGCTTCCACTTGTAGATGCAGTTGCCTCGCCTCCTGCAGCTTCACAAGGCATTGTGTGGCAGAAACGATGTGCATCGTTGCTCTGACTTCATCATACTATTGATGGATTTCATGAACTTGCGTATTCAAGGCCTACAGGGTGGGATCTTCCTCCAGGGTCGTGACTACCTCCATTTCTTGCTCAAAAAGCACGGTGAAATCTGCCACCGCGGTATCCACTGCCGCAACTCCATCCTTCACAACGGCTTCGCGCTGTTCTCTAACCTCTGGAGGGGTTGAAGGTTATGACTTCAACTCCAACTCTGTTATCTTTAGGTTCAGTTAAAATTGAACCTTGGCCACTTCTTTCTAAGCATCGCACACACCTGCAGCCAGCTTCCTTATCTTCGCCTCCAACTGCGCTTCCTCTGGTATATGCAGTTTTGGAATTGTTCTGCATGCCTCAGCCACCATGGTTGCAAGTTGGGCATTCTGCACCTGAACTTTCTTCTGATCCTCTAGTGCCTTGAACTTCTCAACAAACATCTGTTTGTTATTGACTCTATACTCGCTTATCAAGCTCAATGCGTGTTGCTCTCGGGCCTTAACCTCTACTATCACACCTGCTTGCAGTGTGTGAAGAAACTTGTTGGGGAGTGCGGCCAGTTGGAGGCCAATGTTCTTCATGGAGCTGACAATAGCCTTTTCAGTGGTTGCCTCCATGCTCAAAGCTCCACCTGGCAATGAAAATTCCTAGAGATCCAATGATTGAATCATCTCTGCTGCTTGAGTGGTCCCTCGTGCCAAACTGGTTGATGTCGCATTGATCTGTCCTGTACCTGCTTGGATTTTAGTTGTCTGTATCTACAGGTCACACAATTCCTTTTGGATAGTACTCAGTGCCTGCTATTATTGCTACTCAAACTGTTGCAGCAGTTCTGTTGTAGTATCCCGCACCTTGTCTCCAATTTCATTCAGTCCGCCATCCGTCAAAGTAATCAGATCCAGCTACGGCTTGCTCGCTTTTGTTTTCTTCCATGGCCCTATCTTTTCCTTCTCCTTATATCACTTCACTTGGAAGGCAGTGATCTCCTATTTATCACCGCTACCTTGCTCTGACTGCTCTTCCTCCTTCATTTGGGGCGAAGGGGACTTCTCACTCCGCTCGGAGCCGCACTCTTCCTGCTCTGCCTGTTTTTTCAGGGCGCACTCCACTTCTACCTGGGCCTTCTCCTCGGCCTCTTTCCTCCTTTTCTTAGCCAACTACTGAACCTTCTACTTGGTCGCATCCTTCTTCTTCTTCTCCATGGACTTGCTAGTCCCTGCGGCCAGATCGAAAGGAGAATGCCAATCTGTTGGCTAGCACTTGATGACCTCCTCGATAGCATCATTTGTAGCAAGGTAGGGTAGGTCGAACCACTTTTTCTCTAGATCCTTCCGCGCCTAGATGTATACGTGGTGGAAGTCCGCTTTGAACTCCACGTGCCCTAAAAGTTGTTCAAACACGATTGGTGACAACCACAACTTCTAGTTGATGGTTTTGCAAATGCTCACCTCCATCAACACCCAAAAGACTTTTCTCTCTATGACTCGTGCAGCCTCTTTTGTGGCCCAAAGAGATACAAACTTTGATGCTTCCGGTATATCTTTCTCCACAGGAGGAAATTGGCTGTCCTCCGGCAAAAACCAAGTGCCCAACACAATCGAGAGCAACAACCATGAATAGTGGAAGGTTTTGCTCTTGTTATGTGCTTCTCTACAGTTCGCAAGGAACTCACTACATAGGTAGCATGCCCAGTTGAAATGTACACCCTCCGCGCACTGTGCTGCCAATGAAACCACTGGTGTCAGCACCTCGTCCGCGCGACACTTACTCATAACCTTGCCAGCCAAAATCTACGTGGAAACCTTTACTGCGGAGTTAGTAATTGAAGTAATCGAGTACCCGCGTGGCTTATTCACAATTTTAAACTTGTACTTCATCTTCTCAGCGACGTCACGCTCGCTTGTCTTTCCGCCAAACGCCTTGTCTGGATTTAACCCTGAGTGTGGAAATAGCGTGATCCAATGGATCAACATATCGGTGATGGGGATCAGCGCGTTCAGCCACAAACACCCGTCATGCACCAGGAACAACAACCTCTTAATGACGATCAGTTTTATATTTGAGTGATGGTAGTTGGGAACCAACAACAAGTTCAGCAACCGTGATTTCTTTACCCCGTTAATCCATTCCATAAGCTCCAGTGTGGTGACACCAGACTCTTTGTAGAATACCCTCTTCATGTAGGTGTATGTAGCCAGGTGGGGGAACTGCTTGTGGTCTGCCAAATCCCAATCTTCTAGCTTCAAGTGCGAGATCTGTGCCAAGCGCGGACCTTCAAAGGTTATGTTCTCCAGTAACAGGGTTGTGTTGAGGAGGAATAGTCTTGCATCTAGGTCCTTAGGGACCTTCACTTTTCCCTTGTGCAGAGGGATATACTCTAGCAACTTAGATATGGGATCCACCCCCTCAATGTCTATATCTTCCACGCCCTCCTTAGCCTCCAGATCTACCACTTTCCCCTTTTCTTTCATGCTCACTTTTCTTTCCTCTGGGCCTGCGTAGTGGAATTTTTCCATGGTGACTCACACACCAACACTAGCTTCTTTTTCTTATCTTTCTTAGGTTTGGGGACCTCCCTCACCAACATATGATTTTGCCTAGGCGACCTCGGTGTCGTAGGCACTACAGCGGGGACCTCCACACTCATCACCATCGGAGCAGCTCCCTCATAGGTGATAGCTCCCCCAGTACTGGCGGTCTCTCCTAGTCCATACATCGTGCTAAGAATGAAATGTTGGTTCACCTCGAGTAACTTCTTGAAAATAGAACTAGCGACCAAATTAGCGTAAACCTGAGGATTCATATACAAGCGACATCTCAACATAGAAATTATGCGAATGCAAAGTGCTTTCCGTTGGATGGCCGCGCGTAATTTATAAGTGAATTTGAATTCAAATTCGACCTTTCCCCCCAAAATCCATCCATAAATGTTAAATTGGCGACAGATTTTCCAAATTTTCACTCTTAAATTCAGCCTTAATTGCCTTAAATGTTGCCCCCCCACTCCTCTTAACCATCTCCTCACTATCAACTTATGAATAGTGACGGTAACGGTCACTTTCTAGCTACACTACGCAGTCTCTCCCCCTATAGCACAACTCCCTTCGTGCTTCTTCTGGTACTATGACACCATCTTGTTTCGCACAAACCCCTTGTCACACAGCTCTACAAACCGAGCAGTGTAGTTTATAGTCTCGCGCCTCCTTGCAGCTTCCTGGAGTGCTAAGACTGTGCTACCATCATGTAGTCATTGGGTCGGATCCCTAGTGTATGGCTTCAATCGGCTTCCATTTACCTTTCCTGGAAATGGATCTCCATTCAACTTCACGAGATAAACTGCTCCACCATCAATAATCTCTTTGATAACATATGGCCCCAGCCAATGCATCTGAAATTTTCCTAGAAACTTATCAAACTTATTGTCATATAATAAAACTAAATCATTTACCTTGAAGGTGCATAGTTTGATGTGCCGATCGTTCCATGCCTTTTCACGTTCCTTCTGAACCTTCTCATGGAATCCCGCCAAAAATATATCTTCCTTGAGCTCTATTAGATGTGCAAGCCTCTCTTCTAAGGTTCTGTGGTCCGCCATTCCTGTAAAATCTGCTATGCGTAGACTAGGCACAATTTACTCCATAGGCATTACAGCCTCTACACCATAGACCAACCTAAAAGGTGTCTGACCAATAAGATTCTTACAAGTAGTTCGGTAAGCCCATAACATTGTTGGTATGCACACGACCCAATCATTCCTCTGCGTATTGCAAATCTTTGTCCGCGCATATCTTATTAAACGCTTCAGCTATCCCATTGGCCTGAGGATGATATGGTGTAATTTTCTGATGATAAACTTGGAATTCTTCTGTCAGTGTGTTGATCATTTCATTAAGGAAATGTGTACTGTGATCACTCATTAAAATCTTCGGGCAAACGAACCTGGTCAACATGTATTCAAACAAAAATTTTGTTGTTGTTGCCCCTGTACAGTCCTTCATAGGCTATGCCTCTGTCCATCTAGTCAAATATTCGGTTGCAGTGATGATATACCGTGCACCTATCTTCTTGCCTAGAGGCTGGATTGGCCCTACAAAATCAATTTTCCACTTCTCAAATGGTTGCAATGACACTTGCGGATTCAAAGGCATCTCATCCCTCTGCGATGGCCTGCCTGTTCTCTGACATGCATCGCATGCCCTATAATATGCTTTGGAATCATTATGCAGCATTGGCCACCAAAACCCAGCGCGTAAAATCTTCTGCGTTGTCACTTTCCCTGCATAGTGGCATCCCACAGCTCCTCCATGAGCTTCAGCAAGGATACTATTTCGTTCAAATTTAGGCACATAATGTTGCAGCATTTCATCTGACCCCATTTTCTACAAATTCCCTGCAATAACTGAAAAGTCAGTCTCGCGCACTACCAAATCTTTCTTCTGTTGACCCGTGTATCCTTCTAGCCTTGTTCCTATAGTTAGGAAGTGGATAATTTCTGCAAAGTGATTATCCGCTACGCGCACTGTGAAGAGTTGCATGTCAGGTAGCCCCTCCTCCAAATTGGTAGGCTCCTCTCCCATTTCAATGTGCGACAGATGATCTGGCCCTGCATTTAACCTTCCAGGTTTCACAATTACTTCGAAATCATACTCCTGAAACAACAACAGCCATCTGCATATTGTCCCCCCCAACACAGGCTTGTTGACTAGGTACTTTAATGTAGAATGGTCTATATACATCTTAAAATGTATGCCTAGCAGGTAATGTCTAAATTTCTTAAGCATGTACACCATAGCCAACCCTTCGCGCTCTGTTGTCAAGTAATTCTTTTCAACCTTATACAACTTCCTTCTCACAAATGCTATAGGTTGATCCAGTTCTCCTTCACCAGCTTGTGTCAGCACTGCTCCTAGTGCAATACATGACGCATCCACATGTACATGAAATTCCTTCTTCCAATCTGGGAAGACTAGGATCAGCGTGGTGACCATCTTCTCCTTTAATACATCCAGACTCTACTGACACTCTTCATCCCAATGGAATGTAGCATCCTTTTTCAGTAGCTTTTCCATAGGTGCGGTAATATGAGCATAACTTTTAATGAAATTCTGTTAGTATCATGTATAGCCCAATGTTGCACACAGCTATTTAACACTCCTTGGCACCTCCAAATTAATGATAACCGCGATCTTAGAAGGGTCCACCATTAATCCTTGTCTGCACACTATATGACCCAGCAAGATTCTGAAAGGGATGAAAAATAAGAATTTATTCAGGTTTAGCGCGATCTAATACCTCTGGCATGTATCCAACATCAAGCGTAAGTTGGCTACATGGCACATTACCAGCCCAAACACTGTCCAATCGTCAAAATATACCTCCAAAAATTTGTGAATGAACTCCTTGAATGTCGCGATGACTACGCGCGAGAAGATCATTGGCGCATTCTTAAGCCAAAAGGTATTAAGGTATACTGGAAGAATCCCCATTATGTCGCGAAGGTAGTCTTACTCCTGTCTTCTAGTGTGATATTTATCTTATGGTATCCCAAGAACCCATCAATGAATGAATAGGCCTCCTTCCACCAGCATTGTCTAATGCTTCATCAGTGAATAGAGTTGGAAAAGGATCATGAACATAAGCATCATTGAGCTTCCTGAGATCTCTGCAAATCCTTATTTCATCCTTTTGCTTCTTTTCCTGAACTACCATTGGACTCACCCAATCAGATTCCTCCACTGGTTCAATAATACATGTTGCGAGCATCTTGTCCAACTCTAGGCGGACCTTTTCCTTGCATTTGGGATTAAGGCGATATGGTCTTTGCTTAACAGGCTTCGTGTCCATTTCAAATTTATTTTCATCACTCCCAAATCACCTATGATGCCTTTTAAGTATGAGAAATTTGTAGGGAACAAATCTTGATATTCGCGGAGCAACTAAGCAACCTTACCTACTGTGGCATCATCCTAATAGTCCCCAATATTCACAAACTTCAGCTCTTCCTCTATGCCAATGTTCACCTGTCTAGTATTCAGTGGCATGGTGATGTCTGGATTATCTATTTGTGGTCCCTCAACTTCTCGGTGGCCTTCTGCCTCTAGGATATTAATGTTCCTTGGATCCTCATCTTCTTCTTCAACAGTCACGTTATAGCACTCCAGTGCATGGCACAGCTGGGTGCTCCAATCTGGTTGAATCAAGTCCAAAGGATCCTGCGTATTTTGAAGATCGATGCCTTAACCTCCTACAGTGCCTTGCTAATGCATTCGAACCCATCCTCAAAGTTGAAGGTCATTGAGAATCCTTGTGTCAAAATGTCCCACTCCTCGGTGTCGTGGCGTAGCTCTATTTCCAGGTACCAATTCATTGGTATTACATCCAAAGTGTGACAGAATAAATGTACCCACTCAGGTTGTGGCTCCATCCCATAAATCTCAGCCTATTTTGCTAAATGATCGCATGGATCATTCCTTCCATCATATTTCTTTATTAGCCGGAATTTTGGTTGACCAAACCGCAATCTCATCATTTTTCTGTACTCGCGCTGCCCATCAAAACTATCTTTATGCTTACCCCACCACCTTGCGGGCGTAGCGCGCAGCGCCAAATAAAGTGCTTAGAAGTGATGCTTCTCAGGCACTTCCCTTTCAAATGCATCCAAAATTTGATCTACATCAGTTAGACCATCATAATAAGGCAAACTTATTACCTCATATGATATACAACACAGTGGTTTAGTCATCATATTACAGCATTGCATAGATACTTCGTGCAACCTATTATGCTAGTGTTCCAAATCCTCATCTGAATCTGATGTACAAGAACTTTCGCAGTCCCATGCTATACATCCATCAGCTATCGGATTAACCCAATCCTGATCTCACGCGGTTACTTTATAGATCTGATCCAAATCATTGTCACTTTCCTCATAATCGCGAACCGATTCAGTATAGTGTGGTCCTTCTGCAAGGTCCAAAGGTACTACTACGCGAAGCGATTTCCTCTCAAATGAAATTGTCCACTTCTTCAGATTGATTACCCCATTCATTTCGATAGCCAAATCAATACCAAGGAGCATGGGGTATGGATTGCTACCATCCACAATCTCTATCACTTCAAAATCGACCAACGTGCCCACGCCTTCAATATCTACTGTTACTCCCTGCAATCTTCCCATGGGGATAATCTTCTATTGATTTTCCATCCTCAATTGAATCAGAGACCACTGCAGCGCAACTCTCCCCATTCTTTCCCATGTTTGTTTAGGAAATACATTCATGTCCGACCCAAGATCAAAAATAACTTGATCTATTTCATACTCTCCTATTTGCATAGTGAGCCTTATCTCTCGCCCTATTCTTGCCTTATGCTTGCCAATTTTTCTAACTATGCAAGGCCCTTCAGGGGCATTTTCTTTACTGGCACACTTATGTATTAGTTCATGTAACCCTTTCATAATCTTTCTATCACGTAGCGGCTTAATACAGGTCTCCAAAAAGGTGGTAAGCATAGAGGGGTCAACTTCTTCAGATAAATTATCCTAACTTCCTGAGGTAGGAGCCTCAGCAAAGCTTTTCTTCGCTTCCATGAATGTTTCTTTCGCGTGCTTCAAGTCAAACCCAACCTATTTTTCTGGAGCCTTGTGGACCCACTCACTTTCTTCAAGTTGTTTCCCTTTAGCATCACCAGTCATCATCCCACTTCAAAACACGATATTAACATTGGGATCCTCTTCACGAGGCTCTGTTCTCATCATCTGCAGGTTCAGAGTAGCAAGCGCCCTCTTCCACTGCATCTTAGTTATCAATACAGGGAAGTCTTCTATCGCATGGTAAAACTGAGTACAATACTAGCATGACGAGTGTGTCTAGTTCATACACTCCCCCGTGTAGTGTCCTGGCATTCCGCAATTATAGCAAATAACTTGCCCTCAACCTCTTGCAGGTCCTCCTCCTCCTCAGCCTCGTTTGTGTCCCTGATATCCTCCACACGTTCCCCCAATGCCTTGATCTAGAGGCCAATTTTCTATTTGCATTCAATACGCAGGCATTATTTCCACCATCAATCCATAGCTACGACAGTTACGCTCATTGTTACCCACCGATTTACAGAATTTGTTGAATAGTTGTTGCAGTGTCTGCACAAACTTTTGCAACAAGTGGCAATTATCTATTACATGTTTTCCAGCTACCTGATAGATAGCGCACCACAACACGGGCCATGTACTTGGCCCTTCTTGAGCTTCTCACCTTAGAGGAATTGTCCCTCCACCTGTAACATAGTTTGCAAAGACAGGGCAATGATCTTTATCATGCCCCTGGCTCTTACACTTGAGGAACCAAACTTCTTCGCGCACCTCTGGCCAAGCCACTTTCTCCTTTTTCAAGCTTTGAAACTCCAAGCAGAGATTCTGCAACTCCACATGAATCTATTGAACTCCCAACGTCGTGTCCTGGATAGGTGTCTCATGTAACCTCATTGTGATTTCCAGCGCTTCTACCTGAGTCCCTATCTTTTGTTGTGACAAGTCAATTCTTAAGTGAGGTAGGAGCGCGGCTATAAACCAATCCCAGTGCTGACTGTCTGTGAGATTCATATTGGCTTTGCGGATTCCACACTTCAGTCTATGATCCAACTCCCAGGGTGTTTTACCTATTCTCATCGCAATTTCCTTTAATCCCACTACCGATTGTGTTTCAGACTTAGGCCTACCAAATTCATTGTTCAGCGCAGTCTGAGTATCCACTTGTGACACCTTCAGGTTATCAGTGCAGTACTTAATGTACCATGTCAACATGCAATCTTGTAGAGCAGTAACCAAATGCACTTTTTTCATATGATCATCTATAATATTATGTGTTGTCCACATGGCCTTCGCGACAAACCAAAACTGGTCCGGGTCCTCATTTCCCAAGCCTTTGAAAACGAGAAACTTCATCGTATTCGACATATTAAATGGTGGCGGAGGTGGTGGTGGTGTGGGCGAAGTTGTATGCTATGGAGGTGAAGGTGGAGGTGGTGTGGGCGGATGAGGTATTTGCAAAAACCCTTGTCTTATTAACTGGACAGCGCTCTGTGGTGAAGCCTGTGTTGCTCCCTCATCGTCACTCAACAGAGGTTCAATAAAAGGGCTATATTCAAGACCTGTTCTCCCTCTATCCCTGAAGTTATTTCCACTTCGCATAGCCCCAAACATTAAGGTAATGGCATAACCCACTTTTCACACAAGAGCATCTTAATCCAAGTATTGAAAGATCTTAAGTACTTACCTCGCGGTCCCTTGAAGAAGCATCACTTTGCTTCGTTGTAGCTGACTGAGGTATCGACCGCAAATTATGTCATGAATCCTCCTATGACACGATCAAGCTAGTGATCGACAGTGCATGTGATCTTATCTTTAGAGGCTTCCAATCTCTGCACTAGCTCCGGGGTCCACACTATTGGACCGTCAAGCCTCCACCTTCCTTGGCCGTCTGCCAATTTAGCGATCCACTCATATAGTTCGATCGGGAAGGTGCAGAAGAAAATTTTGTGTATCTCTGTGTAGAGATATCTACCCAACCAATGTTCTTTCTCAGGTGCGAATACATGTTTTCTTGCGCCGTGAATCCGTGAATCTTTCTATTCAACCACTCCTGAATCTCTTTCTTTGTTGGATTCCAATGATGCAACATCACACATCTCTTTATGCAGATCCCAGTCCCGAAAACAAAACCATTTGTTGGATTAGTGGGTCCTAATCCAGGTTCAGAGTTAGTTTTTCCAAACAAATCCCTACACTACTAGCCCTTTCAACATCAATCTATAGAGCGCGGACTAAAGTCTCACCCGAAGCAGTATGGGGGGGTGTTGGAACCAAGTTTCCGCACCTAGAGATTAGTGTAATGTTGTTTTATGCCCTTAACCTGCCTTCGCGTAGATCGATAGGTCTTTATGGCTTATCGATATAACTCTCTTAATCAGCCTCTAGACCTCTGCAAAGGTCTACGACTATCTTTCGCGAACCCTGAATAGGCAGATCAACTACTTACGCGCATCAAAGATTGCCTTTAACCCTGTAATTACTCAAATCGACTTAAGTGTTCGATAACTTTAACATGCAACAAGATATTCTTCATGTAAATAGTTAATATCAATTGTGTTCATATAACAATATAAATCATGTAAAGTCGCGCATCAATACAGTATTATCTCATAAACCCATCATTCATCACAACATAAAAGTGCATTCATTCATAACATAAGTAAATAGACAAACACATGAATTTTGGGAATAATCTCTTTATTGATACTTCAATTCTGATTATAGACTCAAGACTTCCCTATGCACTCAGCTGCAGGGGTCCGTGCACCCAGCTGCAGACTTTACTCTAGGCCTCTACGCACACAGCTGTAGAGCCTTCCCTCTATTCTAAGACTTCTTCACTCTTACTCTTACTGACCCATTACATTCGTCATCGTCATTCTATATCTCTTCCTTAGACTCTCTACAAAAGTCGACTGAACTTACAAAAGCCAACTGAACTTACATAAAAGAAGGGTAAAACCCTTTATGACACTTTAACTATCTATGCGCTCTGTGACCACAACTTGTGGAGACTTTACATTTTATACAACAAAACTTGGGCCTTTGCTCCAAAATTGACCCTAGGGGACCCCATCCCAACAATATATATAAATTTTTATTAATGCACAAGCAGCAAAATAAGTATGGTAGTGCATGGACAAATCGGTACAATAGGAGAAAACTAGCTTGTGAGATCTCTCAAGCACTTAGATGAGTAGTGTATAACGCTAGAAAAGAAAGGAGGAGTAGGGTGGATTCCATCAAGGGCCTTTGATAAGAATTAAAGAATCCCTCCTTGAGGAAATTGCAGGGTCAATGCATATTCCGAAAATGTTGACATAAAAATTTGGAGAGGTCTCAAGCTGAGCTTTTACACATGACACATTGACAACACCAAAGTTCATGGGAACAGGTTGATATGGGAGCATTGGATGTTTCATATGTTGAAAATTGGCAACAAGAAATTGCTAAAAATAGAAGTGCTAAAAATAGCAGTTTGGGCATCAATGCTAGATTGGGCAACAGGGAATGAAAAATGGAAGTGCTAAAAATAGAAGTTCTATTTTTATCAGTTCAAGTTGGATTCCTATTTTAGACAGTCCCTGGTCTAAAATAGGAAGTAAAATTCGAATTTGGTCTTACCAGTAGTTTGAATATTAATTAATTAATTCTCCATGAGTTAATTAGTTAAGGAAAAGAAAACTTGAAGTCTTTGTGAGAACATGCAATTATTTCTCCACTAATTGGGGAATGTGTCCTTAATTTGCTCCACTAATTGAGAAATTAAGGATGAGTTCTATACTGAGAGGATCAGTTGACTTAGTTTAACTTATTCAAGTTCAATTAGATTAATTTAACAAGTTGTTAAATTAATGAGATACAGTTTGTTGATGCTTGCATGCATGTGACAACTGTTATTTTCAGATCACTGTGTATTCACTCATGGATAATTGATGCATGTCAGTTCTATCAGAGACCTAGTTGAGATCAAATGTGGGATAGTGTACTATCAGTTGGATGAATATTTTTCCTATAAAGGAAGCTCATCCATGATGAGGATTTATCTCCTTCAAGTTTGTGCAGTTAGATCAGAGGTTAGTGAGTGTGTGAAGAGGCCAATTCACACAGGTGGCAGCACTGGACCCCAAGGAAAATGCACAAGGAAATAGGAGGCTTTGGAGGGCAGAGGAGAAGGTTTGTGAGAAGCATTTGACTATCTATGAGCAGCAGAGGGATTGTACTAAGAGCTGGATAGCTTCTGAGCTAAGGCTTTGTGTAATCCGGACATATTTCCACTTGTATGATAATACAGAGATGGGGTTTTAGGTTGGTGATTTCCCTTGGTTATATCTTTTGTGTTATGTGTGTTTGATTTCTCCATATTAGTTAAATGTGTTCTTATTGATGTTTCTCATGTTCAATTAAGCTTCCGCAAAGTTTATGGTAGATGTAGATTTAGTATTATGCTTTAGTACATTGCTTATATCAGTTGGATCTGCAGGTGAAATTTCTACATGATACTAGTGAGCTAGCTGATTTGTAGAGAAAATTCTACATGGTATCGGAGCTAGCTAATTTGTAGGAAAATTTCTACAAAATTCTAAATGGTATCAGAGCACAGGTGATCAAGGAGAGAACATTATACTGAGAGGAGATTTCAAAGTTTTGAGTTTTGGGCCGAGAGTTTGCAGAGTAGATCTGAAAAATTTTGTACAAAATTTTCAGAATTAAATAGAAGATTTGGATTCCTTGCAGAAAAATACGCAAAATAAATAAATAAAAAAACGGCTGAATCGGAGTTCGGATGAGGGAGATATCGCTGATTTAAAATCAACTCTTTTTCTAGAAAATTTCGTGACAGCGTGAAAGTGGAAATAGATTGGTGTGCTAGCCAAGAACCTGAGGTACAAGATGCATGCAAAGCCTTGAGGAGCAAGGCAAAGGTTCGAGACTTGCTGGTTGAGAGGGAGAGTATATTACCTCTCAACATGCAGCGCCAGAAGAAGTCTCAGACAATTGTGGAGGAGCCATGATTGGTGCAGCAGCTTCAGGAGGTTGTGGAGCAGCCATAAGAGGGGAAGCTGAGAGGAGATTGAGTAGAGACATTTACTCATGCAGAGACCTCCAGTGGGGGGAAACTTTGAGCCAGGTGGGCAGAGGGATCACATGCATCCATACCTCCAGGTAGGAGGTGGAGCGATGTGGAGTGATTGTCCCATGGAGGAGGGGCGCGATCCTTGAGGTACCCAACCTCTTGGATGAGACCTTGCTAGGGGAGCCCCGATGTGGAGTAGCAGGGACTGACTGATTGGGTAGAGACAGATGCGGATGGAGCGGCAGAGAGAGCTATAATTCAGGGAATCCCAGGACAGCGCAGAGAAGGGTGCAATGGTGCGAGATGCATGGAGATGTTGCAGTAGCGCAGAGGTCAGAGAGGGAGCACTTGTCAACAGCAGGTAGAGCTTTAGCATCAGAGTATGTTTCTAGCCCAACAGAGTGGTCAGTTGGGAGTTTTTTTTGTTCCGAGAGTTGCTGGAGCAACTACACTTGGTAGATGTGTTGCATGCAGAACATTCCAGAGGTACAAGATCGGGTTCGAGAGGAAGCCTTTCTTGTTGAGAGGGAGTGTTGAAAATTGGCAACAAGAAAATGCTAAAAATAGAAGTGCTAAAAATATCACAGCTAAAAATAGCAGTTTGGGCATCAGTGTTAGATTGGGCAATAGGGAATGAAAAATGGAAGTGTTAAAAATAGAAGTTCTATTTTTATCACTTCAAGTTGGATTCCTATTTTTAGATAGTCCCTGGTCTAAAATAGGAAGTAAAATTATAATTTGGTCTTACCAGTAGTTTGAATATTAATTAATTAATTCTCCATGAGTTAATTAGTTAAGGAAAAGCAAACTTGAAGTCTTTGTGAGAACATGCAATTATTTCTCCACTAATTGGGGAATGTGTCCTTGATTTGCTCCACTGATTGAGGAATTAAGGATGAGTTCTATATTGAGAGGATCAGTTGACTTAGTTTAACTTAGTCAAGTTCATCTAGATTAATTTAACAAGTTGTTAAATTAATGAGATACAATTTGTTGATGCTTGCATGCATGTGACAACTGTTATTTTTAGATAACTGTCTATTCATTCATGGATAACTGATGCATGTCAGTTCTGTCAAAGACCCAATTGAGATCAGATGTGGAACAGTGTACTATCAGTTGGATGAATATTTTTCCTGTAAAGGAAGCTCATCCATGATGAAGATTTATCTCCTTTAAGTTTGTGCAGCTAGATCAAAGTGAGTGTGTGAAGAGGCCAATTCACACAGGTGGTAGCACTGGACCCCAAGGAACTGCACAAGGAAATAGGAGGCTTAGAGGGCTGAGGAGAAGGTTTGTGAGAAGCCTTTGATTTTCTATCAGTAGCAGAGGGATTGTACTAAGAGCTGGATAGCTTCCGAGCTAAGGCTTTATGTAATCCGGACTATATTTCCACTTGTATGATAATACAGAGATGGGGTTTTCGGCAGGTGCTTTCCCCGGGTAAATTCTTCTATGTTATGTGTGATTGATTCCTTCTTATCAGTTATATGTGTTCTTATTGATGTTGCTCATGGTTGATTAAGTTTCTGCTAAATTGTTTGTAGAAGTAGATCAAGTGTTTTGCTTTAGTACATTGCATTACCAGGTTGATCTACAGGTGGAAAATGTCTACATGGTATCAGAGCTAGCTGATTCGTAGAAAATGTTCTACATGGTATCAAAGCTAGCTTATTTGTAGGAAAAATTCTACATCATATGTGTTGTGCCTTTCTGTTGGATTCTTATCTTTATTTTTATTTTATTTTTTATTGTTTTGATTGTTGATTGAATGCATGGCCATGCTACCTTTTGGTTATGATTTATGTTGTTATCATGGTTTCTATTGTTTCCCTCTTTCTATTTGACCTTTCCTTTTGTCTTTTCATACTTTAGGGTCTTAGAAAAAAAATTGGGTGTGGCAGGAAGCCATGGATATTTGAGAAAGCGATAAGGGAACCCAATAGAGTTATGTGATAGGGATAAGGCCCTGTATATAAACAAATAGAGGAGTGAAGGGTGATTTTATACAAGATTTATGATTATGGACAAACGTATCTCCCCTAGGTTTGGTGGCTAACCTAGAATAAGAGAGAGACAAGGAATACAATGATTTCCTTAAAGTAAATATATGACGGTAGGAAACCTACTTAGAATCCATCACAAGCTTCGCTCCTTCCTGTTGATGCCTCAAAAATCGCTGCAACAACATTGGGGGATAACCACCCGGTCCGGACCTTAAAGCAGCTCCTTTTCCGTTTGGTGTGGTGGCTCCGACTGGTTTAACTAGGTCCAGTTACCTTCTCCCTATCGCTATTGGTTTATAATGTATCTTTAACTACCAATAGACAGGGATATCATATCACTTCTTCTTGTTGATCAGGCAAAAGAATGACCCTTAAGCTGATTTGGGTTCAACCAAGCCACAACTAAAGTTTTGCCTCCTTGAGGAGAGGACTTAAAAGAATGTAGAATTTACTCTAAATGCAAGCTTATTCTATAATGCAAGCAAAAGAAACTAATCTAAATCCTATCTTAATTAGGCAGATATAGATCTAACCCAACTAAGAGCAAGATAATTAAAGTATTGGGATTTAAATATGTCTTGTTTATAATGAATATCAAGTTAATGAAGTAGTTCAATTAACTGATATTATGGTTACCAAAACACATCCTATTAAGACCTTATAACTTGAAATAATAAACCAACAACATTCCAGGAAGTAGTTCACAAAAATGATATTGATTATCAAATCAATAAATCCAATAATTGAATAATGATATGTGGAAATAGTTCACAACACATTACCATTCAACAAATCAGTTTTATAAGACAGATTTCTGAGTAAATAGTTACTCAAAAATGAGAAATTAATCCATAAAAACAGAGATACATAATAACAAGATTGAGACAAATTACCCATATTGACAATAATGCACAAACATGAATAAAATGACACATTCCTGTCACCATAAAATAAAACTGATATTTGAAACAGTAGTATTAGAAATACCAATTTATTGCATCCATTTCTCTGATCTTGGTCTCTAACAGTCCTTTATATTTGCTTGAACTTCTGCCTTCAAAACTAGAGCCACAATAGTGCAAACTCTGCCCTTCATGTATAATTCAAGATACAAAAGGAAAACCCTCAATAATCCCCATATCTGAGATTTTTTCTCCTCCCTCCTACAACTCTAAATTCCAATTACAATAGTGCTTTTAGAAGTCTAGAATTGCATAGGAGAGCAACCGCTATTCTATTATGCAATCTGCTATTTATAATATTTGTGAAGGAATTCTTGAGAGAAGAGTTTGTTGAAGAGAAATCTGCTAAATCCAATTTTACTTGCTCAAAATTCTAATCTTTAATTATTGGAGCATTCTTATTGATTGAAATCCTTTTCTCCATATCTCTTCTACTGTTTTCCTGCAAGAAGAAATCAAAATAAATTAAAATGCAACCATAAAATCAAAATGGCATTGTCAGCATTTAAATCAAATCCAATCAAATTCTATTAAATAAATAATTGAAAATAAAATGTAAGTTTTCTATTGATGCATGTAATGGTTTGATTGGCCAAGGATATCATTGACGAGTGAATCTGCAATTAGAAGAGGCTTAGACCAATGAAAATAAAACTCAGAAAATTGATTTTGTTTTTTAAAATTCGGAACTTGATCTTCTGCCTGATTTTTGACCCAATAAATGACCAAATCTGTTAATGAAATCTCCTCAGAAATATTCTCCTTGATTTTATCTTTCCAATGAGCCGTCCTGGGCCTCATTTGGCCAAGTATAACTCAATCTATGAGCCTCCAAAGTTGATGGATGAAATCTGGCATAAATCTGGAAATTCTGTTGCTGGGCTAAAAATTAAAATTTTAATTAAAAATCTAATCTTAAATTAGAATTCTAATTATCTAATAATTAATTCTAATTTAATTCTTAATTATGAACTAAACTAATTAATTAATAAACTATTATTAATTAATCTTAATCTAACTAATTAATATAATCTATTTATTTATAAACTAATTAACTTTAAATATTTAATAATTAAATTTTAATTTGATTAAATTAATTAAATTCTATATATTAACTAATTTATCTAATTTAAAATTTAATATATTAAATATTTAAACATTATTTTAAACTAACTTATTCTCACCATACTATATTAAATATTTAAACACTTTAAACTAAACCTATTCTCACTTTATGTTAACACATAACCCATTTTAAAGCAACGTATGGAGAAAGTCAATGTTTTGACTTATCGGATCGGGAAAAGCTTTCGGTCGGGGGCATAGAACTTATATGCATTGATGGTTCCCGATGCGATGGAGTAATCGCATCAAAACTCAAACAATTGAATCTTTAAACTTTTAGTTAATGCCCTTCAGTCCCTTTGTATCGGTGAATCGGGAGGATATGGTATCGGGGTTTTATTACAATGCGAAATCCCGATCCGATATCGCATCGGGGGTATGATGTGTATCGGGATTTTTTAAAATGTGTTCCGAACAAAACTTCCGATCCGATTAAAAGCCCCGATGCGATCGGAACAATTTTTATTATATATTTTTTTGTTTTAAATTTTAATTTAATTAAATTAATTATATTTAATATATTAATTAATTTAATTAATTTAAAATTTAATTTTAAACATAAATTTTTGTTTTTGTTTTATTTTTATGAATATAAGTTTCTAAACTACAGCCACTTAGAAAATAAATGAAAAAATAAACTACAGCCACTTGAAGAATAAATAAAAATAATAAAAATAAACTACAGCCACTTGAATGTTTGGGTTTTTCGAGATTAGGATTTGATTTGGAAATTGGAGTGAATTTCTTAACAATCCCGATAATTAATGATTTGGCCGCATAAGTAAAAAAATTAAAAATGTTAGTAAGAACTAACTAGGGGTTAATATTTAAAATAAATGCATTATTGAGCTAATTTATTTACAAACTACAATATTCTACATTTTATGCATTTTAACCGAGGCTAGATAAATGACGAGACTTCAAAGGAGTACCATTTTCAAACCGGCTGACCAAATGAGGTGAAACAAGCGTCAATGGGAAGCTTATAAAACATCGATTCTAACAAAGCAATAAAACAAGAATCCAAAGAAAACAAAAAATTAACAAAAGCGTAGGGCAATCAAATAAATAAAAATCCAAAAAGGTGTTTAGCCAAAATTTTTATAGAAAGGGTCCCTGTTATTGATGTGTTCATTTCAAAAATGGGGTGGTTGTGTTTTTACCACAACACTTCCTCAGCTTGAATGCTCCAATTCCATCTCTGGTTGCCAAAAATAGAACCTACATAGTCAGATGACACAAACCAAGGAACTACCAGATCTATGCAGTATCATCTACATACTCTATTCAATAGATCAACATGGTATTGAAATATACGAAATACCAACATCACATATAGGAAAACAGAGAATTATTTGTATTTATATAAATGGAAGGAGTTTACAACCATAAATAAGTGTTGACCTCGTAGAAGAGCTCCTCCAAGGCTGACTTGTCCTTTCCATGTCACAATGTGCACCTCCAATCACCCTAAATGCATGAAATGAAACCTCTCACTACAGCAACATAAGGGTAAAATCACTCTCCAAAATCCAACCCCTTGCATATGGAAGGTTGTAAATATATAGAGGAGTGGGGTAAGTTGGGAGTTCTTATCCAATTACCAATCTAAGGTCTTAGATCCACCTTTGATGAGAGGATGAGATCAAAGGATAAGGGATGGAAACTCCAAAGTAGGGTAGGATAGGAACATCACGATTTATTTGAGCTAAATGGTTGTAACAAATTTTGGAAGCTTCTAGAATAGTAGGATTTCGAAATTTCTGTCTTTTTCCTAAATTTTTAGAACCAACACAGTTGCAAAGGGGAGCAACATGTAGGTGATCAACGCAAGCCACAGTTGAGCAACCTGGGTTTCAACGTTGTCTAGTAGGAGGCCAAGGAGCATTGGTCCTAAAACTGGCTCAGACGATGCAGATCAAGGCAGAAATTGTGGGCATGAAAGGTAAATGCTTAGGGCTTTGTCCAGTGATGATGAAAAGGGGGAATAGGATGTTGACTGATCCCATTAGGAGTCCTATTGGTTGGATGTGACAAAATGGCATGTAACAGAGTGCCCCCTAAAGCACAAAGTCAAAAATGATGACTGGTGATTGAAGTGCTTTACCTTGTGAAAAGTCGGGATAAAGAACAACCGGCGAGCTTCATCTGTTACAATACATCTACATAATGACATATTTTTTGTTGAGGCATGCATACCCTTACTCAACACATAAGCTAACATAACATGTACAATGTTCAAAAGACGTGTCCATAGATGACAAGTGGTGGGCCCATGATCGGATGACTGTGTATATGATCATGGCCATCATACATTTGTGATCTTTGTATAATCCTGAAATCGCAGGTTGGGTGGATGAAACTAGATCTAGGGTCTTCTATCTCCTTCACACAACCAACCAATGTATGAGTCTAACCATGTGAATCAATGAGGTGAGGTCGATCATGGTAGACACCATCTGATTACTGGTAAATGATGTAAACATATGTGAGAGAAACCACCGATGATGTTAGTACAATCCTTATGGTGTGAATAAATTAGTTGATGTCGAACACCACACAAATCCTTCCAGTTGACGACCATTGATGTAAACATATCACCGAGAGTGAAGAGACTTTCCATTGATGTAACAAGCACCAAGGTACCTACGGATTTTTCTAAGTAAACTTCCTGGATAATGTGTTGATGTCGACAGGAAGTGACCCATCGCAAGAGGGCTTAAATGTATCCCCAATCAACGACATGAAACGGGTATCATGATTGAGACAGAATGTTGTTGATACAGAAATAGATCAGGAAAGGAAAACATGGAATGAAGGCCTAATAGTATTGTAATGGATATTAACTAAATGACTTCTCTTGAACACACGGGTGACACTAAATGGAGTTGGAAGCATTGACCCAAAAATGAAATGGAGGATTTGAAAACAGTATGATAACCAAAACACATGTAGATTACCCAACCCAACAGCCATGGAGATGAAGTGGAAGAGTGTCATGTTCAAGAGCGACTCGCTACCATTAGCTAATGGAATACCCTATTTTCCCAATTTCCCCAACCATAATGGCTAGTATCTCTTTACTTTTTAACAAGCTTGAGGAGGATAGCATATACTTGATTTGTAAGCTCACCCTTTGGATGAATCCCTCAGATTATATTTAACAAACCTAGAGAAGGAGTGGTTTAGTATTTTCATGTTCAACAAGTCCATCTTTGTTTGATGTTTTAATGAGTCCAACAAAGGTAAAACTCGACATCTTTTTCATGTTTAAAGAGTTTTAAAAAGAGGCAAAAAAGAAAACTCCATATGTCCCTTCTCGTAGATAGTCTCTCAAGTCCGAAAAGGTAGAAAATAATACTCAAGAGAACCTCTTAGCCATGTTTTACTAAGGTATTCTTTTTTCGTATATAGTCTATCTCAATCTGGAAAAGGGTTAAACTTATACTGAGTATACGTCTTTTCATTTACTTTAACGAGCTCGAAATGACAAGTGCTCGACAATATTTACATATTTTTGGAGTCTAAAAAGATCTAAAAGAGGACTCCTCCTGGAGGAATGAGTGGTATAAAGGGTAGCACTGGGTTCTAGTCATGATAGAACTGCTCAAAACATGCAAAGTTGAAAAGGTTGGCTAATAATACCACTCATCGCAGTAGTTCTTCAAGAAAGGGTAAAACAACCAAGTGCAAATGTATGATCGGGCAAGCAGATGGTAACAATGGAATGAGAAAACCAAGGCTCATCTGGCATAAACAGGTTGATATAAATAACAATCAGAATGGATAAAATAGGAATGGTTTCATTTTTACAGAAGCTTGAAACATGGGAAACTATTCTTGAAATTGGCTTCATTTTTACACAAGCTTGAAATATAGAAAAACTACGCTTGAAATAAGTTTGCATTCCCCCATTATAATGACTCAATTCGAGGTACATGCCCCCCAAGGTTAATTTCATGCACCTACGTAGGCTATTGGTTATTAATAGGTGGATGGAATGAAGGTTCATTTATGACATCAAGTGAAAGACTCGACTAGGAATTTACGAGATCTAATCAAAGACTCTAACTGAAAGGGGATTTGTTTCATTTTTTAATGAGCTTGACACAAGAAAATAAATATGCTCATAGGAACCTATTTCATTTTTTTAACAACGTTGACATAGTAAAATAACTATCCTCATAAGAGCTTATTTCATTTTTTAACGAGCTTGACATAAAAGAAGGAACTCTGCTCCAAGACCTTGTTTCATTTTTTAATGAGCTTGATACAAGAAAAGGAACTCTCCTCCAAAGAACTTTGATTCATTTTTTAACGAGCTTGACACAAGACAAGGAACTCTTATTTGGGACCTTGTTTCATTTTCTAAGGAGATTGGCATAAGAAAAGGAACTCTGCTCCAAAGAGCTTGTTTCATTTTTTAACGAGTTTGACACAAAAAAATAACTGCGCTCCAAAATTAGATCATGGCCTCCAAGAGACCATGGCTTCCAAGAGGTTCTCATCAGATGGATAACAACACTCTAGAAGTGATATATATCAAGGGATCCAATGGAAAGGTCAGACTCCAATGCCCCCAGTAATGATGCACTAAATCACTTACTAGATCATCAGTAGATGCGGGCATGGACCAGGTTGCCACATAATTAACCTATGGCTCGGAAGATACCACTTGCACATTTAGAACACTTAGGGAAGTAGGATGATTAGCGGTCAATTCAGGAGCAACAAATGAAAGTTGATCAATAGCCACAATCCGTCCATCATGTAGGAAGCACATCACTCGAAAGAGCATGGATACAACAACATTCATAGCATAAACATAGTCTCACCCCACGAGAAAATTGAATTCCAAGGTCTATGACAACCATAGCATCAATACATACAGTTTTTCCTCCCAAGGTAATAGAAAACTGAGGAAGGACCCCTAATGGTTGACTGGTTCTTCTGTTAAAGGCTAACAAATTCGGAGCGGTGGACACAAGATGTGGGTAACCCAAAGCTTGCCAAGCAATGGAGGATAGAATAATAACAAAACCTCCCTTATATATAGCAGTGTGATGTATGTTCATATCATAAGCCTTTACCATGATCTCAAAAGGCATGTAAGAAGGGAGACGAGGTTCTTTCAATCCACTCCAATAAAAGGCAATGACCTATCTCCTGGAGGGGGTTTCATAGGGACGGGACAAATAACCCCTAGCATTGTGGGAATGGGATGATTTCCCCCCTGTTCCATTGGAGCGAGAGGACTACCCCCCAGTTCATTGGAATATAAAGAAATGAGAAGAACCTGAGAAATATGAATTTCACTCTCTACGAGAAAGGTATGATCAACTGAAGGTGGAATTGATTCAACCATTTTTTTATCAACCAATGGTTGGTCATGAACAAATTCATGAGATTCATGTTCAGAGAGAGTGGGATTGACTAGATTCAGATTTTGATCAATCACTTCATCAAATAGTGGAGGATTGGGAGAAAGCTTCTAGTAAGCAACTGGAAGCGCGTGGTTGAGAAGATGTAAGGTTTTCCAACACTTTTTAGGTTTCATCCATATAAGGACAAAGGTGAATAGGATGATTCCCTTCACATAACTTACAGGGAAATTTGACTTTACCCTTTTTCCCATGAACCTTACTATCGCTAGTTAAGGGTTTGTCACCAGCATGATCTCCAGAAGTTGATGACAAAGGCCAATGTGAGCTCGTGGACCACACTTCTAAAACCTTGGGAATACCAGGAAAATCTCCAAGAAGGTGATCACCCTTACATAGCATGCAAGGGAATTTAACTTTACAGGGCTGATTGGAAGATTTGTTCATAGTAATTGTGCCCGTAGTAATGGTTTCTTGGTTGCCCTCTACTTATTTTTCTTCTTCATCATCATCCTTTTCTTCTTCTTCTTAGCTTCTTGGTTACTAGAATCAAGACCTTCACCAGGAAAAGAGGAAGGAAGGGATGGAGAAACAATAGGTGAAGAAGGCAAAGGGTCAACTTTAGGATCAACATGAGGTTCATGTTGCTCATGTGGAGGAGAACTCGTTTGAGAAGCAGTTTGGACATTCGGAACCATAGGGGTTGAAGATAACCAAATTGGAAAACCAATGGTAAATCAGGGAAGGGACAACATTCCCATATAAGGAGCACCAATATTTCCAAAAGAATGAAAAGGACCAAGATTCCCGTCAAAGGGGTTTTCTTGATTGATAGACTCTAGAACTATTTCCATTAGTATTAACCTAAGATCCACTTAGGATTTTTTCCATTGGGAGGATGTTGTTCTATGGTCAACTAATTGATTTTAGAAATTAAAGACACAAACAAAACAAAGGGTAACTAGGCATATAGGTTTACCAAGCAAGCATGAACTACAATATACAACTTGGCGAACCAAAGAATTTACATACGTGCAGGAAATATCCACAAATGTTGTGTTCGATGTATCATGGTATACAAGGCAGTTGACTCAGTTACCTATGGATGGATAGCAACCTATAGGGGACTCCCAAAATATACTCGACAATACGTGGGAGTGCAGTCCACAGTAGTGTTGTCTAATCTGTAACCGTTTGATGAGAGTCTTCCCATATACTTTACGTTCATGGAGCGACATCCAATATACCCAAAGGTACGTGGAGAATGATCATATACACTCACATATGTGGAACAGGATTTCACCCCCGGGATGCAATGCGAGAAAACAACGATAACTCCTACTTTTAACAACATCAAAACACATCTCTAACCTAGACCTCTATGTGTTTGTGTTAATGTTTCAAATGCTCCATAGGTTAATTAAGGTGAATTTTAGAGTTTATCTTGAATTAGATTTCAATTTCAAGGATCAAAATTTGATGTCATCTGAACACACCTATGATGCAACTAATATGAGAAAAATAACTCTTTTCAATTTCGATGAAAGCTATCTAATGTAGGGAAGAGGTAAAAGCAATGATGAAACAATCAAATATGCAGCCAACAAGAGCTTCCTAACTACACCTTTCAATTTCTCTATTCCAATTCAATTCAAAGTGTTAAAAGATGCCAAACCTTGCAATGTAATCTATGCATGATTCCCCTATAAACTCTACAAATGTAATCTATACACAATTTCCTTTCCTGCTGTGAAAATGAGAATTATAACTACGAAAATGTGATTCATGCAAGAGAATTATTCAAAACAAACACAAGAGCATTTGAAAGAAATCAAACGTAATCTGAGATTTCATGAATAGAGGACTCAAACTAAAATTGGGTTAAATTTTCAAAAATCAAAAGAACAGCTGGAAGTCAAAGGCGATTAACACTCACACACAATTCATCCCCCCCCGGAAATTGAGGGGGGATTTTTTCCGCACAATTGTAAGAAAAAACACGTAATTTCACACTAGGGAATTCCAATTTCACACACAAAACAGTAGATGAAAATGCAAAAAAAATCTTTTCAACACACTTAATTTTTGAAATGAGGAAAAACTAAGATACAAATGTTTAATCACTGATTCAAATGCACTTTTTAGAATGGGGACTAAAACAACAATTCATCCAAGTGATCAATGACCAAATGATAAGAACAAATAAAAGTCAAAACCAATTACTACCAAAGGCAATGAAACACAAATGAAAACCAAATGGAGGCTTTAGAGAGACCACAAGACACTTAAGACTTAGGGAAGGTCAGTTGGAAGTAGGTTAATCAAAGAGAGACTCAAAAATAAGGGCAAGTTTTGTGCAAAACAGGGCCAACGCTGGTGCAGAAGAGGCATCAATGATTTGCAAGTAGGTATAGAGTGGGCCCAGATGAGGTGCAATGCTATGTTAGAGGCACTAGGGGTGCATTGGTCCAGGAATAGAGGATTCTGACACAAAAATTGTAAAAGAGACTCAATGAAATGACTTCCTAGGTCTGTTCTTGGTTGGGTAAAGCAGCAAAGGCATATCAAGAAGGTAATCAAAGATAATGGATGAAGGAACCACCAAGGGAATACAGTGTTCCCTATTATTGTCGCCAATTTGTTATACAGGATTTACGATTGCGGACAAAAGTATCTCCCCTAGGCTTGGTGGCTAACCTAGAACAAAAGAGGGACAAGGAATACAATGATTTCCTTAAAGTAAATAAAAGAAAGTATGAAGCTTGCGAGGAATCTGTCATAGGATTTTCTCCTCCTTTAGCTTGATTGCTCCAATTCCAGCTCCAGTTTCCAAAATTAGAACTTGCACAGTCATATGACACAAGCCAAGAAACTAAGAGATATATGCAATATCATCTATATACTCTATTAAATAGATCAACATGGTATTGAAATATATGAAATAATTAGGGGAATTTTGAGGTCTAAAATGGGCCTCCTAAGGAAATTATAAAATAATAGTGGAAATAATAAAATAAGATTAGATTACATCATCAAATTTTAGAGGCAAAAAAGAAAATACTATTTTTTTAACTCGTATATTCAACTTATCTCCCTGTGGATTTACTCAAATTTCGAGTGGAAACGCTTGTTGGATGAAAAATTTGATTCCTCATCCAATGAGTACCTATGCTTCATACTTTTGATGGACCCTACTACATGAAAAATGAGAAATACATGAAAATCGTTATTGCAATCATGTTTTTTCATGTATTTCTCATTTTTTGTGTAGCATTATCAATCGAAAGTATGCAACATGGGTACTCCTTGTATGAGAAATTAGATTTCACATCCAACAAGTACTCATGCTCAAAATTTGAGTAAAACCTTAGGGAGATAAGTTGAAAATACAAGCTGAAAAAGCAGTTTTATTTTTTATTATTTTTTAATCTTTTTACTTTTTTACTCCAAAAATGGTGAATCATCCCCCATGGTTGACATCATCATCTTGAATCCTATTTGTTTTTATAAAGTTTATTTTGGTTGTACATTTTTCTTACGAGGCCCATTTTAGACGTCAAAATTCCCCTAATTAACAACATCACGTATAGGAAAACAGAGAATTATTTGCATTAATATAAATGGAAGGAGTTTACAACCATAAATAGGTGTTGATCTTGTAGAAGAGATCCTCCAAGGTTGACTTGTCCTTTCCATGTCACAATGTGCACCTCCAATCACCCTAAATGCATAAAATGAAACCTCTCACCATAGAAACATAAGGCTAAAATCGCTCTCCAAAAGCCAACCCCTTGCATATGAAAGGTTGTAAATATATAGAGGAGTGGGGTAAGTTAGGAGTTCTTATCCAATTACCAATATAAGGTTTGATATCCACCTTTGACGGGAGGATGGGATCAAAGGATAAGGGATGGAAACTCCAAATTAGGGTAGGATAGGATCTAGATGATTAATCTGAGGTTAAATGGTTGTAACAAATTCTAGAAGCTTTTGGAATAGGAGGCTTCCAGAATTTCTCTCTTTTTCCCGAATTCCTAGAACCAACGCAGGTGCAAAGCGGAGCAACCTGTAGGTTCTCAACACAAGCCATAGTGGAGCAAGATGGTTGTCAACACTGTCCTGTAGGAGGCCATGGAGCATTGGTCCTAAAACTGGATCAGGTGATGTAGTTCAAGGCAAACATTATGGGAAATGAAAGGTAAATGCTTAGGGATTTGTGCAATGATGATGACAAGGGGGAATAGGATGTTAACTGATCTAATTAGGAGGCCTATTGGTCGGATGTGACAAATTGGCCTATAACAGGTGAGAAGGACTAGAGTTGGGTTGATGGACCAGGAAAATTCCATCACTATTGTATGTGGGAACATCGCTATTGAATGTGACAACAAGGTAAAATGGTAAAAGAGAGGAATTGGATAAATAATTCCTTGGCAATTGTTGTTGAAATTTTATACATGCTCTGTATAAATAAAGAGAGTTTTATAAACCCTTAAACTATTTGAGAGATGTTAATGTGTGTTATGTCCATGCATAAGTGGACAACAATATAACAACCAAGTGGGTTCATTGGGTCCATGGGAGTAATGGGCGGTGATATGTAAGCCATGAAAATGGCACAAAAAGGAGGTTCTCTTAACCTTGATCTTACTGGGCATATGTGAATATGTGTTATAAATATCTTGATGATTGAATGAATATGAGTAAAGCCATTCTGACTAACAAGTTCTCATAAGGGATCATTCTTCGGGAAGAATGATTGTTTAAATTTATGTGATGCATATGTAAATGTCTTGTTGGGATAACATAACAAGTTTATCCAAATAAGATTCTTGATTGTGTGAAGAATCAATTGAGAAAGAGGAAGCCTGAGCTGAATTATGATTTTATAAAATTACGACACTCATTCTATGTCATGGTTTGGAACATGGCATGTTGAAGGTTATATTAGCAAATAAAGAGCATTGTGATATGCGACATGTTGGTACAAGTATGAACAAGTTGATGGAACCACAGACCCGAGAATTGGGCTATGGTTGCATGCAGCAAAGCATGGGACGGACACATACGCAATCATTTATAATCCATACAAGTAGCCGACCCAGATTATGGGTTACCTAGGCTGATATTGGGATAGTGTTGACACGCAAAAGAATTCCTCCTGCAACAAATGAGTATTTGCCTGATCATGGTCCCAATTAAATTCTTTTTTGTTTAGATGGTCATATACTATTTGGAACAAAGGCTCGGTTGCTTGCATTAACTTAAACTAAAATTAAACTAATTTGTAACAATAACTAATTTAGGGAAAATATATGGCATCTTGAGGATAATAATTAGCAGATAATTTAATCTTGATACCTTTGTCTAGGTAGAATTTAGTCATCTTAAGAGAATAAAAATATGAAGCATTATCAAATACAAAAGATAATGGAACTCCAAACCTTGTGATAATATGAGTTTCTAGGAAAGTTCGTACCTATTCATTGTTGAATTCTTTCAAAGGAATTGCTTCAATCCATCTTGTGAAATAATCAATAGTTGTAAGAATGTATTTATGTAATTTTTAGGAGTTTCGATTAATCTCACCAATGATATCTAATCTACATTTCTCAAATGGTCCTTTAAATTCAATAATTTGAAGAGGAAGAGCTAGTATTTTTTCTTTTGCTGATGTTGTTTGACATTCCTTACATTTCCTTGCATATGAATAGAAATATTTGAATAGAGTGGGCCAGTAATAGCCTGCTCGTAAGACATTATGTGCAGTGGTTTCTCCTCCAGAATTCCCACCATAAGGTTTGTCATGTAATTCTACTAAGACTTTTCTACATCAAATTTCTCAAGGCATCTTAGTAAAACATCATCATAGTTCCTTCTAAAAATAATGTCATCAATTAATTGAGACTTGGAACATTTAAAATGTAAAGCTACTTTTTGTTTAATTGATAAATGGTTAGGAGAAGTGCCATGAATTAAGCAATGTTTTATATTTTCATATCATGTATTTTTTGGCACATGTACTTACAGTAGTTATTCTTGATTCATTTCAAATTTGGTGTACCATCCTACATCAGAATTGGAACTTTGACCTTCTTATGGGTGATATCCTTCTACTTTAGCTGATAATTCACATAGAAATTATCCTCTGATGACTTTAGATGGTTTAATTTGTAAGTCATACTCCTATAAAGTAGTCTTCCAAATTGCTCCTTTTTCTCCTAAGTCTTTTTTAACTAATAAGTTTCTAATCGCAGGGTGGGGAAAAATCACTTTAGTGTGAGAATTCAGTAAGAAGGGTCTAAAGTGTTTAACATAGTTATAAACAACATACGCTTGTTTGTCTATTTCTGGATAATTTAATTCATCAGCCTGAAAGCCAAAACTCATGAAATAAATAGGAAATTTTGTATCTTCGGAATTCTTTTGAGTGAGGATCGTGGCATAAGAAATATCAGATGTAAATGTGTATGGTAAAAATTCTTTATCAAAATCTGGACTGATTAATGCAGGAACAACAAAAATGGATTCTTTGATTTTTTCAAAAGCATCTTTTTGTAGAGGTCCCCATTTAAAAACATGATCTTTCTTAATCATATCTTGCATTGGTCTTACTGTTTCAGCGAAACTTGGTATAAATCTTCAAACAAAATTAATCTTCCCTAAAAATATTGCATAGATTTTTTAGTATGAGGAAGAATAATTTGCAATATTGATTTGATTCTATCTGGATCAATGACAATACCTATTTTAGAAACTATGAATCCCAATAATTTACCTTCAATGACAACGAATATCGTCCTTTTGGGATTTAATGAGATTCCATATTTTCGACATCTTTCAAAGATTTTTCTCAAATGATCAACATGTTGAATTCTTTTCTTTGAATAAACTATAATATCATCCAGATATACTACCATGAATTTATGTGATCCAACTATTTTTTTTGTAAATCGAGATAGTATCGTGAAATATATTATCAATATCAAAACAAATACATCAAGCATGAAACGTCGAAACTTCAAATCAATTCATTTCAATCAAATAAAAATAAAATGCATGCAAATCAAAGAAAAGAAATATTATTTTATTTGGGAATTCAAATAATCAAGAGGTCGGGTGGTCGAGAGTTCTTTTATTTGTTGAAGTTTTCTTTCTACCCAGCCTCGACTACACAATATTCAGGTGTTGATTGTACGTCGGGTAGCGGGAGGTCGAGTGGGAATGTTCAAGAAGATTGTGAATTGGTCCGACCTGCTAGTCAGGAGGTCGGCAGGTCGGGTGGTCGGGAGTTTAAAAAGGTCTTTTATGATTCCAACCTCTGACTTCTAAAACTATCTTTTTATGATTTTCTAATACTTTTAAACATTTTTTTGGTATTTTTAGGAAAAACAATAAAAAAATCGTTTAGGTATTTTGTTTTTTTCTTATGTACAAAAAATAAAAAGAAGGTTGTTGTAATCCTAACAACAGATAGGTAAACTAACCATGATTAGGGATTACCTGATATTGGGATTGTGATGGAATTTGTGATGGTAAATAATATTATTGTCAATAAAAGACTACCAGGATTGATAGTTCCCACACTCGTAGGGAAGTGAGTGAGATGGGGGGGCTTATTTGGAGTATATATCTGTCACTGGATGTTTATCGGTTTTGGCAACTGATCCAATGTGTGGGGGTTGAAAACTAAAGATTGTGTGGAGAACCTCTAGCACTAGGTGCTTGTTGGTTTTGGTAACTAATTTAATGTGTGTGAGAAGAAGAGAGGATAAGGCCATTGGGTGTTTGTTGGGTTTTTCAAATGATATAGTGTGTGTACTATAAGAATAGGAGAGAAGACCATTATATGCCTACTAGGTTTGGAAACCAATCCAATGCATGTACATCAAGGAGAAAAGAGAAAATCAAAGATATGTCTAAGTATTCTATTTGATGTAATGAAATTTTAAATTACTTCGATGATTTGGTTTTATTTAAAATTCTTGGTTATGATTACATGAATTATGGACTAATTGACTCTGATGTGATAGGAAGAAAATGACAATTGTGGGGTTCGCTTCATGGAAAAATATGCTAATGAGGCATAAGTTGAGTTCATTTCACTTTATTTGTGATGAATCTCATGAGATATTATATTCCATGATGTAGGAAAGCATGGGAATTTCCCAGTTTAGGTGAATGAAGTTGGATGCAAGACAAACAGTAGTAGCTTGAAGATATTAGAGTGTGTAGCAGTGCACTGGAGATAAATAATGTAAGAAGAGGTAAAGTTATCAAGTTAGATTGGGTGTAGCATAAGCACCATGAACTGCAAAATAGCTATTGAAAAATGGTTGAGTAATGAATGCTATGGTCATTGAGTTGTTGGGAAAGAAACTTTATATATAGAATGTAATTGTAAATTGAGCTATATTTATAAATTTCATAGTAATCTTTGCTTGGGATTAAGCATGTTTTTGCAATTGCATTCAATATTAGAACATAGAGGATGATGTTCCTCCAAGGGGTTGGGGTTTGTGATAGACCCTAGTTAATTATCCTCCTATTGTAAATATTTAAAATCATTTTGT
The DNA here is from genome assembly GCA_031772625.1 of Pinus tabuliformis. NCBI lineage: Eukaryota > Viridiplantae > Streptophyta > Pinopsida > Pinales > Pinaceae > Pinus > Pinus tabuliformis. Next base: position 632,683,874 of record CM062805.1, read on the forward strand.
TGTAATTAAAAAATGGATGGGAAAATGGGACACAAATTTTAGAGCTTGGAGAGAGATATTGCATGGGAAATTGGAAAGGGCCTAATTGTCTTAAATGTAAATCATGAGGCTAACTAGTGTGATTTTAATTGACTGACTATGTTCTTTTAATTTAGTTGGAAAATATGGAGGAGTTGATGCCCCTCTTGGGGAAGTTTACAAGAAAAAAAGGGACATATTATAAAAGAGGAGTTGCGCTGGCAGAGAGAGAGAAGGTCGAGAACAACCTACAAGAGTGTCATACGGAGTTGGCATAACGCCATCCCCATGACCATACTCCACAACATAACCATCAGTCCAAGACCATACATGGTGCATGAAAAATAATGTGTGATGCAGGGATGGGCATAAACAAGGTGCATAACAAGCCATGAGGTGGTAGTAGCAAACTGGACGAGTGTATTGGAAGGTCAAAATGACCAAAATTAGAAGCACACAAGAAGAATAAGGGGGAATTCATTCAAATGGGATTCATTCATTCATGACAAGAGAAGGACATGGAGATAGTCAGCAAGGAAGGGACCATAGACTTGGATTTTGGGCACTCTCAAGGGAAGAATTCAATGTAGAGAACATGCAAAGGAGTGTGCATCAGTGCCGAATAAATAGAGGGAAAACAAATAAGGGAAAATAAGAAACTAAGAAAAAGGGGAGAGAAATCATAGGATATTTTGGGGAAGAACCAAGATTGAGAGAGAATTTTGAAAGGAGGAACACAGAGTGGCTTGCCTAAGGGTTGATGAAGACACCAAGATTGGCTTTCCTTAGGATTGATAAACCCACTGGGAAGCCTATAGACTAATGAACCTACTAACCTAATAGTATCTTGTCCAGTTGATGAACCTTCCCTTGTTAATATCCCCTCTTGTGATTGAGCAATGGCTTATCGAAGGGATGGTGAACCCACTAAAAGTGGCTTTTCTTAGGAATAATGAACCCACTGGGAAGCTTGGGGAATGATGAAACTATCAGCCTAACTGTAGCTTTTCCATTTGATGAAACTTCCCATGTTAAGCTCTCCTTCAATAATTGAACTATGATTATGTGTGCTTGTTGAATCCCATGTAACACTGTTGAATAAATGGAATGTTACACAGAATTTTGTCACACTTCCGGTCCTGTATCCTGAAGCGTCAAAATGACAAAAGTTATTAGTTTATTCACCATGAAACATATACAAAAGCATCCCTGAAGAAAAGAAGAAAAATTCCCCTAAAAGAGTTTATGAGAAAACTTGTCAAAAACCTAGTTTTTAGGATTAGTGTGTTTTGCACCACTGGTGGCCCATGCTGGTAAATTGTTGCGCTATGCTGACCTAGTCTTGCCAGTGTGGCTTTTATAATGAAAACCTATGATGAACCTCTTCAGGCATTTTTTTCCTAAAGTCGAGGATAAGCTTCTCTTACTAGAAGTCTCGAGAACGAGGAGTTGGTTATAGGTGAATAAGGATTAGAGCGAGATCTCCCATTCTTGGTCCTTGATCCTACTTTCATGGATCTTTCCCTTGATTTTTTGAACCTATCCCTCATTGTATGGATCCTTAACTCCCTCTTCTTCCCTATAAACGAGATCCCTACTATCCACAACTAGTTGGCTATTTCTTAGTTTCCTTCCTAGTGCTGAAATTATGCCTAAATGTTGCCCATTTTGCTAAGGAGAGAGGAGCGTTTGAAGGTCTTGGCTAGGACTTCGAAACTCATCTAAAGGAGGCTTCCAACATCAAGGCTTGAGTGGTTGTATGCTTCAATTAATTTCTCTTAATAATACATTATGTGTTTTCTTTCCATAAGTGTGTAAATCATTACTCAATTAGTGTGATACTCCTTGATCTGTCACAGAGTTTATGTTAGAATGAATTATGCTATGTATGCCACTGTAATCTTGGTTTGATATTCCTTACAGGTATTCATCCATAGAGGCATAGAGAGAATTGAACTTGGAAGCGAGAAGATCGAGGATGACACCAACATATTTTACATCAGAGTGAGGTAGGTCATCTATCCTCCTTTGTGTTTTCTGGTGTAATCTATGAAAGATTGCACATATTTGTCTAGATTGTTACTAGATCCTCCCATGGGACTAGAGGGATTGTTTCTATCCGCAGAAAGGATTTCTTGCACAACAAAATGGTGACTCCACTAGGGACCTTATAGCCCTTCAAACCTCCTTTTTATGTTTGGTCTTTTTTATTACTTTAGCCAACCTCTTAGTGATCTGTGATGTAGGGTCATTTTCGGTCTGCATTCTGAGTAGTACATTCTTTAGAGTGTTAAGTCTAGATCTCTCCTTAGATTTCTCCTCATTTTCCTAATCCTTTCTCGCTCGACATGATTTTTATCAGAAATAGTAGCACTCTCAGTGCTAATTGTTCTCATTACAGTCGCGTTAATGACCCTGTCAGCCTTTCAACACAAGTTTTTACCATAAAAGTAACATTGATCCACCTTATCAGCACGGATTTTTACCATAAAAGTAGTGTTGATCCAAAAATGAGAATTTTTTTGGGTTTCTACCAGAAAGTTCTAGTGTGTCTTGATCTATGAAGTGTTATCCTGCTCTATGTGCATAGAAATTTCCATTATTTTTTTTTATTTCTTATTAGTTTTCAAAAGCCCATCTCATTGTTTATAGTGAAAGTGGATTTTGGTTGGGTATTTAGTTCTTTGGGTCAATTTAATTTACTATTTTTTGCTTGTATGTGTGGAAGGAATATTGATTTGTTTTTTGGTTAAAGCATTATTAGTTCTTTTGGAAACCATAAAAGAAATGGCATTTGCATTTGCTTAGCTTTCATCTCAAAATTTACTTTTTGAAATTGATTAGATTACATTGCATTGAAAAGTCGTTTTTGGGATTATCATTAAGCATAGATTACATTGCTTACTGTTGAAGGTTGAAAAGTGAATTCTAGTTCATTGAAAAGAAAAAATGAAAAAATTCATGTAGGTGCATTTTAGTGAATTGAAATTCATTTTACTTTTGGTGGGTGCATTGGAATAGTGAAAGTGAAAGATATAGTTAGGAAGCTTTGTTTGTTGCATACTTGGTTGTTGTATCAATGTTTGAAACTTCTTTCCTATGCTAGATAGCCTTCATTGAAATGAAAAGAATCATTTTTTCATATTATTTGGATCGTAGGTGTGTTCAGGTGACATTGATTTCTGAGCCTTGAAACTAAAACTTAATTCAAGATCAACTTTAAAATTTACCTCAATTGACCTAAGGATCATTTGGAACATTAACAAGATCATTTAGAGGTCTAGGCTAGAGACGTGTTATGGCATCATTAAACGTATGAGTTGTTGTTATTTGCCAGCCTTGCATCCTGGGGGTGAAATCGCGTTCCACATACGGAAGTGTATAGGACCATTCTCCAGTACTTTCAGGTATATCAGAGGCGCTCCACGCATGGTAAGTATATGGGTACGCTCTCATCGAACGGTTGTGCATTAGACAACACTACTACGGACTACACTCCCACATATCGTCGCGTATATTTTGGGAGTCCCCTATAGTTTGTTATCCATCCATAGGTAACCGAGTCTGCCGCCTTGTATCCCATGATACACCGAACATAGAATTTGGGGAGATTGGCTGCCATATGCTAAGTCCTTATTTCTCCAAGGTGTATATTTCAGTTCATGATTGCTTGGTAAACCTTTATGTCTAGTTGCCCTTTTTTATTTATTTTTTGTTATGTTCTAAAATTAATTGACCACAAAACAACATCCTTCCTATGGAAATACTCCTTAGTAGATCTTAGGTTGAGACTAATGGAAATAGTTCCTAAGTCCTCCAATCAAGGAAACCCCTCTAACAGGAATCTTGGTCTTTTCCTTTTTTTGTAAATGTTGGTGCTCCTTACATGGCAACGTTGTCCCTTCCCAGATTTACCTTTGGTTTGCCAGTTTGGTTGTTTTCGACCCCAATGGTTCCAAATGTCCAAACTGCTTTTCAACTGGGTTCTCCTCCACCTGACTAGTATCAACCTCCAATTGATCCTAAATTTGACTTTTTGCCTTCTTTGCCCATTCGGTCTTCTTTCTCTTCTTCCTCTCTATCTGGTGAAAGCCTATAAGTTAGTAACCAGGTGGATAAGAAGAAGAAGAAAAATAAGCAATGGGGCAACAAAACAACCATTTCTACTGATGCAATTGATGTTGATAAATCTTCCAATCAACCCCGCAAAGTTAAATTCCCTTACATGCTTTGTAAGGATGACCACCTTCTTATAGATTGTCCTAGTATTCCAAATTTATTAGAAGTGTGGTCTACAAGCTCACATAAGCCTTCATCCTCATCCTCTAGAGATCATGATGGTGATAGACCCTCAACTAGTGATAGTAAGGTCCATGGGAAAAAGAGTAAAGTCAAATTTCCCTATAATTTATGTGAAGGGAATCATCCTATTCACCTTTTTCCTTATATGGATGAAGCCTCAAAAGTGTTGGACAAACTTACAGCTTCTTAGCCTCATCTTCCGACTAGTTATCGAAAGCTTTCCCCTGATCCTCCGCTAGTTTACCAAGTGACTGATAAAAATTCATCTCTAGTAAATCCCACTCTCTATGAATGTGAATCCCATGAACCCGTTCCTGACCTACTATTAGTTGAGAAAATGGTTGACTCAATTCCACCTTCAGTTGATCATACCTTTCCCGTAGAGAGTGAATCTCATAACACTCAGATTCTTCTTGTTTCTTTAGATTACAATGAATTGGGGGGAAATCCTCTTGTTCCCACTGTACAAGAAGGCGATCCTCTAGTTCCCATAATGCCATGGGGCAGTTCTCCTATTCCCATAGCACCCTCTCCAAGTAGTATGGTCACTTCCTTTGATTGGAGTCCACTGACAGGATATCTTCTTCCTTCTTACGTGCCCTTTCGGATCATAGTAAAGGCTTATAATATACCCGTACCTGGCACAATTATAGATGAAGGCACATCTGTTAGTATTATATCCTCAACTACTTGGCAAGCTTTATGTTCTCCACAGCTTGTGCCCATTACCCAAAATTTGTTTTCTTTTAACAGAGGAACTAGTCAACCGTTAGGGATCCTTCCTAAGTTGCCTATTACTTTGGGAGGAAATATCATCTATATCGATGTGATGGTTGTCCAAGGCCCTTTGGATTTTAATTTACTCCTCAGTCGTGACTATGTTTATGTCATGGGAGCTCTTATCTCTTCTCTCTTTCGTATCGTATGTTTCTCGCATGAAGGAAGAATTGTGGCCATTGATCATCTTTCGTTCGTTGGTCCTAATTTGACTCCCAATCAACCATCTTCCCTAACTGGTCCTTTTATGAAAGTGGTATCACCCCCACCACAAGTTAATTATGTGGCAACCTATTCCATGCCCGCGCCTACTGATGATCTAGTTAATGATATAATGCATCATGTACTAGGGGCATTAGATCCTAATCTTTCCATTAGATCCCTTAACATGTATCCCTTACATAGCATTGTTCTCCGATATGATGAGAACCTCTTGGAATCCATGGCCTCTTATGGGCCATAATCAAGGTCATGGAGCACATTTCCTTGTCTTGTGTCAAGCTCCTTAAAAAACGAATCAAGGTTCCCAGACCAGAGTTCCTTGTCTTGTGTCAAACTCCTTAAAAAATGAAACAAGGTGTCAAAGCAAAGTTTCTTTACTTGTGTCAAGCTCCTTAAAAAATGAATCAAGGCTCCTCAAGCAGAGTTGCTTTACTTGTATCAATCTTGTTAAAAGTGAAACAATGTGTCATGAGCATGGTTCTTTTCCCGTGTCAATCTCGTTGAAAAATGAAACAAATCCCCTTCCAATTCAAGTCTTTCATTAGATCTTGTAAATTCACAGTCGTGTCTTTCACTTGATCTCGTAAATGAACCTTAATTCCATCCACCTGTTAGTAATCAGTAGTCTACTTGGGTGAATGAAATGAAGCTTAGGGGGCATGTACCTCGAATTGAGTCATTATGTTGAGGGCATACAAACTTATCTCAAGAATAGTTTTTTTTGTTTCAAGCTTGTATAAAAATGAAACCGATCTCAAGCATAGTTTTTCTTTGTTTTAAGATTGTGTAAAAATGAAACCAATATCAAGCATAGTTTCCCATTTTTCAATCTTGTGTAAAAATGAAACCATTCCCACTTTACCTCTCGTGATTACCATTTTTATCAGCCTATTTTTTCCGTATGAGCCTTGGTTTTTTCATTCCATCGTCACCATCTTGTTGGCCAATCATACACTTTCACTTGGTTGTTTTACCCTTGCCTGGGGAATAGCTACGATGAGTCATATTATTATCCAGCTTCTTGACCTTTACATGTTTTGAGTAGTTCCATCATCACTAGAACCAGTCACTATCATTTTATACCACTCGTTCCTCCAGGTGGAGTCCTCTTTCAGCTCATTTCAAACTCCAAAAATATGAAAAGATTTTCGAGCACTTGTCTTTTCAAACTCGAAAAATTTAATGAAAAGACGTCTACTTAGTATAATTTTAACCCTTTTTCCAAACTAAGATAGACTAGCTACGAAAAAGGATTACCTTAGTCAAACATGGCTAGGAGGTTCTCTTGAATATTGTTTTCGACCTATTCTGATTTGAGAGACTATCTATGAAAAGGGCCCTTTGGAGTTTCCTTTTTTCCTCTTTTTCAAACTCTCTAAACATGAAAAATACGTTGATCTACCCCTCTGTCGGCTCGTAAAACTAAAACAATGAAGGATTTGTCACCATGACGAGACCAAGCTACTCCTTCCTAGGGTTCGTTAAAATTACTAGGATGGATTCATTTGAAGGATGAACTTATACAACAATCATATGGTATCCTCTTCAATATTGAGATTAAAAATAATGAGGTACTTGCTAGAAATAGTGGGGGAAAATAGAAGTAAACATATATCTTGTATTTTGTATAAAGGAAGCATGTCGCTTTTGAACATGACTCATGTCTGTATCTCGTGTCGAGTTTGGTTTATCCTCACTTTGCCACTTGCCTTACTTGGTTTTGGGAATCCATTTGCCTCTCATTTGATTATATCCTATTTTCATCATGACCTCTGATCCTATGTTGAGTCAAATGGTACCAAATTTTGTAGTTGTGCCACCGATATGTTCAAGATAAGTCTCGTCTAAAATTAAAACCACTGATACCCTATTTGACTTTTCTGCAACAATCCTGAATCACTCTTACCAACTCTGCTAAATCCTATGTTTCGTGTCAATGATGTGGGAAACATTATGGCCCTCCTTCAATGGATCACTTCCTGTCGACTCCAGTTCATTATCCAAGAAGACTGTCTAGAAACTCCCTTTCAGTACCTTGAAGCTCTTATGCCTCAATGGTAGGTTCTTCGCATTCGATGATAGGTTCACATCATTGGCCTTCGATCGAAAGATTTTGTGAGAGTTCGACTTCATCTTCCTTGTTCACACTCATGGATTTTGTTGTTGTACCTTGAGAGCCATTGTCATTATTGGTGGTTTCTCTCATGCCTGTTAACGGTTCACATCATTGACCGGTAATTAGGTGGTTTTCTACCATGTTCAACTCTGACACGTTTATTCACATGCTGGGATTCATACTTTGGTTGGGTTGAGACAGAGATGAATACCCGAGGTTTCATCTTATAAATCCAGGTTGCATGGATTTATTAGCTATTCATGATTGTACATATGATTCCTTCTATACAGATGTCCATGTCCACATTGTGGGTCCATACATATGATCCCTTCTATTTAGATAGTTGTGTCCATGTCATGGATCCATATACATGATCGCTTATATTTGGATGGCTACAACCATGTCGTGGATTCATGTATTTTTAGATGCTTATTCAAAGATGTATTATTAGGCATACTTACATCAAATATGTCAAATATATTGTATCATGTTTGATTTTCAGGTCTCCTAACAGCGTTTCTCTGGGTCCTTTCCTTGACTTGTAAAGCATTTCACCCATCACTTCTCATATTGCCTTCATGCTTTAGGGTGCATATGTTACACATTATTTTGTCACACTTCCCGTCCCATGTCCTGAAGCGTAAAAATGAAGAAATTTTTCAATGTATTCACCATGAAACATATACAGAAGCATCCCTGAAGAAAAGAAGAAAAATTGCCCTTAAAGAGTTTCTAAGAAAACTTGTCAAAAACCTAGTTTTCAGGATCAGTGTGTCTTGCATCACTGGTGACCTGTGTTCGTAACTTATTGCACTATGCTGACCTAGCACAGATTTTATAAGGTAAACCCATGTTGAACCTCTTCGGACATTTTTTCCTAAAGTGGAGGAGAAGCTTCTCTTACTAGAAGTCTCGAGAATGGCGAGTTGGTTACAGGTGAATAAGGATTAGAGCGAGATCTCCCATTCTTGGTCCTTGATCCTACTTTCATGGATCTTTCCCTTGATTTGTGGAGCATCTCCCTCCTTTATGGATCCTTAACTCCCTCTCCTTCCCTATCAATGAGATCCCTATTATCCACAACTCGCTGGCTATTTCTTGGTTGCCTTCCTAGCTCTGAAACTATGCCTAAATGCTGCCCATTTTGCTAAGGAGAAAGGAGTGCTTGAAGGTCTTGGCTAGGACTTGGAAACTCATCCAAAGGAGGCTTCCACCATTATGGCTTAAGTGGTTGTATGCTTCCCTTATCATTTATTAATAATACATTATGTGTTTACTTTCCATAAATGTGTCAATGATTGCTCATTTAGTGTAATGCTCCTTGATCTGTTACATGGTTTATATTGGAATGAATTTTTCTTTGTATGTGTTTGTTGTCTCCACGTGATCTTCTTTGCATCTATTCATCCATAATGATGAAAAGGAGTTTGAGATTGGAAGCGAAAGAATCAAGGATGACACAAACGGATATTAGGATCAGAGTGAGGTAGGTCATTTATCCTCCTTTTTGTTTTCTAGTATAAACTAGGAAAGTTTGCACATATTTGTTTTCGTTTGTTGCTAGATCCTCACATAGGACTAGAGGGATCATTTTTGTTCGCAATGGCTTGCATAAGGGCTAGTGAACCCACTAAAAGTGGCTTTTCCTAGGACTAATGAACCCACTGGGAAAGTTGTGGACTAATGAAACTATCAGCATGACTGTAGCTTGTCCAGTTGATGAAACTTCCCATGTTAATCTCTCCTTCAATAAATGAACTAGGATTCTATGTGCTTGCTTGAATACCATGTAACATTGTTGAATAAATGGAATGTTACACAGTATTGTGTCACACTTCCTGTCCCATATTTCGAAGCTTAAAAATGACAAAATATGTTAGTGTATTCACCATGAAACATATACAAAATCATCCCTGAAGAAAAGAAGAAAATTTTCCCTGAAAGAGTTTCTAAGAAAACTTGTGAGAAACATAGTTTTTAGTATCAACGCGTTTTGGTGACCTGTGCTGGCAAATTTTTTCACTATGATGACCTAGTGTTGCCAACGTTCCTTTTATAAGGAAAACCCGCATTGATCCTCTTTGGGAAAATTTTCCTAAAGTGGAGGAGAAGCTTCTCTTACTAGAAGTCTCAAGAACGATGAGCTGGTTACAGGTGAATAAGGATTAGAGCGAGATCTCCCATTCTTGGTCCTTGATCCTAATTTCATGGATCTTTCCCTTGAGTTGTGGAACCTCTCCCTCCTTTTATGGATCCTTAACTCCCTCTCCTTCCCTATAAATGAGATCCCTACTATCCACAACTGGTTGGCTATTTCTTGGTTGCCTTCCTAGTGCTGAAACTATGCCTAAATGTTGCCCATTTTGCTAAGGAGAAAGGAGTGCTTGAAGGTTTTGGCTAGGACTTGGAAACTCATCCAAAGGAGGCTTCCAACATCAAGGCTTAAGTGGTTGTATGCTTCCCTTACTTTCTATTAATAATACATTATGTGTTTTCTTTCCATAAGTGTGTAAATCATTACTTATTTAGTGTGATACTCCTTGATCTATCAAATAGTTTATGTTAGAATGAATTGTGTTATGTATGCCCTTGTCGTCTCTGTTAGATCTTCCTTGCAGGTATTCATCCACAATGGCGTAGAGAGGAATGAACTTGGAAGCGAGAAGATCGAGGACGAAACCAACGGATTTTAACATCAGAGTGAGGTAGGTCATCTATCCACCTTTGTGCTTTTTGGTATACGTTAGGAAAGTTTACACATATTTGTCTAGTTTGTTGCTAGATCCTCCCATAGGACTAGAGGGATCGTTTCTGTCCACAGAAAGGATTGCTTGCACAACAAGGAAGGCCTATGTGGTGTGATAGTTGGGAGATGTCGAGAACGTTTGAGAAACAATGGGTCTTATTTATTGTATGTAAGTGATTGTTTTAGAATTCCTCACGAAAGGAATGGGCATAGAAAATAATATGCAAAGAAAGAGTAGGGAAGCTTGTGGATAGACGAACCTACTGTCTTGATATCAACTTTTCCAACTGATGAACCTTCCATGTTAAGCTCTTCACCTGTGACTTAATGGTGGCTCTCTATGCTTGCAAGAATCCCTCGCATTGATGTGGGTCTAGTTAAAGGACCTATAGTGTAGTAGTTTCGTAACTTCTTCATTAGTTGATGGGTGGAGGTGGTGGAGCCTCGAGAGACCCTATTTTAGTTGGAAACATTGATTTTATTTCATTGAGCACTTTTCCTCAAGATCTAAAATTTGGATTAGGGGTGATTGGTTGCAAGAAAGGTTACAGTGCAGGTCAATCTGAGTTTGATCAGAGAGTTAGAGTCCCAAACTCAGTTGTTAGGTTCTTCATTTTAAGATATGTTCTGTTCTAATCTCATGAAATTGTGTTTGTAATATAAATGCACATTTTGAGATAAATGCATGGAATAATGCTAAAAAAATTTATTTACATTGTGATTTGAGGAGTGGTTTAGTTGCTACATTTTTCATGTAATAGTTCTTATTCATGATTCCATGCATTTGAATATTACATACATGCCTATTGTGTTGATGAATTTCTCACATTAACACTAAGGAACATGAGTTCCTATAAAAAAAAGGGGATTGTTGATTTCCCATGTATTTTCTAAGTAATGATAAAAATGCATTTGTTAATGCCAAGGAACATAACTTCTTGTAACACTGATCTCTAGTGAAATTCCAGAGGAATGGTTTAATTCTTGTGTCTATTTCATATGCTTAAACTTGAGATAATGGCTTGTATACAACAGATATGTGAATCTTTGTGTTAGCTAAGCCTGAATTTTCTCTGAGATGCTAGAGCATGAAAGAGATTGGTATATATTTGTCACTAGCCATTTTCCATTGAAATAAAATTGAATGTCAAGCCTTTATTTGCACCATAAATCTCAAGAGAGATAGTTGGGTTTATACATATTCATATGAATGCAAGTTAGGTTGAGTGGGGAAAGCTCAAGGAGAGATATTGCTTCATGTGTGTATATCAAATAGTACATGTTGAGTCCTTGCTAAGCTCGGGAGGGATAGACCTTCATGCCTTATAATGCTCATAAGGGACGAGCATCATGATTGTGTGCGAGGAGTTGTGGCAGAGACCTTACACATACTCAAGTTGGGAGAAAAGTTGATCTACAACTAAAGTGTTGCACAGAGGCTTAATTTCTAGCACCTTCATATAGAAAGGGTCGAGAGACATGGGAGGAGTATTGAGTTCATGCGTTAACATTAGTTCTATTAGAGAGGGTCCATGCATCCAGGGGTCATAATGATCGTGCTAAATCTCGGACCTTGGCGACTTTTGAAACAATATTATTTTCTTAAATATAAATAGTTGGTTCCTCAAGCCATAAGATTCATCGAATGGATGGACCCTAGGGTTTTTCCTTTGTGCACACAATATTTTGGATGGGGAGATGGGGCCAGGGAACGGAAGGGAGGAACAACAAATGATGGAAAAATCACCATTTAAGGCCTCGAGGCCAACAAACCATTAAAATTCCCAATTTATTTTATAACCGAAAATCATGTTTTGCAAAAGGTCGATACCTAGAGGGGTCAGGCCATAGTGGCAGATGACACAGACTAAGGGTGACGTGGCACCCAAGAGGTCACCACGTGGCAAGCACTAACGATTTGTTGGTAGGTCCAAAGTGTCCCAATATAGGTGACATGTGGCACTCATGGAGGAGGTCATGTGGATGGTGTGGCATCATCATGATGGGGAGGTGACATCATCCTAATGCTAACGTCACCTCGGAGGTTTCTAAAGGAGCATTGTGATAAAGGACTAGGGGTAATTATCTTGGGGAACAGAGATGGTATAGCATATAACATAAGAAGATTTTGTCCTAGGGAGTTTAAATGTTGACGTCACCCTAGTGATTTCAAAAGGGGGACAATGATGGAGGCCTGGGGATTTTATCTCCCAAGGAATGAGAAATTTCCCAGCACCTAACGGCAATTGAAACTTTATCCCCACCCAAATAAATTTAAAAGGAGGGAATGTGCTTATGTTTATAAAGGTTTGGGGCTAGGAAAAAGGCATAAGTCGAGTAGGGATGTGGGTTTCCATGTGTGTGGGCCTTATACACCCTAATATCATTATAACATAAAACTCATTTTTGCAAGCATCGAGCTAGTCCTGCAAACCCTTATCCTGAATGAGATGACATGGCTATGGTGGAATCCATGAACAGGAAAGTGAAGTGGACCCACTTGGGGTGTGACATGGAAGAGATGTGAAGTGCCATGTGGGGACCATGTGGGTGCCACGTGGCAGAGTTGATGACATGGCAAGGATTAACAAACCAAACTTTAAATGGCCATATCTTTTGATCTAGGGGTCAGATTGAGGAAAAATTTATATCATTCGAAAGGTCTCAATGAGATGGATGTAATGGTGGTGTTTAGTTTCAGTTTTGAGGAGTTTTAAAAATGAAAATTGTTTAGATCCCATTTCCATAACAAGACATTGGAGGTTGGGTCAATCATAGTAACACCTTCTTCTACCCTTAGTATGGGCTAATGGGAGATGGGAGTATGTTAAAATGTGATATTCAAATGAGTTCTAACCATTTACTAAACACAATTTTGATTAGGCTTAATATGCTTAAGGATATGGAAGAATTTGTTTTAAATTCAAGCCATGTCTAAAGGTTGTTCAAGACCATTAAAATATCTATGAAGAAGATCAAGGGATTCAAAAGTAATTTGCAAGCAATGATCATATGCTTCCAAGGTTTATTCCCATTTTGATCACTTTTCAAATTTAAAAAATTTCCAAAGATTATAATGGGATATCATGGGTTTTTTGAAATATTGGATAGAATGATGCCCCTAGATATATGTTTGTGTTGGAAAAAAGTTTTAGGGTGTATGTTATGATATGTGTATCTGGTCCTAACCATCTTCTTTGTTAATACTTGATTCAATTCAAACTAGATGGTGGATTATGGATAGAACTTGTGTGCATCCTTAATGAAAAGATTGTAATGTTATAGAACAATTCCATTGCCTAGAGAAACACCCAAAGGAGTTATTATGAGCCCAGGGAAGCAACTTGGGAAATGGAGGATGATATGCAAAAGCAATAGCCATGTCAGTTTGAAGAATAAATCTACACCAAGATCCATATTATTCCCAAAGGCAATATAATATCTCAAATTTGGCCTTGAACCATATAAATAGAAATGCATAAAGTAATGTTTCTTTAATTTACCATAAATAAACGATATTATAATAAGGGCACCATAAGTTCTTTGTTTAGTTTAGTAAGTAATGCTTATATTTTATGATGTAGTGGAGGGAAATAAGTCCATGATTTTATTGAATAAGATAATAGACACAATCACTTATTAAAATCCCAGGGAAAACATGTATGACAATTAGCAAGGGTTAAGTGAAAATTTATGTAGAAATGATTCCATTTGTATACTGTATGGGAGAGAGAAAAGGTTACTTCTATTCATTTATTAATTTCACTGTTGGGATTAAAATTTTATATACTTAAAGAACAATGTAACCAACTTAATAAGAATTATAATCTTAAAACAAGAACTTTCGCAAAAAAAAAAACAAACAAATTTGTGAAAAAATATTTTGAAATAAAAAAAAAAAGCAGTGGTGTTGCACCACCCATTTTTTATGGTTAAAATTCCTACGCTTTTTAACCATGTCATTAAAATCCAAAAGAATTCTCATGGAAAACTTTAAATTCCAACTATTTCAACCATGACATTAAAGATCAAACAACATGACTCTGAAACCTTAAAATTCTAACATTTTTCAACCATGGAATTAAAACCAAATATCACAAGTACAAAATACTTTAAAATTTCAACATTTTTCAATTATGGAATTATAATCCAAATATCATGAAATAAAAAAACAAACGTTAAAAGTCAACATCTAAATCAAAGAGTCATTCTACAAAGTGGAGAAAAAGAATTTAAATGCTAAAAGTATAGTTCTTTTGAGATCTTAGCCTAAGAAAATCGGACCTATTTTTAGTGGGGCATTAAAATTGCAATATTTTTTTAACCATGGCTTATAAAATCATCATTAATGTACACAAAATTATGAAGAATACCCTTAAAAATTAAAATAATGCAAAAAATTTAGATTTGTAATTAAACACGTGAAAATTTTGAAAAAAAAAACCACAAATTAAATCAATTTAACAAAAAAAAAGTCTTTTTAATCTATTTTTTTAACAATAATTTTATTTTTATTTTTTGTGTAAGGTTTGATATTTTATTAACTAAATAGAGCATTACAAGTAAGAGTACTCTGTGCTACTAGCTTGCCCAATGGGAAACCAACCTAGTAGCATAGATTGAGAATATTTAGGTTACATAGGTCATGCTTAACCAGGTCATCAAACAAAAAGAAAGTGTAGCCGAAATAAACAAAGAGTGTCGATAAGTGGTGGGTACAGAGACCCTATTCTACCGATCCATACAAACTTAAAAAAAAGAGCTTCCATATGCTACTATGAAAAAAGAAATTTTCTATAAACAACACTTAGCTTAAAGAGTCACCACATTGTGCCTTGGAATGATAACTAGCCACGCTGGGTGTTCCTTTCGATGAGTTACAAGTCGCCTGGTGCCATGAATCCCAGGTTGCATACAAATACCAACTAGAGTACTTGAGCTTTTTAGCTACGCCTAGAAGCTTCAATAACTTACCACAAACTCATGAGCCACGACCTAGAAAAACCCGCTCGTCTGAGTCTTTAAACCAGTGCCCGATGAATTGAACCCCTGCCTACCAACCATAACATGCAACCCTTGGAGTGTTTGTGACTGACATAAAACCAATCAAACAACTACTGGGAGAAGTGAGCTTCTAAGAGGGACACTGAAGTTGAAGCACAGGTTGATTATCACTTAGGATTTTCGTAAACCAACCTTTGGAGGTTGTCATCCATAGGAAAGTTTGAGTTTAAGCCTTGGCTAGAGTAATATGCAGACTGATATGAGGCAAAAAAAACCTTTGCAAGAGAGATAAACCATTATAGTGAATCGTGTGGGCCATTTGAAGCCCCAAAGGGGCCATGCGAACACAAGAGGAAGATAAGAACCCATCAAGAAATGTAGAGAAACACAAATTCTCCATCTTTGAGAGAAACAATAAACGTCGAGAGTCAGACCAACCAAAGGATGCATGGCAGTGATGAGAACCATAGGCATGGCTACCAAAGGCAAGGATAACTATCCACGATGACAGGAATACAATAATGCATGCTAGGAACAAAGGCGCATCTAAAGAAGGGTGTCACCACTCCATGACGCCACCACCTACGATAAATGCAAGGAACCCCTCTAGATAATAATTAATCGAAATCATTAACCAATGAGCTAGACGAGCAAAGGCGTGCATCCACTCGAGGCACATTAAATCTCCCCTCGCATGAGAATTTAACGTGATGTACCAGTGCATAGAAGAGAATGCTTGAGGGTCTAGGTGGCCATCAATTCTAATTGTCCTCATCATAACTGCGACACACATCAGGATCTAACATACGCTATGGGGGAATTTTAAACAATAAAAACTAATTAAAAATAAAAAAATAAAAACTATAAAAAAACAACTAAATTATATATATATATATATATAGATATATATATATATATTAAAAACAAACATAACACAACTATGGCACATTGTGCTTGGGAAAAGTGATGTTGGACATCACCCCTCCAACTACACAGTGTCGTACAACGTCGTACAACCTGACACATGTTGTGCACTAGTTATTGGGCTTATCTCATGAATAGAGGGTTATCACCCTACCAAAGACATTTGGCCATACTTGGCCATACTTGTGTTATTTTCATTTCATTCCCATAATTTTTTTATTTTCTTTTTAATATATTTTATAATATTTTAAATTCTAAATTCTAGTTATATTTTTTAATTATTAATTTTAAATATTTGATTTCTAATTTTTAAAATTTAAATTTTAGTTTTATTTTATAAAAAAAAAAGAAAAAAATTAGTAATTTTTATTAAATTAATATTATTATTTTTTTCTTTTAAATTTTTTAAATTATTTATTTTATTTTTATACTTGCCTAAAAGTATATTGTAATCATTGTAATCAGTTTGGGTAAAAATCAATGACTCTTAATTAATTTGTAAATTTTTAGAAACTATTTTCAAAGTTTATTAAAGTTTTTGTAAAATTAAATATTAAGCTTATTTTTTTAGAAATTGAAAATTATTTTTTGAACTCTAATTTTTTATTGGTGGATGATTAATTTTATGTAGTTTAAAATCAAATTTTTAGAATTAAAAATTGTTTAAAAAAAATAAAAAATAAAAACAAAAAAAAAAACAAAAACATATAATCGCCAAGTGTCCTCCTAAATTAATTATCAATTTTTTTCCAAATTTAGGAATTTTTTCCTAATTAATTTTTTTCGTTTCCAAAAACAAATAGTTCCAATATGTTTAGAGCTTTTACTAACCATGGAAACTGACCAGTTTAAAAAACAAAAGAAGCAATACTACATATTACACTGTTTTTCCTGGTTGGTTTTCTTCATATTTTTTTGTATTGTTTTTTATTATGCAATTAAGACCACATGATACTTCATATTTGATTTTTTTGACATAGAAATTTTACCATAGATTTATTTTGGGCTACATTATGATGAGTATAAATTTGAAGTTAAATAAATAGTGTGTTACAATAACTAGTTTTTAAAAAAGTTGATTATTTTATTTATATCATATATATATTATTTAATAAAAAGATACCAATTATTGTAAATTCTCCTCTTTATATGGTCACATTAAGATAAAGATGGAATAAAATGTGCACAAGCGCATTTCAATAAACTCTTAACTTTTGTAACAAATAATGATGTCAGAGCTAATGTTTTATCCAAAATCATCTATGCACCTATCTCTATTTTGCTCCAAAGTTATCCCGTTCATTAATTACTTCATGTGTTTCACTATTAGATTTGTGAATTTGTTCATGCATTCAATTATTGCTATCAATTACTATTTGCATAAAAGTCAGGGATTAAGAAGCAACTTTGCATATTAAACTTGTTTGAAATGTTTTCTTAGTTTTATTTTTATTTTATTTTATTGTTTTACTTTTGCACTGCCTATTAGTTTGTCTTTGACCAAAAATTTATGTAGTTTATCCATAGTTTAATACTAGGAATTCAATTTTTGTTATTTTTTATTATTATTTAAATTTATTTATTTGTAAGGTGATTGGTTGAGGTTTTAGTTTACTAATTTTTCATTTTTAATTTTATTTCTTTTTCATTTAACTTTTTGTTTTTTGGTTTTTTTTCATTTTTCTTTTTCTGTTGTTTTCATTTTCATGAATTATAATTTTTTTTTGTCTATATTTCCAATTGAAGATAACTTATTATTATATTAAAAGCATATTTTAATAAATTTAGTTATAACACACACATATATGATTGGTGATGACATTCAATAATACAATATTTTATTAGTATTTTTGGGATGAAATTTTTGTTTTATTATTTTTTAATTTAATTAAACTAGACCTTGTTTTTAATTTTGATTTTTTTTGTATTCTTTTTTATGTATTTAATTTTTTCTATTTTTCCTTATTTTTGGTTTAAAATGTTTTCCTATATTATATATATATATAAAAGTTTTAAAAAATAATAATAATAATTAAACAAAAACTATGTAATCCCACTTTTAGATTTATAGTTGAATTTATGTTTTTTTTTTTGTTCTATGGTATAAAGGTCAAGGTCCAAATGTATGTTAATTGGTAATTTTAGTCCTTAATTTGAAAAACACTTGAAAATAAACATTTAAAAAAACAAACAAAACAAAAAGAGGGTTGATTTTTAGGGTTTTTCTTACTCGTGATATTTGGTCTTTAATGTGATGGTTGGAAAATATTTGAAATTTAATACTAAAAAAAGGGATGATGCTACATCACCACTTTTGCGTGTTTTGTCATGTTTTTCAAAATCATAATATCATAATATTTGGTCTTTAATTTCATAATTGAAAAACATTTGAATTTTAACCCCGAATAACATTAAAAAAAAATGATTTTGCATCACCAATTTTTTAGACATGGTTTTTTTATGTCTTTTATAATCATGATACTTGGTTTTATTTCCAAAATTGAATATGTTAGAATTTTAATCTTAAAATGAAAAAAAAAAAAGATGTTGCATCACCATTTTTCAAAATCAACATAAAGATCATGATTTGATTCAACCTCTGAAAAAATAAAACTTAGTAAATTTTTCATTAAATTAATAATATTATTGAAGAACAAACTTGTTTTCTAATATCTTATTTTAAAATTTATAAAAAATAAATCACAAAAAGCAACTTCATCACCAACATTATTCTAATCTTTGTAAATAAAGATTATCCCTATCTTCGTAAATAAGTGATTAGCAAATAGCACTCATAACTCAAATCTTATTAGGATCAAGAATGAGTTATCAAAACGATGACATAGAAGTCTTGAATGTAGATTGATAGAATTGTAAATACTTTATGTTTTGGTTACTCACTAGATTCCTTTGGTTCGCTCAGTTGGATATTTATTACCTTAAATATTTTACTTCAAAGTTATTTGGAGTTTGGGATAACCTTATCATGTTATAGCTCTCTAATCAATATTTTTATACAAAACTTTACTTCGAAGTTACTTGGAATTTGGGATAATCTTGTCATGTTATAGCTCTAATCAAGATTCTATAAAAAAAAAAATATTCAAACCCATGGCAAGTGGAAAATACTATAAATATTGTATTGTTATTGTATGAGAAATACTATAAATGTTATTGTATTGGTCTCCCCTAGCTAATTTTGTTAATCATATTACGATTTAGCTCACGTGTTTAAACCTTACCACTAAATGGCATTTACATTTACGCATGTTTAGATTCGTTAGTTTGATATTAGTTTTAATGAGTAATTAATGAGACTGTGGACACGAGCCCTATGAAGAGACTATGCTGTTTTATTAATTAATTTTTTTTTTTTTTTTGACAAGTTCCAAGGAGCCTAGCGAATAAAAATTGACAAATTTGGCACGAGCGTTGAAGGATAGGGAACACGTGAATCATGCAATTAGAGACCAAGTGTTTGTTTAATGATTTGTTCAAGGATAGAGTAAAACAAAAATAATGCCTCGGTTTTTTTGAAAAATATTAATAAGAAGACCAATATAGAAGGAAGAAATTATTGATGGAGATAGAATGGTTTTTTAAGGTGAAATTGATGATGGGCATCTAAAAAAAATCAAAGTACCAACACAGCGAACACATGATAGGATAGAGCATGTAGTGCAAAAGAAAGAAACATCACAAAGAACATTCAATTAGATGGAAAAGTGTGTGGGTGATAGGAAGGCGCTACCTGCAACAGCGATATGGAAGAATAAAACACACATCAATTAAGGATTGAGTACACGCAAATAACATCAACATAGAGCATAACATCAAACTAATTATAAGTGTGCTCGATGACTATGATAGAATGTTGGCATAACATCAAACTAATAAGTGTGCTCGATGAGTATGATAGAATGTTGGGACAATACAATGAAAGAAAATTAAAAGTCATAACACATTAAAAAATAATGT
Source organism: Pinus tabuliformis (assembly GCA_031772625.1). Taxonomy (NCBI): domain Eukaryota; kingdom Viridiplantae; phylum Streptophyta; class Pinopsida; order Pinales; family Pinaceae; genus Pinus; species Pinus tabuliformis. The sequence goes on from CM062805.1 coordinate 632,703,961, forward strand.
AAAATAATTAGCTTGAGATGTATGGCCTAAGTCAAAGTGAAATTCTTAGTTGATTTTGATGGTTTACATGATTTTGATGGTTTACATGTGTCTCGATTGCAATTTCTCAATCCAACTCTTAAAAATACATACATCTTAGGGCTCATACAACTTAGCCGACCAAAAAAAATTACATAAAACTAAAATTAAAATTAAAAAAGTTCAAATAAAAAATAAAATATAATTAATAATTAAACTAACCTAAATTCATTTTAACTCAGAATCTACCAAGTGTCTAGAGGGATCAAATCTTTTGAGTTACAAACATTTTATAAAGCGTAAAGAGATTTTATCTCTTTCCAAATCCAATCCAAAATTATGATGAATCTAAACTAGATCCAAAGTTATTATGAATCTAAACTAGTAATTAGACTAAATGTATGTTCAAAAAATATATAAAATTAACTAATAAATCAAAAATATTTTTATTTTTTTAAATGAGAACTAACCACCTCCATACTAAACTAAATTGTATAAATTATCTACTATTGAAAGTATAAAAAATATAGTATAAAAAATAAAATAAACTAAATTGTATAAATTATCTACTATTGAAGTATAAAAAATTAGTATAAAAAACTATAATATAACATTCCAGGATGTTCCACTAAACAAGTATGCTTAACATTGAGGATCTTCCATAGATAGAATTTTTATATTTGTAAAACCCCTTTCCCTATTCAACTCTATATCTTTAATTCCAAAGGGGATTTAAGACCAAAATACTTAGATTGAGACATCAATATAACTTACTCTCACACTTTCTTTCCCCTAATATCATTCCCAATCAAAAAAAACCCTTCTAATCTTTTTAATCATACCTATTTTGTACTTTCGAGATTTGAGTACTTCTCAGGTTTGTGTAGGTTTCAAGTTTGCACGTCGATAATGCATGTTTGGTGATGTATATAAAAAAAAATGCCATAGAACTCACCACCAATGGGATAATGCATGTTTGGTGGTGTATATACAAATAAAGCCATGGAACTCATAAAGGTGGGGAGGGTTTTTTTCAATTATTATGATTAATTGAATATTGCTGGGTGGAATCTTTCCATTTTATATTTCTTTGTCATGTTATCATTATGATGACTTGACAGCAAATTCCAAGGTTTTGGTTTGTTGGTGCAATCTTTAGATTTTATCTGGGTCATAAGCTTAGATTTTATATTTGTCATACGTATAATTATGATGACCACAGAGCACATTCCCAGGCCTTTTGTTAGGTGGTCCAGGCCTTTTGATAGGTGGTAAGTAGTTGGAAGATTCTTTTAAGTTGGTATGTAATAAAACTGGTTGACATGGTTGGACATTGCTTTTTGGTAAGTAATCAAGATGAATATGGTCCAACTTCATTACTGTGTACCTGACTGCAAATAAGACCTACCCTTTGTGACTCTGACTTCTGTACCTAAATACAAATAAGACCCAAGACTAAAATATATTACACGGCATGAATCATGGAAATGAAACCCCCAAAAGTACAAATAATCATCGCAACTCGAGCAAAAATATTAATCACTTTCCCATATTTTCTCTCTTCCTACCCAACAAGTATGATTTGTGTTTCCTGACAGATCTAATAAAATTTCCAAAACAGAATCCACCATTGCACTGCCTCCCTGTCTGAATTATATCAATTAGCACCCAAACGTGATCCAGGATTCCTCCAAGGACACTGACTTTGCATTGCTATGCCCATTTCTCCGCTGGTCAAGTTTCAATCTACAATTTAATCGAAAATGCCTGTCAAATTGGGTAGACCCCTTTGACTTTCTGTCAAACAAATTGTACTGCTGTGTTTTTGTTGTTTAGGAATGGAGGGTGACACTGCTTTCAGCTTCGGAAATATTGCCTCAACTAACATCACAATTTAGCTTTACAGGCCCTGCTTGCTTGTTGAAGATGGTTGATTGCCACTCGAAATTAATTTCCTCGAATGGGACAAACAGTAACCCCCTCCTTTACTTGCCGGTACCCTTGATTCATCTTCTTCTTCGTCTGAGGGCTTTGTTTCCTGTATCCTGAATTTTTAACATATATGTATATAAAACAATTTAGTTGGCATAAACTTATTAAACTTTCAGCTCATATTTGGTAGAAATGTCGATCCATAAAGAGCATAGAAACCGCTGGGTATACTAAATGTCATTTCCCTGGTAATAGAAACAAACTCACAGAGGTCCAAAGATCAAATCTCATGAATACCCCAGCCATGTAAAAAGTGTAAAAGTTGGAGTTCAGAGCTCCCCATAGTTCAAGCAAAAGCAATTAGCTATCCATTAAACACAAAAATGCATCGTCTAGCATCGATTCCAAATTAGCTTATAAATCAAATGACTCGAGCTTTTTTCAACAAAAAAAGACTGGCAAGACACGGCATCTTTTCCAAATTGGCATCTTTTCCAAATTGGCTTCAAATAAAATGGTCTTAACAACTAAATTGAATTTGAAGAAATCAAGAATATATTCAATTCATGTCAAACAGTTGCAGAAAGAAATAGCGAGCCTACGTAGAGGCTCTGTCATCCGATCAAAACTGTCAAGGTTGATATCAACTCAATTTGACGACCGTCTCCTTCCTCTGAGATACAATTACTGAATGCGAATGCAGAGTCCTAACGTGCTTGGATGGAGTCGAATTGCATACCTCCAGAAGTATAAAAGCTAAAGAACAATAGTGGAGCAATGTTTAGTACAGTGGAATTAATACTTACAATAAATAGGAACCTCAGTTTGCAATGGCAAACTATATGTACAAGAAAGATTCTCCTCAAACAGCACTGCATATGTTGACAGATAGCAAAAGGATGTTGTACTGTGGCATCCATTTTACAATGTCCAAATTCATTTTCCCCTGTATGCTATTAAACCTCCAAAGAAAATAAGCATCAAAAGATTCCTAACAGAACAAACACGCTGTTCCCTCAGAAAAATCTAATATATTCACACAGAGTCTGCTCCTTCAGCTGCTTGTCTTGCCAGATATCTCTCTCTTCGTACCTTCTACAACATAGAAATAATTTATTAACCTCTGAATAAATAACAGTTACATGAACTTCAAGAAACAATCTAAGGTACAGAGAATGAGCAGCACAACAAAGTCTCATTGAAAAATTACCGTCATTCAATCCGTGGAAAGAGCTTTGAAAGCAAATAATACTCAAAAGAACAAAATCCTTACCCATTCATCTAGGACGCCTTCTGTAGGACCAGGAGGTTTTGCAGCCTTGTCATCTACAGGATTCTTGCGTGCTTCGTTATCAGCTTCTGCTTCTGCTATACGCTTCTTCAATTTCTCCAGCTCCTTGTAGAAACAACCAACATTTCAGGGCTTTAGAGTGACAAAAATAAATGTAAAACCAATTTAATTTGAATGACTTGAATAAAAAATGAGCCCATCTTGTGAAAAGCCATAAATTATACCTTGGATGGGCGTTGTGGATCAAGAAATACAACACGCAATACTTTCTCCACTGCCAGTGACTCCTTATTCTCGTCAAACTTCAGATCAAGACAATGAATGTTTCAGTTTTGATGACAAAAGAATAAACATTTCATTTTCAGTGCCTTAAATCCACAGAAAGAACAAAATAATTATTATTTAACATATTCTACTTTTACAAAGGGATAAAACAGTGATCCAACTTCACAGATTCTAAGTACATCTTAGAAAATATCAAAATTATAATAATAATAAATGCCAAAACCACAGTTTACGTAAGCTTCTACCAATATTAAAAAATCTAGAATCCACACAAAAGAGCTATTCTTAAATCAATCAGAATAGGGCACTCAGAAAATTAAAGATAAAGAAATTTAATGAATGTCCCAGTCATGACAAGAATGGCTAATTATGGTTGAAAGGTATAGTAACAGTATGTTCCTGCTGAATCAAAAGGGTTGGAAGCAGTGGACATTGGTTCTCAGAGTTTCTAAAATAGTACTCCACTTACCAGTTCCGGAGTAAATTCAACGCCCTCTCTTACTTTCAAGCTCACAATTTTGAATTTATCCTTCGTCTTCTTCCTTTCCTGAGAGTTTTCTGGCTGCTCTACAAATTTTACAACTGCACCAAATTATCATCACTGTCAGAAAACCTCTTTTAGAAGCCACAGATAACATTCAAACATAGCATTGATTTAATTAAAAAAAGGGTACTGTTCAGATGCATGCTCCCAAGTACCAGCTCAGAAAGTAAAACTAAGTATTTCATAGCACCAGGACTTGTATTTTACCAGTTGTAGTTATGGACTCTTTTGGACCAAGGATACCATTTGGAGGTTTCATAAAACAGCTTTTGGGAGCATTTGTCTGGAACTGCAAGCATCATTCAAAAACATTTAGTAACAGAGCAAAACAATAGGCAACTTCCTTTGAATGAGATTTGGATGGATTGACAACGTATACATAACTTCCTAAATCCCATTGAACTCTTCTGGCATGATACGAAGCTTAACTTAAGGCTAATCATACTTACTTTAAAGGCTACAGACGATCTGCTGACATTCCTTATCTTCACAACGCTGGAAGCTTGCTTTCCAGGTTCATCTGTACAACGATAAAAATGGCTTCAGGTTTCAAGTCAAAATAAGAACTACAAGAAGACTACACGAGCTATCAATACGCGCCCCTAGTTTCGTGGGACTTAAAACCTAAGAAAGCAATCAGTTTCCCCTAATTCTCGTAAACTTCTTTTCAGATTTGGCAATGCTTGATCCGGTATCTATTAATGTAGCGTACACTTATTCTGAAAACGAAAATGATAGAAAAGAAAGAGCACTGATGCAAGTTAAAAAACATTGAATTTGAGTCCATTCCCGATCAAAATCGTCATTGATACTCGATCTTACTTACAGATCTCTTTTCTGTTTTTGATTCTAATAGTTAATGAACTTCTCGTGGTCTCCTGCCAACAAGCTACCTACCATGGATGGGAATAAAATGCATTGAACCACAAACATCGTTGTCGAATAAATTACTCCTATACAAATTGGGGTTTCATAAACCAAAACTTACACATGAAGAAGAGTTTTCTGTCTGGATCAAGTCGGAGGCGGCGCCTGGTTAACAGCGACGCTTTTGCAGATGCTAATAAAGATTGCCCATTCTGAACAGGGGGACGCCGAGTGCTGTGATTCTCAGATACATCCTGACGCCCTTCCGCAGGTTTTTTTTGCCACCACGGCAATGCACAGAGTCTGCACCCTGTTAAAGTTCCATTTTCCGAGCTCGGACTCGGACCAGACTCAACGGCAGCGGCCATGCTGAATGCGATCTACAAACTCTTGAGCTTTGAAACTCTTCCCTACCTTAAATTTCAGCTCGTGTACCACTTTGTAGCCAAACAGGTACTAAAAGATACAAATAAACACGCCGAGAATTCAAACCGCCGTGGATCATGCCTTGCACGGCTTTAGGCCTAACATTTCCAGTTTTATATGATACTCTCCACGAAACTCGTGATCCATTGTTTTAAAAAAATTCAGGCTAGTTGCTTCAACAATAACCGCTAAAAAGTCATGAACACGCTTGAAAATTGCTGTCCATATGCTCCTCGTGGATATTTGACCGTAAATCAATATTTCCCTAACCCCTAATAAGGACAAATTGATTTGCCTGTTTTTAACTTCAATTTCCAAGAAAAAAACGCCAGAAATTGGATTATTCAAAACAAATTTAGATTCAAAAATATTTTGTTTAGAAAGCGTGGCTCAAAATCACTTCGAAAATTTGCCAAACTAGTGAATTTTCACCATTATTTTCACCATTATTTTCCTGTACATCTTCGAAACCTAAAAATTCGGCTTCAAACTTAAATTTGCAAATTCGGTAGACTCTGTGTTGGTAGAGCTAAATAATTCAGTCAAATCCACCATTGAACCTCAGAAAATTCAGTAAACACACCAAATCAGCCTTCTCGGGGCAGAACTCACCGTTTGACGCGATTAAAAACATCAAAGCGCACCAGCAAAGATGTCGAAGGGTTTCGCCGTATGAAATTTACACAGGAAATGTCGAGTTAACGAGTATATTGACTTGAAGAAGAACTGTCCCGGCTCCAAATCTTTAATTCCGGGCAAGAATCCGTGCCAATTTCCAGTTCTGAACCTCGCCTTGATTCAAGAAAACAGCTCAACTCTGATAACTCAGCGGACTTCAATGATATTCCAAACCATCATATTGGTTTTTCCACATAACAATCCACAATGTTTTAATATAAAATAAATAAATGTCTATGTTATAATATATAAATAAATAAATGTTTAAGTGGAGTCAACTCAAAAGCTTTTATTATCTCCCCCACCTGATTCCATTAGGCATATGCCCACTAAAAGTCGCCTTTAGCAAAAGGCGTTTAAAGGCTTTGTCTGTTCCCAGCCATATTTATCTTAGATTTGGTTGCCCCTAATTTAGCCTCTAATTTAGGGGGACTCGCGTATTTGTTTATCCTCCTTTTAGCGGACTCGCTTTCACAATCATTACCACCAATGCCATGTCTCCCCGCAATGACGTGTGGGAGTGAAAACCATTGAGGGGCGATAAGCTCTGGGTTTCCTCTGGTGGTTAGCAACTTGTGGTTTGTAAGTGATAGAAATAATTAAATGTTTTTCATTTCACTTTAATCGATAACATTCTCTTTAAAGGTGGATGTTTATACGTAACACGAGAATGTCCCAACTTTTGTGAACATTCTAGATCTTAACCCCTCAGCCCCATTCTATTTTAAATGCTCACTGAAATGATTGTGAGGTAGATTCTCCTAGTGGGAAATGTAGATGTATAACTGTAATGTATTTTTAATTATTATACAAATATTAGAACATTAATCAAACTTTGTGTTAATTTTTGTGTTAATTGTTAAGAAAAATATATGTTTTTATATATGGGTAGGTAAAATAGATTGTGATAGGATGTTATGTTACGATATTTTATGATGTAAAGTTATCGGTTTTAAATTTTTTGGGTAAAAATTTAGCTAGATACAATCTCAAGTGATTTTGACAGTTTAGATACCTTTAAATCACTACTACTTAAACTACAAGTTAATCGTAGTAAAAACACAACTAAATATTCACAAAAACTTACAAGCAAAAAATATGTAACTTAAATATATTTTTGTTAAATTATTTTAAATACCATTGTTATGAATATTTGATATTTTAGCTTAAGGTGGGTAAAATAGATGGTGAGAGGATGTTATGTTACAATATTTCATGGTGTAAAGTTATAGATTTTAAATTTCCTGAATAAAAATCTAACCATATATAATCCCAGATGATTTTGACAATTTAGATACCCTTAAATCACTGCTACTCAAACTACAAATTAATCGTGATAAAAACATAACTCAACATTAAAAAAACTTACAAATAAAAAATACATAACTTAAATATATTTTTGTTAAATTATTTAAAATATTATTATTATCAATATAATTATCTTTTTATCAATTAAATATATATAAATAATATATAATAAATCAATCAATCATAAAATTTATGACTTTAAATATTTTAAAATATTTTTTATAAAATTAAAATTACTTATTTCTCCTCATTTTGAATATATATTATTAAATAATTTTATATAAAAACAAATATCATATATTATTCGAATATATTTATATAAATAATATATATCATAATTATGAGTGATATACATCATGTTTTGCTTTTCAAAATAGTTTATACAACATTTTAAATACAATCCCCTCTCCCTTTTAACATGTCATGTCATCTCATCTTTTTCTACTTTATTTGTTATATGTTTTATTTTAAATAGTTGAATATGTCATCCCTGACATTTTTAGTTGATGTTTTATATAAAATGGTTAACAAGAAAAGTGATATATTGTGCAGATGTATAAGAATAAAATCTAATATTTTTTTAATTTAATTATTAAATATTTTTTTTACTTTTAAGATATTTTTTATTTTATACTTAAGGGTTAATAAAGAGATATTTATGTTCTTAAAAATGCTATATATATGAGACAATTATTATTAGCAAAGTGACTCAATAATATTGCTCAAGGAAAAAAGGTAAACTTTCACATTTGCCATGTCTCTAGGTCTTAAGATCTTAACATGTTTCTTTATGTATAAAAAAGACAATCTCTTTCCCAATTAAAAGTAGTTTTAAATTTTATTCCAAAATTAAAAACAATTTCAACTAAATAATATCTATAAAAAAAATCAATATCACCTGTAATTATTCTTTGACATAAAAAATGACATATTACATAAATATATGTATCATTAATAAATAATCGGATTTAAGATATATAACATTTGGTTTCTTAGAATAATCTAGATCACTCTAAAATATTTTATTTCTTCTCATTTCCCTCTTAAATATGCTCTAAAATCTCATATCTTCTATTTTCCTTCTTAAAGCAGCTTTATTTCAAATATGAAAGGATTTTGACTTTCTAGTTGTGATCATTTTTCCTTTGTTACTTGATTAGAAATGTTTAACCAAAAAAAAGTTAAGGTTGACCTAATATGCATGATTTATATTTAAAATATTATTGTGGTTAAATAAAGTTGCTTTTTTATTTTTCGTTTTTTAATTTATATATAAATAAGTGGAAAAAATTGTTATTAATAACTTTGAATAAATAAAAATTTATCATGTTTGATGTCATTATTGTCATATTTTTTTTTCTACAGATGATGTCATCCTTATACCTTACACCATTTACAATATTCAAACTTCATGAAAAATAATTCACATAAATAAACAAATAATTTCAAAAAACATTAATTCCATAGCTTTTAATGTTTTCAAAAGATAGTAGATACCACCAAATTTTATAAATTATATATATAGATATAGATATATATGGCATGTTGTTTATTGCATTGACATTTAGATATGTATCACATTTTTAAATTCCAAATCAATAAGGTTATGTTGCTTTAACCTTTTTGCAGAGAATGTGAGTATTCTCATCTTCTATATCATGATGTTTATTGTAAGATTAACCTTTTCCATAAAGTTGTGTGGTTGATTCTACCATATAAATATGAGATTTGGTAGGTAGAATTTTAAAACAAAATGAATTTATTTTATATTTTAGGCTTTTACAACGTAGTATATCAATATTAAATATTTCTAGATTTAATATGTTTGAGAAGTTGACATTGACATTCCAAACTTACAATATGTAATTTATTTTTAAGATAAAAAAAATTAAGTTAAGGAAAAAACAATATCAACAAAATGGGCATGTGCTGAGACATATTATTCTCATTAGATCTAAAAAATAACCCCTCATTACCCTCTTATCACCTTCTTATCACTTGGATATTGTGTCAAATTATCACTTTCTTGTATGCATTGTATTTCCTCCCTGATTGTAACTTTGGTAAGTTATTGTAACATTCTCTCATTCTTTCAGCTAAATATTTCTATTGATATTCTTCATATATAATGCTACAAAGGTTATGACTATTTTGCACTCTTTTGTCTCAAGTATTAATAATCTTAAGCTATTCAATGTCTCTATTTTAATCTTAAATTTCTAGAAAAAAACCATAAAATACTCATGAATGAGAATGTAAAAAAATTCTAAAACATACTTTTTGGATTTATATATATAACCATTATTATTATATTTTTCTCCAAATTAAAAATATTTCTATCATCTATCTCAACTATCATAAATATTATCTCTTCTATCATCTTTGCTCTTAGTCTCATGCAATTTTATTTTTTACTCACAAAAATAATATTAATCATGTTCAAATATCACAAAATTAATATGCAAATCATTGAGAATTTTTTTTTTAAACCTTATTCAAATTTTCAAAATTTAGATCATACTCAAAATATAAATTTATTAGACTGCATGATATGACTTCTTAAGCAGTTCTGGAGTATACCTTTAAACTAATTTTGTTTGGCTAAGAGCTCGTCTTCCTTGGACCTAAGGAAATAGGTTAACGACCCAAGAACCCGGCATGCCTCCTTTACAAACTACCAACAGATTATTTCAGGTGGTGTGATTTTTTTTGAATAACCGTGATGAATCACCCTGCATTCACTGTTAACAACTAGATATAACTTTCCTCACTATTATTGAAATATAATAAATTTTCCCACATATAAAAAAATACTAAACTTCTATTAAAATCAAGTGGAAATCCAATTTGGTTCATATGACTTACTTCTTTACCTCAAATGTTAAAATCATTTCATGTGACTCAAATGAAGCAAGGTGATATTATATCTCTATTGGTAGACATTAATGATAAGTATGAGGTCATCCACCATAGAATGAATGGTAGGTCCCCAGAAGCATCCGATTTGGAGAGCGATGTGATGGCTGCACCTAATACTCATTATCTCTAAAGATTCGTACAATATTTTATCTTTCTGCTTTATTGTTTTATTCTGCTAAACATCTTGGCTCATATCAAAGATTAGAATGCCCCGAGAGAGATATATATATATAAATAAATAAATAACTTCTTTATATATTTGTTATTCGTTGTACAGATAAGTTTATAATATTTTTTATTATATTTAAATTTTGTATAAAACCATAGATGTAAAGTTAGAACCCCAATTTTAATAACAAAAAACAAGGCTTTAACAAACACGTGAAAATCGCCATTTTCCTCATTTAAATCATAATACATTTTAATTTTCTCATTTAAATCATAATACACTTTAATCATGTACTTAAATAATTAACCTAAAAGAAATTTAATAATTATATTGAAATTTAAAAATAAAATTAAAATAATTAAAAAAATTAAAGATGAGAATATTGGTAAAATTTCGGTAAATTTATTCTAAACTTCAAAATTACAGAGTTGGTGATAGGACTTGCTATTTCAAAGCTAATAATAAAATTTACTTTTTTATTGTAAAAATATTTAGTGAGCACACCTATTCGTATATATTGGATTTATAAAATTCTTCTATATTAGATATTATAGAATTCAAGTAAGATTTGAGAATAAAAGATAACTATTTGAATTTGAGGTTCAATGGATTCCAGCAAGCTAATGAAAATGATTCAATGCACTGAGTACAAATATATGTGTGATAAGGTTTAGTATTTGTTTAATATTATTGTGTAATATTTAATTTTGTTATTGAAAATTTTTAGTATTAGATAGAAATTTAACATTTAATATTATGATATAAGAGGTTATATTTTAGGATATATTATATTTAATAATAAATTTTATTATTAATGAATATATCAAAAATATTAAATAGAAATTTTTTTTGTCATTTAAATTAATATTTTAACAGGGAAGGAAATTAATATTTTAGTTTGAAATTTAATAACAATGATATTGAATGGGTGGAATTGTCATTCTTAAATATAAAATTACACAATTTAATTGTAGTAGGGTATTTCTAGGACTTTGATTATAATGAAAATAACATTTTTGTTGTTAGGAAATTACAATTTTGGCAAAGATTGTATATTTGTATTCTAGTTATGATATATCTATGTTGAAAAGAAGGTGTGCTTTTTTAGATTTTTTCTATTACAAATATCATGTATTTCTTTAAGATTTAATTAAAAAGAATACATTTATTAAGTTATTAATATTTTATAAATGTGGATTTTTAATTATTTACATGGTTTTGGTCAAATCTTGATCTTTGATGTTAAAATTGAATTTTTTCTTACATATGTGAATTCAACACCGTAAAAAACTCCTTATAATTCAAACTCTTGATTCTAACCAATCCCTACCACAAATTAGACTAGAAAATATAACTCACTTCCAACTCCAAAATTTAAACTTTTGTGAAATATTTTATTATAATTACTTTTTTCTTACATCTATGTTCTAAATTTATCTCAATTCACTAGCCATTTAACTTTTATGACTCAATTAATGATAACAATCGATGATGATAGTGATAATAATAATAATAACAACAAACACTGAGATTTATTTTTTATACTTTGTACAATGTTTTAAGTTCATAATAATTTTATAAAAATTATAATAAATAATATAATTTTAATAAGATAATTTAAACTTATATCCCTATAAATAATAAATGCTCAAAATTAAAGTAGTTGTAAGTGAATTAGAGCCTACAAAAGATCAATTACTATAAGGCCACAGTGCCTCCAACTATGAAAAATATGAGTTGAGTTTATGAATTATGTGAAGTTGTATAGAAGTATCAAGTTGGTTGGGATCCCATAATGGCAGAGCAAAATGCTGGGAAAAATTATAGGGTTGTGTAACTAAAGAGGTTGAGTGTAGCATATCATAGAATTATGAATATGTAAAGGAAATGAAGAGGTTGAATGTAGTATATAATAGATATATGAATCAGATCAAAATAATTAAAACACATATATGAAGTATTATTAATGTAGGTTTAAATTTATTTTTTATTTTTTTTATAAATTAATAAGTTATAAAAGTGGCCTGAATTAAAATTATGTAAAATATCATTAAAATTTTAAATTATAAAATTACGTAAAATATCATTAAAATTTTAAATTATAAAATTAGTTATAATAAAATTTAATTATATAATCTAATCAATGTAAAATAGTGTAACTATAGCATAATATTGTATAAATATTACTAATTAATTATATGATTATAACAATTTATAAAGGGAGTTCTTTCATATTTGATCTGTAAATTAAAAGATGTGTGAGAATCATTTGTATATATATTATGATTCAAGGTAAAATATATTTAAGTATTATTTTGTTTTTATTCCATGTTGTTTGTTATTATGAGTCAAATGAGAAAACACTAAACAAGAGATTCTCAAGTATCAAGTGATAACATAGTTAGAATTCTACACAATGTGAACATGACTCTAATTAGATAACCCTTATTGGGGAAAAATCCAAAATTTGTTTTAACTTACATGGAAATGGAGAATTTCTTAAAAGTATAAGTTCTCTTTGTTTGTGATTTGCATTCATAGGGAGACATTGCAATTAATTTCATTCATGGATAGTGGGTTCAAAAGCTTTGTGGCTATAAGCTAGCTTCTCTCTCTACTTTCTAAAATCTTAGTTCATTTAACTATAATGACTAACCTCATCTCTTTGTGGTTCTACCTTAAGTTGAATAAGAATTCAAGAAATGATTACAACTCATTGGGGTGGTAGAGCTTGTTTTGCATCCTAATGATTAGGCACTCAACTACTCATAGATTTTTTGTGATAATTGTGTTCATTTATAGTTTTAAGAAAGAGAAATTGGCCCCACAAAACACGCTAATGTATTTCCATCTCCCCAAGTCTTCCAAGTTAATGATTTCCTAAATGGACTACATTAGGCCAAAACCTTAGTTAGATTTACCCAATGGGCGTTTTCCCTTCTCCTCCTTAGGTTCCGAGATAGAGTTATTTAATGTTTTTTTTGGAAGTAACAAATGATTTGTCATGATGTTCACATTTTATTAAGTTTGCATAAGCCTTCAATTTTCCTTAGATCTTGGATGCCCCCTTCTCTATTAGGTTTTAATCCTTGAACTTTGCATGTTGTTCGTTGTGCCACAAAATCTCCATGTTGTTTCCTTGGCCTAAAAAATAGTGCCAACACCTTCCTATCCATGAAATCTAATCCCTTACTTAGTGGATGTCTTATTTAGTGCTTGATGTTCATGTTAACCATTCTTTGCTTCTTATTGGGCTTTAGAGTGATTTGCCTTATCTCCAAGAAAAGTTTCCTTACAATTTTTGAGTATTTGTTTCCATGCAAATCACTCCTCTCTCCTTTTCTTAGTATCTAAACACTTAGTGTTTCCTCAAATACCATCTTATTTTCTCACTTGCACTCTTTTTGGTAACACAAGTGATCCTCTCTTGATACTCATATTGCTCCCCTTTTGCTTCAAACTCAAGTGTTTAAATGAATTTCCTCTTTTGTCAAGTGCAAGCATACCTTTACCCATAAAACACATATTCCTTCCCATATTCAAGAGATTAGGTGATGTAGGAGCATCAAAGTAAATCTAATATGTCGACATAAAGATTTTATGAAATGGAAGTGCCGCAAAATGTGATAGTGCTCATAAATGTGAAAATGTTGTTGCAGAACATGATAGTGCTCAAAACTGTGACAATGATTTTGTAGAACATAATAATGACTCATAAATGTGATAGTGTTATAGACTATGATCATAAATGTCGTAGAATAGAGCATGAGAGAAATTAAAAAGGTTAAGAGATTTGTATGCATGTGTATGTGACAAGGGAGTCCAAAGGAAACATTGAAGAAAGAGCATGTTACTAGGTGGAAGCTAGAAGGTCATTGTCGAAGAGGAGTTCGTGATAGATGGATTCCTAGATGGAATACAAAGACATAAATTGAATATGAAAGAGCATGAGCATTAGTAGTTTAAGAAACATGAGGAAACCATTTCGAAGTATAAGGAAGATAGTTTATTAAAGATAAATAAATGCAACATCAAGAAGGTAAGAAGAGTAGCCAACAAAGAGAATAGAGGTGGATTGAAGAAGAAGAGATGGGATCATAAGAGTGATACAAGTTAATGGTTGAGGTTTTTATGGCCTTGGATTTGGAAACTCAATGACTTATGTAAGTTAATATGTGGTCATAGATCCATTGTGTTAATTCTATACACAAATGAATATAAGAGTTCAAGTTTCTAGATCAAATCTCTATGGATATGTGTGGATGATTTGGTGTGGTTACATTGATGAATAGTTCTGTGTGTATTGTTGTAGCTTGCAATTATATTGCTTGGATGTTTGATGTTGTAGGGATGTTGAGTAGGTGTAATGGTTATTCCTATAGAGAACAATGACGTCGTGAATCCCTATCATTATGTATGTGTGTGTGTGTGTAGAACTATGAGTTAATTGTATCATTATTTTTGAGCTTGAGAATAGTACAACTAAAAAAGTGAAGGGAGCCCTTCACATAAGACATTGAGAAAAAAAGGAGAAGAACTAAAGTATTGTGAAGACATAAAGGGCTCCCTTTTTGCACCATGCAAACATGTAAGACTTTGAAAAACAAAGGAGAAACACCAAAGTACTACTAAGACAGTGAAGGCAAAGTACTACTGAGACAGCAAAGGGATCCCCTTTTGTGTATTTCTAGCCCATGGTGGCCATATCTTGCTATGTTAATAGCACCCTTTGAATCAACATTTGAAAAGTATGATTGCGATATATTTTTTCTAAAATGAGTGTGTTGATATGGGATGATTATGTAGTGTATTGAAGTTTCCTTTTAGTTTTTTTGGTATGTATCTAAACATGATTGAATGATTGAATATGTGACAATTTTCAAAACAAATTTTGTGACTTCTATAAATGTTGGATTCACAAATATACTAAGAGGGGTATTTGGGGGGAGTGAAATAGTATAATACATTTTTTACTTATTTAAACATTGAAGCACGATAAAACATCAATCACATAAGTAGAACAAAAAACACACGATAAACCTGGAAACCCTTACAAGAGAAAACCACAAAACTTCTTTAAATGATGGTTCTTTATAGGCACCAACCTATTGTTACAATAATTTGTTGGAACCAACCTACAAGAGACACTAATCCATTCTTTTGCTTTGTAGGAACCCACCTACATGAGACACCAATCACCTTTGAAATATGCTCTATAATATTTTCCTTCGGTCCACTCTTTTTTCCTAATTTTTTTCATTCACTTCATAAATTATTGCTTTGAAACATGCACTTCCTTCAAATACCAACTTTTCAAATCCCATGTTGTATTAATTGTCTCTTTTCAACCACATATTTGTTAAAAACTACACTTTATTAATGTAATACCATATGGTTTGGTGCTTCCTTCAGTCCCAACTTCTAAGCCTATGTTCCTTCATGAAAAATATAGTATAGCCATGAGCTTCCTTAAGCCCCACCTTTCAAGACCAATATTTACAAAATCGAGCACTTTATGTTGCCTGTAATCATGTTATAGTCTTAGTGCTTCCAACTATGCCTTTGAGTTGTGCTTGAGTTCTTATAGTAACAGTGCATCACCTTATAATGCCTTCATATATAGGTGTTCCATTTGATCCAACCCTTCAAACTTGGAACTTACACATATAAATAAGTGTTATGTAAGACCTTAATGCTATTTGAACACTCGACACTTCCTTCAATCCAAATTTTCAAAATTTTAGTGCATATGCACCATAGCACCACTTGATATGACCATAAACATGACTAGGTGATGTTATATCAATATATCAGTGAAATCCCCAAATTTTTTAGCTCTAAAATCACTTACAAAACCCAATTTTTTCAAGAGCCTTTAGCTCCTAGATCTACATCTTAAGCACCCTACGATCAAGGGTTGGAATTGAGTGCTAATTCATATTGAGATATTATATAATCTAGGCCATTATTGAAAACACTGATATGGTAGTTTATTGATATGCTGAGGGCCTTAATCCCTTTGGGATATAACAAAGCTCCTCCATGGCCATGGGCATAAGTAGTAGCTATTGTATACTGGAATACCAAAAATTTTGAGTGCCAATGCTTTAATGAATAAGTTGATGTGTTGATATGCTAAGGGGCCTTTAGCCCTCAGGTGTTAAACTTTAGCACCACACATCGAGGGGTTGTGACTAGGAGCTCCAGACTCTTGAAAAATCGAAAAATACATGCACCCATGCCTTTTGATAAACATCAATAAGGTAATATGTCTAGGGAGATTATCCCTTGAGTGTTAAACCTTAAGCACCTTATGTCCAAGGGCTATGACCAAGAGCCCTTATACTAGAATATCAGAAAATCTTGTGAACTTGTGCATTTGTCAATATACCAATATGTTAATGGCTTAATCTCTCAAGTGTTATATCTTAGCACCTTTGTAACTAGGGGCATGCCCAAGAGCTAAAATATATTATAACATAAAAATTTCATGAGCTTTCCCTTTTTATTAAAATGTTGATATGGTGGTGTGTTGAGGGAACTTAGCCTTCAGAGGCTAAACCTTAATCACCCTCTAACAAGGGGTTATGACCAAGGGCCACTCCATAATGGGATATCAATGAATCTGTAGAACTTTTCCTTTCTAAGATACCAATATGCTAAGGGTCCTATAGAAAGGCCATCAACTGCTTGTGATTTTGACATTTCGTTAACTGATGTAGAGGTTCAAAGTCTTTGGTTTTGTGGGGATTTCATGCTTAATGAAAATTTGAGGTTTCTTTCAATAATTTTGAAATTTCTTCAAAATTTTGAGGTTTATTCAAATCTTCCTCATGGCTCTGCCTTAGATTGTACTCCTGCCTTAGATCACAACTTTGGGTCTCCCACTTACTTTGAAGTCAATGACAACATTATTCAATAGTAAATGATATAATAAAAGGATTTTATGCGTAATAAACTAACATGTTTCAGCTGAATGAGAATTCAGGTAGAGTTCCTTGGGTATGTCATGGGATGTAATCCCGCAATGAAAGTTGAAAGTATCACCACCTGCACATAGCTAAGCACTATGAGAAGAGTGTAACATCCCTTTTTCTAAACCCAAAGTTTTGTAATTTAATTAAATGGTGATAATGTTTGGGGACCAACATGGATGTCTTACCAAGACTATTTAATGTAAATATCATATTTAATTTAATTATAAACTATTAAAGTTGAAGAAGAAGGAAAGCCTATATGGATCCCAAGGTTCAAAAGGATAACTTTCTTAAGGAATTTAGTAAGGGTGATTTGGAAGTTTCCTATCTTCCCTAAATTTAATGATTTTGAGTCTTGATGTTCAAGTCAAACCACCCAACTACCAAAGCAATTATGAGAGAGAAGGGGTAGGAGGTATCAAACTTCCACCGAGCATGGTTACATACCATGCAACAAATTTTGGTTTGACTCTAGAGACCAAGAAGGGACATTAGATCCCTCATTCATGAGGAAACACTTATGGGGGTGATATTGTGTAGTGAATGGGAAATTACAATGTGTGAGATGATGGGAGGAGACCATTTGAAATGTGAATCAAAGGAACCCATGGTTTCCACCTATGATTGGTGATCATTGAACCACTGTGAACTAGTAATTTATGAACTATGGGTATATTTTAAGCACGAGAAGCACTGGAAAGAGGTAGGATCATTGAGGTAACTGTAGGAAGTGGTGAATGGGTCTCCCTTTGTGCTATGCAAGCCCCTATTGACCTTACTTTGCTATGTGAATAACAAAAAAATAGTGCTTGGGAGGAAACACTCATGTTTCATGTTTCCTATTTTTGTAAGTGAAGGAAAAAAACCTTCATACCCTACACCATGAATTGAACCTTTGGTAAAATTTAATGAATGAAGCATCCTTTAGATCAGGGGAGGTCAACTATAGGAAATTATTAGTTTAGTTATGCCTACGCTTGGGTGGAGAATGACAGTCCCTTCTTTAGTTTCTAGTAATTTTAAGAAAAATAGATAAGTGTATTTTCCTCCCTTGTGATTGAAATGGAAATGATGTTCAATTCATTATGTTTGAATGTTATGTTAGAATTTAGTATGTATGTATGTAATAATAGGCTAAAGGATATTGAAATATTAAGTTGAATAATTATGAATGATAGTGAGCTAAGTATTTAGCACGAGTAGCTTGAATTCTCATATGCATTCTTTCAAGTGATGTGTGAAATAGAACCATTTCTCTAATGTTGATGATGATCATTGTATGATCAATGTGCTAAATAATTAACTTGGCTTGCTTGAATTCTGCATGGAAAGTCTTTTATGAATATATGTATTGTATACTATGTAAGCCTTCCCTTATGTTATGCGGGAATAATTTTAAGCTACATGTTTCCAAATGAATATATTTTTATGTGGCTACTATTTTTATATTCATCTAATGTTATGATATTCATCTAGTTTAACGTGGTGGGATGTTTGGTAAATGTAGTTGAAGACTTCTATGTTATTAGAGGTGAAATTGGATAAAGATCCCTAAGTTCCTTTAGAAAATTGGAGTTTGGGGGCCTTGGTTATAGCCCCTAGTCACATCTAGGACCAAGAGCAAGCCAAGAACCACAAAAGAGTTCAAAATGCATCCTTATGGAAATTCCTTAGTATGGTGTGGCCCCTTGTGACATGCGATCGATGGGAAACAATAGATATATTAAATAGGCATGTTAAGTGATGACACTGGGACTTTGAAACATCAAATTATCATAGTAACTGGAAGATTTGGAGTGATGTTAGGATGCTGCTATGGATGATGATGTTCCTATGCCATGCATATGACACATGCCGTCTAGATTTGGCCATTTGGGCATGTCAGTTGTACAAATATGAGTGACATGTGGTATACATCAGTAGTGCCATGTGACAATGTACATGTAAACATGTTCCACATGTCACGTGGTGATTGGTTGTCTATGATTGATGTGGCATGTTGAGCTATCATATTAGAATATTGACATATTAGGAGTTCATGAGTACTATGTCTTGGAAAACATGTTGATATCAAGGAATCCCAGTCAAGCCACATGTTAGACATGTAAGCTTTCAACACGTGGAGGGTTGTGATTGGATATCGAAGTTATGAGTTGGCAAGCTAAGTTGGCCATGGGCATATCAACTTATCAATGTTTTGTGGGGGTTTTCCCATTATAACATTTTCACCGAGTCTCTAGTATTCCATGTTGAAATAACACTATATCATATTATCGACACATGTGAGGTTGAGAACACAACTTATATCAGCATATGGGTCATATTAGTCATATCAATGACTACACATACTAGCCATATTAGCATATCGAACGTACTAGGACATCTGTGTACTAGAATATCAAAACCTCAAAGGAATGGACCAATTTGGGCTTATGGAAATCATCGAAATGGTGAGGTTTTGGTATGACACGTGTACCTGGAGACATGGACCAATGCGAGTCAAAGTGTTTCCATGTGCTAGCCACATGGACATGTATGGATGGTGATGTGGTTCTAAGGGGAAAACTTCAATTGGGAATAACTTTGTGTCGTAGATCGAAATGAGATAAAATTTATATCGTTGTAAAGATTTTGATGAATAGAATATTGTAGCATTAGAATTGTGAGAAGATGAAAGAAAGAGGACTTTTGATAACCCCATATTCATAATAAACCTTGAAGGTTGGGTCTAATTATGCCCTATAGCCCTAATATGGCATTATGGGGTTGGGTGCATTACAGAGTGGTATCAGAGCTAAAGCTCAACACTCAAACTGAAAAGGCTTTGGAGGTATAAAATTATCAAAAAAGAATTTGGAGCTCTAATACAAAGTTCTTTTATAGTGGTGTTAAAAACCTAAGCCTAGATGGGCTAGACTTAGAACAATAAATTAGAGTATTAGCAAATATGTGGTTCAAGCACTTGGCCTAAAGCGCTAGAGATGCACCATAAAAATAATTTTTTCCACTCTATTATAGAGAGATAGGGTTCAACATTTTGGATGAGTAGGGTTGAAGTAGAGATAATTAATCTTGTATCTTTTTTTCTTATGACCTTGTTGATTTTAAACCTTTCTAATTATTTAACTTATATTTCAGGCCAACTTAAGCTAGCGTTGGTATATTGAAGGTAACTTGATGTGCCTATTATTAATTATAATAATTGTGTGTGTTATTCCAACACATAAGGAGATACATTTCCTAATAAAAAGAAAAAAAGGAATGTATAAGGATAGATGCATGGATTAGTTGAGCTTGTAAGCAAGCATAAGGTTGCTTGAAATTTTTTAGGCAAGTATGGTACTGCTTGTGTTGCCTCAGTGGGAGGCTATGTGGTACATAGTGCCAATGGATGCAAGTGTGTAAGATAAATTTTTCTTGGCAAAAAGAGCCATAATCTTTGTAATATAATAAGTGAGAAGAAAGCAAACCCATGCAAATTAGATTTGTTTAAAACCTAAGTGAACGAATTGGGTGTGAGGTAATATACTTGAGTGTGCATGTGTATGGGAATGCATGTAGAGCATACTTGAAGGTGCCCTTGATTATCTTGTATTCTGCATGGTAATGGCTTGAATGATAATGTAAGTATGGAGTAGAAGGTAAGATTGGTGCTAGCAAGGTCAAGTTATGGTTCAAACATTGGATCTATGTTACAACTAGAGATGAAGTTGAGAAATATATAGATCTTGCTAGTTATGTTTTGATGGTAGTAGTGCTACCTTGATTTAACTTTGAATAAAGTTTTTTATTTGATTTGGAGCAATTGAATGAAGCAAGTACTCTCTTGAAAAGTGCCATGTTTTAGAATTTATTCCTTGTGGAAGGCTATTGAAAGGAGTGTGAACTCCTATAATTGATGTTGATCTTAAAATAAACAAAGTATAATTAAAGGATGAAAATGCAATGAATTTAATTTCTTGTGTGTGGTTGTGAATAGGTTGGATACCTATCTTGCATAGCAAGGTCATGTACCTTCGAATGAGTGCATGTTTGCATAAAGAGAAAATGATTATTGTGATAAATTACTAAATTAGATTAATGAGTTTTCGAAGTTTCTTTTGATAATTGGAATACTAATCAAAATATGAGCGTGGCTTGTAGTTGAAGAAGAGATTCAAACTCAGACCATTATAGTCCAATGCATATGTGGCCAAAGCAATTAAATATGTTGAAAAATATCATCTATTTTTTTAAGCTAACATTTATGTGTTGTTTTCAGCATATAAGATGGCACCCAATAGTGAAGGAAAACTACCAACATAGTAGTATAGTTTAACATGAAGGAAATTCCACAAATCAAGGAAGATGAATCCAATGGAAGGAAAGTTATAGAATCTGTTTGGTCCCTATAATACTAGTGTATCGTATTGTTATTGTTTTTCCCCATATAAACCCACTATTTTTATTATTGAGCGCTTACATTATTATTGTTATGTAGGCCCTAATTATATTTTGATCCTTTAGACTCCTATATATACCAAGGTCTTGTCATTTGAATCATCCAAGAATTGTTCATTTATGTGATGTAAAGGGAGGATTCCCCCACGAAGTGGCTTAGTATCTAGTCATTGATCTATTTATCTTGATGTTTCTGTGCTATTTTGATTTGATTACATAACAATTGGTATCAAAGCTCTTGGTTCTAGGGTTTCGTTGCTTCAAATGAGACATCATGGAATTTTCGATATAACATTTTTCTGTGAAGTTTTAGATTGTGAAATTGTTACCACATGGATACGAAATCTTGATGAAAATTTGGTTACAATTTGAGACCCTGGTTCATTATATTTTTGGAGATATGGTCCAAGGAAGTTAGGGTTTTTGTATACACCAGAATTTAGCCTCAAACATATGTCCTGGGGAAAACCATAATAAATTTCTCCTTGAGCATCAGATTTTGATTCTGTGAAAAGTGACTGAAATTGCATGGGCTATAATTTTTTGGGTACAATTTTCAGGGATGAATGTTGAAATACTGACATGTGGCATCCCATACAAGTTCGGTCTACTAAACCAGTCCATAATTAATCTATCGTGGGATATTTGGCAT
This sequence comes from Pinus tabuliformis, assembly GCA_031772625.1. Classification (NCBI taxonomy): domain Eukaryota; kingdom Viridiplantae; phylum Streptophyta; class Pinopsida; order Pinales; family Pinaceae; genus Pinus; species Pinus tabuliformis. The sequence continues at coordinate 632,726,467 of CM062805.1, forward strand.
AAATTTGTCTTGAAGAATCCAATCACAGTTTGACTTGTGACATTGGAAAGAAGCCACAAAGGGATACCCTAGGATGCAATTTTAGACGTTGGGAGGAAATCATAGAGATACAATAGTTTCAAGTTCAACCTTATCAACAAGCTCAAAATCAAGCTCTTAAAAGGTGTGTATTGTTAGATATGAAACTTTTGTGATCAATATTGTAGATAAATGTCTTTTGGATTAATCACATCATTAAGATTTGGTCAACGTTTCGAACCAACTATTGTGGTTCATCCTCAGGACAAGGTGAAAAAATCATACAATCTTCATGAATTTTTATTGTGTGTATTTTTAAAATTGCATAATTGTTTTTTGAAAAATCAATTTGAAGTGATTCAAAGGGATTAATGAAGCATAGATATCATTAATTGGTTCCAAAATTCCACCCAAACTAAAAAATTATACACCCATTAAGGCCTCAGAAAGCTCCATTAAGGCACATGAAGAACAGGAAAAAATGCAACATGATATATCAAAATTATGGGAACAAGTGGAACAATTTTCGTTATCACAAAGAGCAACCAAAAATGAATTGGAAGCTAAGATGGATGGTTTATAAGAAAAAATGGAAGGTTTAAAAGTAGACATAAAATGGGACATGGAGGGTTTGAAAGGAGACATGGAAGGTTTGAAGGAAGGATTAACAAAGTTATTACAAGAAAGGATTCCTAGAGGTGACATCGTAGTCCATGAAACTCATGATAAGAACAAAAGGAATTCCAATCATGATTTTGGAGACTCTAACTTTGGGTTGACGACCAACCATATTCCAAAGATCGATATGAGGAAGTTTGATGACAAGGATCTGGTAACATGGATACTATAGATGGAACAGTTCTTAGATCTACACGATGTGAAACACATACAGAGGGTATGCATTGCATCTTTATATTTAGAACCCAATCAGTTATGTGGTATCAATGGATTTGTTCTCATAAATCAATTATCACTTGAACAATTTTTATGGAGGAATTGATAGCACATTATGAGGATACAAAGAGTAATACCTTATTTAGCCAATTGATAAATCTCAAACAAAAGGGTTCAATTGCGAAGCACATTGAGGACTTCCAAAGAGTGAATATCAAGGTAATTGATATTCTAGAGGATCAACTGATTGATATATTCCAAGGGACTTTACAGGATAACATCCAACATGTGGTTCACCTTTGGGAACCTAATTCATTGGGGAATGCATTCAGGGTGGCAAAAAAAGTTGAAAGAAAAATTATGGCAACAAGGAGGTCTTCCACTCACAACTATAATGATGGAAGTGTTTCTGCTCCTAGCCTCCCACAACCTACAAGGTTAATGCCACAAAAACTTGAGGAAAATAAAGCAAAAGGGCTTTTTAATGGTTGTGATAACAAATACACTAAAGGTCATAAGTGTGTTGAGAATAAATTATTTTACATAAATTGTGAAAATGAGGAAGAAAAGGAAGAAGAAACATCAAAAGAAGAAGATATATACAAGGAACCAATCCTAGGGGTTGAAACATAAGAAATGAATCTAGCCATATATTGTAATGTGTTGGCAAGAATTACCACTCCTCAAACCCTCATGATAGAAGGATATATCAAAAAGAAAAAGGTAATAGTGTTGATTGATTCAGGCAATACTTATAATTTTATTCATTGTAAGATATCCAAGGATTTGAATTGATTTCTATATCCAACACGATAGTGTCAAGTGATGGTTGAAAATGGAGGAAATATAAATTTCTCAGGGAAGTGCCATAGTATCAATCTAACCATGAGGAAATATGTATTGAATAGTCCAATTCTTTCCATTCCAATGGGTGGTGTTGACGTTGTATTAGGAGACCAATGGTTGCAATTTTTAGGGATGATATCTTTTAATTTTAAAAAATGTTTCTTGAAATTTTTTCTTGGAAGGAAAGAAAATTGAATTAAGGGGTATCACAAGGAAAACTAGGAAGATAATCAACTCTAATGGCATGATAAATATTTTGAAGAAGGAAAAATGAGGGGAAATTTCACAGTTATGCTCACTAGATGTCTAAACATCTAATTCATCCATATCTCTAAATCTCCAAGGAGTCGTTGACAATCATTCTAATTTATTTGGGACTCCCAAACATCTCCCACCTATTCGTGATCGTGATCATGCTATTTATTTGATTCTAAGAATTCTTCCTCCAAACATCATACCTTACATATATCCTTATTCCCAAAAGAATGAAATTGAACATATGGTTGTAGAAATGTTATAGCTGGGTATAATTCAAACTAGCCAAAGTTCTTTCTCTTCTCCAGTATTATCAATGCACAAGAAGGATGTATCATGGTGTATGTGTCTAGATTATAGAGAGCTCAATAAAATCACTATTAAATATAAATTTCCCATTCCTATCATTGATGAATTGTTGGATGAACTACTTGCAGGAATTTACTTCACCAAGTTGGATCTTCGTTGAGGATATCATCAAACTAGAATGAAGACATAAGACATTCTAAAAACAACATTTAGAACTTGTGACGGTAATTATGAATTTTTGGTCATGCCTTTTGGCCTTACTAATGCAACTTCCACATTTCAAGGTTTGATGCATTCCATTTTCAAACCCACCCTTAGATAATTTGTGTTAGTATTTTTTGATGATATATTGATCTACAAGTCTTGGAAAGATCATGTTCAACGTGCTAACAGGGTGATCAATCTAGTGGAGGAGAAACAATTGTATTAAAAACCATACAAATGTTTCTTTGGGGTACAAGAAGTGGAATATTTTCGTTATATGTATCTCATGAGGGTGTTAAGGTAGACCCTAACAAAATTAAATCCATAAGGGAATGGAAAATCCCCACAACCTTAAGGCATCTTCGAGGATTTCTTCAGTTGGAAGGGTATTATTAAAAGTTTGTTAAGAATTATGTGAAAACACCATTACTAAAAAAAATGCATTTTTTTGGACTCGAGAAACAAATAAGGCCTTTGAACATCTTAAAGAGGCAATGTGTCGAGATCCAGTCTTAGCTACACAAAACTTCACCACTAGTATAAAATGATGAAATTAGTGAGCATATGACTAAAAACGTTAGTCACCACAACTTTTCCAAGTAAAATACTACCAAAAATGAGCAATATTAAGTGACCCAACTAGAAACGACTAACATAAATGACTAATTTTGTCTTGGGTTAAAATATATGACTAGATAATAATTAATGCAACTAAAAATGACTAACGTGAATGGCTAATTTAGTTTAGGAACAAAAATACGACTAGCAGAAAAGTACTACAACAATAAAAGTTAGTAATTTATGTTAGTCATTTTAATTGTGTTACTTCAACATTCTAAACTTACAAGTGATAGTGGATTCAAAGGCTATTATAAATTGGCCAAAAGGTTATACTTCCTTGAACATTTCTTTATTAGATCAATAAATGATTAGAGTTATGGAGTTGATTATAACCTTCCGGTGTATATCCTTTGATCACATTCATAAGGAATTAAATTCAAAGGCTCACAACTAAGTCAAATACATTATGAATAATACCTGCAAAGAGAAGAATACATTATGGAGAATGGTAAAACAAACCACCTTCCTCAATATTAGATTAACACCTAATTTAACATTGCAGGGGAAAAAAAAAAACAACAACAACAACAACAACACCACCACCTATAAAAATATTTATACCTTTTTCACTCTTTAATAATTATGAAAAATTTAAAATAAATATATAAATTTATCTATAATTTCTTCCCTACATTAATTGTGATGACCATTGTTGACTCCTAAACACCTAAAAAAAATGTCTCCTAAAAAGGCCTTTACCCCAACTAACCATAAAAGTGAACAAGTAAAGTTGCTAATCAACTATCAATTCAAGAGTAATACCTTAGTTGTGTGGAAAATTTTAAAATTTCTATTTATCTTCTTCAAGCACCAAACCTGCAAAGAGCCCTTTACCTCAACTACCCATAAAAGTGAACTGGTAAAGTTGTTAATCAACTATCAATTCAAGAGTACTACATCCTTAATTGTGTGGAAAATTTGAAAATTACTCTTTATCTTCTTCAAGCACAAAACCAAAGAGCAATGCCCTACTTTGAAGATATAGTAATTTACTTTTCCGCCAAGCAAAATATATGCCTAAACTACATTCAAGATTGTGTCGTGTGTCTATTCATATTTTATCACACTAATTCTTATCACTAGCTCGCCAAACATGACACACAAGCAGGCTTCATTTGCAAAGGAATTGATATTATACACCAATAATGTTTCCGTAAGTTTTCTGGTTCTAGTTACAGGGCTCAAGCATCTTGATCCTAATAAGAACACCCCAACAAAGACGACAAAATGAAATAAGGATGCTATCATAGCCAGACACTCTATGATGGTTTTCACAGATGCCCAACCTATAACAATGAGCTACATTATATTGCCAAACCCTGTAAGCAATGAAAATATTTCAAGCCTAGTGTGACATGTTTCACTCTCATGCTTCTCTGAGTGTTGATAATCATGCCTTCCTCACACTTGGTTTTATCCTCTCCTTAAATTCTCACCTCAAAGGAAGGCTTCAATTATGTTTGTGAGGTGTGAGATTGATATTCTTCTAACAAATACCAAAGAAATCTTCTATATCATAGTTAGATTTATATTTTCCCTCATTTTTCTCATTTCCTTTTGTTATATGTATGTGTGGAGATGTGGATACCTTTATTATATTTTATAGGAGGATCATGACATTGTAGGTGAGTAAGGAGACCTAACTTTTTGATTTGTTTGCATTGATGTCACATAATAATGGCGTCTTGTGCTCCTATGAGGTTAATCATTCTTCATTCTATTACATTAACTTGAACACTAAACATAATTGACAATATTCTTCAAATGCATGAACATTAAACAATATTGACAATATACTCCATCCAAGGGCCACTTTGATTTTCTTGATAAATATTAAAAATACTTTTAATTTGAAAACATAATCTAAAATTATTTTTAATTGATTAAATATTTTTAATTTTTTTAATATAAAAAATAGATTAAGTATTGAAAATCCAAATATTCTAAAAAAAATTTGAAAATTAAATTCCTTATATGTGCCAAAGTGACTTTTAACCAAACCCAACCCAAAACAAATAAAAAAAATTAGGGTTGCACGAAAAAGTTAACTAGAGTTTGACGACACTTAGATTTAAGCACAATGGATGAGGAATTCTTGGAATGCTATATATGTAGGCACAATAGACGAGGAGTTTTTTCAACAATATTGAGATCCTTGAAACAAAAAAAACCACCATTATTCTGAAAGAACAACCCGTAGCACCATCATCAGATCTGGATTCTATTTGCTATCTTTAGCCTCTATTATGTTTAGTGTTGATATTGGATATTCAACACTCAAATCACCCCATTTTGTATTTTTTTTCTTTCTTTAGCCTATGTTGTGTTAGATTTTGGTGCACTTAGATTTAAGAGTGTAGGAGGGGTTTTTAAAAAACCCTTTTTTATGTTTTGTTCGTTTGATGTTTAGCTCTGATAATGCACCTCATGAGTGCCATCAATGAGTAGAGAGGCCAAGTGAAGGTGGAGGTGATGTTGCAGGGAGAAGAACCTAGATGCTATGGCCCTAAACATCATTCACATCCTACAGTCACATGTGCAGTTGGAAATCCAAGCCATGAATGTGATCCTCCTGAGGAAGAAAATCACATAGGATAAGACATTTTTATGGCCACGATTGGAACTGCTTACACAGACCATCATCAAGGCCCACTTCCAGATTTCTTCAGCAGTTGGTCTCGAAAACTGATCGGTCTTCTTGCCAAGTATGTCAATGCACATGTGATTACAGTGGATAAGAAGAAAGGTATGGGTGATTTCACAACGGTCCAGGATGCCATCGATTTAGTTCCATATAATAATAAGAATCATGTCACCATTAATGTGAAAGCAGTAACTTATAGGTTAGTAATCAATGAAAGAAAATTTAGATAGCTTATTTGGAAGTGAGTTTAATTCCCCAAAGAAAATGGCATTGTCTAAAGTTTTGGGGGAGAGTAAATTTTTTTGGGTTAAATTTATATCTTTGTTTTTAAAAAGAAGTTAATGAATTTCTGACTTTATAGGTAGATTCAATACTGTGAAAAATTATGGAGATACTTTATTTTCCAAAAGTTCACAAAATACACTTATGATTCCAATAATTCTTATTGAATTCTGGACAAATTACACTAGAAAATATGCCCAAAACACATAACAAATAAACTACAACTGAGAAAATAGCTAAAATTTCATATTAAATTTCACACAGTCATTTGGGTTGAATCCAAAATATTCTTAGAACTATGCCAGAAGAGAAATAAAAGAAACAGAATCACAATTATCCCTGTGTATGGTTGCATTATTTTTATCTTGATTGTAGATTTTAGAAATTGTATTCAACTTATAGATATTTTAGAAATTTGCAATCCAAATGAAGTTAGATTAGGTATAATTTTGTAGAACTTTTTGTCATACCTCTAGTCATGGAATGTTTTCTATCTTCTAAAAATCAATATGATATTTGATGAAATCAAAGGAGTAAATATTGTCGAGATAGGAAGCTTTTATGATGGTTCATTATTTTATGTACCACGTAGGGAGAAGGTGACTATTCCTAAGGAGAATCCCTTCATAACTCTTAGGAGCTAGGGTGCCAAAAACATCGTCATCATATGGAATGTGAAAGCGAAATCGAGCGGTGGGACATATGACTTGGGAACAATGATAGTGCTCGCTTCATATTTCAGAGCAAGATATCTCACAATTGAGGTTAGTTATCTTAATTTTTGTTGACTTCTAAGGTTATGAGTCGTCACAAGGAGTGGTTTATACCATTGTCGTCATATGAATCCTCATAAGGAGTGGTTTATAGTATATACACATTATGATGGAAATTCTTGTTAGATTTTTCTTAAATGTCATTAATTTTAATTTTGGGAGACACCAATCATATATTCTATATTAATTTCTCAAGGAGTGCTAACCTGTTGCCCTCATCTTCATTGGTTTCGATTCTCTAGCCTAAAATGACAGACTACATTCGCCTTTTCCATTTGTGTTGCATCTCTTATTAATTTCAGAGTCTCAAAAAATTATAAACTTAACCACTCTGTTCAATACTCATTCCATTTATTTACTCTTAACAAATTTATTTATTATTGCCTCGTTTCCATCCATACGAATCGATAATGGATTCAAATACTGCAAAGAAACCATTAATCTTTGAGTCTCCAAAAATGACAAAGTTAGCTAATCTGCTAAATACTCATTCCATTTCTTCAATCTTCGGAAATTTTATATATTATGGGCTCGCTACCATCCATACGAATCAATAATGGATACGAATATTGCAAAACAAAAGGAATAATTTAAGAAGCGTTTTATTTTCTCTCATATTTCCCTTCGTTTATCAAGTTTAGTTTACAATAAACATGATCATGATCATTTCAATATTTAGTTGGATTTACATATGTAACAATGTGGTTTTCTTATCCAACACTCAAACTATTGATATATGAAAATACATAATTAAAATATAATGCAGGAATCAGAGAAAACATTGGGATCCCTAGTATTTGAGTGAGAAAGGATGGCTAGTTGATCTGTCCATCCACTTATTATGCGACCATGATGCTCCCTAGTATAAGTTGGCTATAAAAAATTGGGATCCCTACTATAAGTTGATACTGCTCATTCATTCTTTGTCATTAAACCATCAACTTTCCATGTTGGATAGCCTGTGTTCCACCCTTGACGTATTTCCATTAAATTTCCTCGAACCTTTGGGGTCTGCCAGATTTGAAACCGAGTGTTTTGGTATTCTCTATCCACTTGGCACAACAGGGATTCTTCGATGATGTCATATTCCAACAACCAGTTTATGCTTGGTGTTATCACTCAGGTTGTTCCCTTTGACTCCTAAGGGAATACGGCCGAGGTAACCACAGACCAATCTTTGGATTGCAGGTTCTAGCCTACTTGAAATCAGAGAGGGCTCTCTCTTTCTGATTTAGCTTTGTTTTGGGAATTTTAGGCTAGCTATGGAACACTGAATTTTGTTTGAAGTTTGGTTGAATGATATCTTCTAAAAGAGGGGCATGCAATATTCAGAGAGTTTTATTCCATTGGGCAATGTGAGTCCATGATTGTGTGTCGCTTAGAGTATGTGATAAAGATAGTGTCACTGCAGAGCCAGACAGGTATTCATGAAACAAACATTCGATTTAAAGGAAAAACAGTATGAACTCACACAATGAAAGGCAATGAAGATTTCTTTCACTGTGAAAAGGAGAACAAAGGCTTGAATGCTATTCAAGAGCAATTAAGAATTCCTGAATAGATTTCACCATGAAAAGTTAGAGTAAATGGGAGCATTTAAGAATTCCACATTTATAACTAGTTCTGAAGAAAACATAATTAGCAACAAAGATTGAGTTTAGGGTGCCTCAATGGACAAATCCTGAACTATTCTTTTTCCTTACTGCTAAGAGTATCAAACATAGAGCATAGATGGGTTTTGTAAACAAAGAAAAGACAAAACATGGTTCAGAAAAACTTATTGCATCATGAGATAACACGGGAATCCTGTAGTAGCCAGCAATCTCATCACAACATGTCCAAGCAAAGCCAAATTGAGAAAACCAACAGCTTCTTGTATTCAACTCTGAGAATATACAGCGGAGCTCTCCAGAATAAAATCAACAACCCCAAATAAGTTATGCGTGGGGATATATATACAAAAGTGTTTCACAAAATATCTGAAAGATGAGTCATTAACTCATAATTTTCTTACCAACTTTCTAAAAATAGTAGATACAACAGTTATTGCTATTAAAATAGACAAACAACAGCTGTTCATTTCTGTCAGAGTTCTTTGACTTTGCAACCAACTAGGCCGACCGAGTGCTTTGCATCCATTTCGAGGAATTTCGCCTTTTGCTGCCTTGTCACGGCGCGGCTATTTTAGCCCCGTCATCTATACTCGTTCATTTGTGCCAAGTCACTATCCTTGTTATCCAGCTGCTCTTCCTATTGCCACCCAGGTAGATTGAACATGTGAGTCATTTGAAAATGCTGACTCGAGATTGATCAAAAAGACTTCAAACAAAATTTGATTTATCAAAGTAATGTTTCTATCATGCCTCTCCACCAATCTTCAGTAGGCAATTGGTGTCTTTGTATTTTAATCAGAGTCTCATCAGCTTTAGTGTATTTGTAGTAATTTGGAGGCACTTCAAAAAGGTGCTTGATCTCATGCTCAATAAAAAACAAATTTTCTAACTTCTCATAGAGAGTCTGCCCAGATGGGGGCCCTGTTTCCTCTGAAATGCTTGCGGATGCTGTTATTTGATTTGTTGCATAATTGTTGACCCTCTTGGCATAATGTTCATGTGATAATAACCTTCCTGCACTAGTTACCAAGCTGGGAAGACCTCTGTTATGCAATGCTGTGATTTTTGCAATAAATTCATTTACCTCTGTTTGCATTTCTTGACACTTTCTGTCCAATGTCTGCACATAATTCCTCAAGGTAAGCACCCTCTTTATTAGTAAAATGGTATCAGTCCTATTTCTGATACCCATTCCTGCTAGCTGAAGGCCAGTGCGATTGTTAAGCACTTGAATCATTCTATTGGCTATTTCAGGCATATTCCCTAGGGATGCCCGGGCTCTTTGATTTTCTGATTTGGCCCTGCTTAGGAGATCCATTTGCTCATGGATAGTTTCAATGGACTGCCATTGGTCTGTAATGGATTGACCAATGTTGGCCCATATAATCTTCTTGATTTCACTTATAGTTTTGTCCAGAGTAAGCTCTTTTTCTAACTCCTTTATCCTTTTTTCAAGAGCTCTTATCTCTCTTGCCCTTTCAACCAAATTTTGCTTGGATTTGTCATATTTTTCTTCAAGCTTGGCTAGCTTTTCTTTAGCCTCTTTCAGTTCAGCCATCTGTACTTCTAGAGCTTCAAGCTCCTTCATCATATTCTGCATGCTGAGGCTGGGTACCTGTTCTGATGCTGCTACCTGTGTTGTCACTTCCGGTGCTGGTGCTGAGCCTGAAGGGCCTACCTCTGATGTTTTCCCGGTGGGAGGATCTGGTGGAGTTATTATTTGAGGAGTATCCTCAATATTTATGGTTGCTTGTGGTGGCTGAGGTGCTTGCTCTTCTTGCCTTTGCTTTAGGGTCGCCTCCAAAGCACCCTCTGTCTCTATCAGCCTCTTATGTAGGGCTAAGAGCAAAGCAACCACATCTTCATCTTTCTTTTGCTGGGCAACACCTTCAGTCTGAGGGTGAAGGGTAGGTGATAGCTTAATTTGCTTTCTCAAAGCTGCTATGTCTTCATCTTTTTTCTTCATTAATGCCTGCACACCCTTAGGGTCATTTGGATCATGTCCCAGCTCTATAATAATTTCTTCCAAGGACTTGATTCTGTTGTCCTTGGCTTGAGATGAAGCCTTCTCTAATTCTAACTGGGCAGTAGTGTTATGTAGAGAATTTTGCAATCTGTGTGCTAATAGAGTTTTATCAGCCAATGTAGAATAGACCATTTCCCCTGTTTGCTTGTGTAGCTCGATCTGGTCCATGGGGTGGATGTCTTTGGCAAACACTTCCAAGTTAGTTCTGATGTAGTCTGCAGCTGACTGAGGTTGCTGTATGGTAGGTCTACAATGACTGAGAATCATCTTTCCTTCTTGAATATCATAGGCTGACATGAGCCTTTCTTGATTGGTTGGTGCCATTCTGAGCAGCTGGTTATAGAGCTGGTATCTAACCGGCTCATTTCTTGCTTTTATGTCTGTGAACTACTTTTTGATGCTAGATTCTGATCTTAATTGTTGCCCTGAGGAGCTGACCTCCCCTCCTTGCTGTCTCTCTTGCTCCTGCTGAAAGGAGCTGGCTGATGCTTCTATGCTAGGAGGACCCATGCCCATAGTTGGTCTGTCAAGCATTTCCTCCTCAGAGAAAGGATTAAGTCTTTGCCTTTTCTCACCTTGCTGATCTGTTGAAGTGCTGATCTGTTGAAGTGGTAGGAGGAGTCTCCTCTTGTCTATCCCTTTTCTTCATTCTTTCCTCATTTGCTGGTGTTTGTAAAACTGTAGCTTCAACTGTTGCTTCCTGCATTGGAGGTATTTTTTCTTGAGTTTGCTGGTCTATGGAGGCAGGTTGCTCAGCCATTTCCTCTGGTTGCTCCAAATTGGGGAGTGGCTATTCTTGCTGTATTTCCTTTTCTTTAGCTGTGGTTGCTGGTTGGCCAGCTGCTTGGGCAAACTGCTGGGGAATAGTAGAAGATGAGGCACTTTCTCCAAGATGCCGAGGGGCTGGGGAGCAAACCTGTCCAAAATATTCCAAGTCAACTGCTTTTTCTAATTTCTTAATTACTCTTTCTGCTAATTCTTCTTCAGAATAATTCTCCACTAATGTGCCTTCTCTCCACTCTAGTTGGTTAGCATATTTTTCAATTTGTGGAATGCTAAGGTGATCATAGGTAGCAAGCCTATACTTGATTCTTTTGAGGCTTATGAAATGATTAGGGTCATATGGTGCCCAATAGAAACTTGTTTTGAGCTGGAAGCTTTTTAGGATCTTGTCTGCCTCTTCCCAAGCTTCTTCCCTCTTATTAAAAATGAATGGACCCAGTTGGTGCTTAATTTTCAGCTGTGATTTCTTATTTTTGCTATGGAAGTGTACCACATCTGAATTGCCAAATTGCCGAAAGTACTCTAGGGCAAAAAGTCTCATGGGAATGTAATTTGGCAGTCTGTATGGGGCTAGCTCATAGCCATATACTCTGATTACTGTGTGGTCTTGGTAGAAGTACCAATCTCCAATGCTATAGTTCTTTGAAAGCTGGAGGATCTTCTGCATTTCATCGGTGAGTCTAGGAGGAGGAGAACTCAACAGCAGGGACGAGGCTAGATGAATGAACAGATCAATGAACTCACAGTAGTTGTATGGAGAGTAAAAGATATGGTGACAAACTGGTGTCCACAATATCACTGACCTCCTGTTTCCTTTTGCATCTAGCTTCTTGAAGAAAATAGGGAAACTGTCAGGCTGATTGTAATATCAAATGATATATGTATGAGGTATATTTGAATACTCTCTCTCTCTCTCCAGATTCATGAATTGCTCATGAATTCTGTCAGCAATGAATGTGGCATAATCATACTGGACAGCAGGGGACTGTCCTGGAGTGAACATGGATAGCATTACCAAGATAACCTCATCAACATACTCACTGGTATTGAATCCTAAGATGCAGGATATCATGTCTACTAGCAGTCTCCCTATTTCATTGAACCAGACATGTAGATAAGGAGGAGGTTGTCGTGGCTGGTAATCTGGGAGCATGAACAATTGGCCAATCCTTGTGACCTTTGAGCTAGGCAGCTTGGTACCTTGGTCTATCAGGTGTTGCATAGAAAGAGGAGTCAATGGTTTTGCGAATTGAAAATGAAGCATTTGGTTGATGGCTTCAGGGGTGATGCGGAATAAAACAGAGGCTGAAGGACTGAGGACAACCCTTTGATTTGGATCATAATTTGCATAGCATTGGTGGATCAAGTCAGGGAATACATTCACTTGTGGAAGATAATAGATGGGCAAGTTGGACTCCCAGATACCCATGTCATCAGTACCGCTTCTGTGTTTCCTCTTTAGCTCACAAACGGTTTCTATGTGATATTTGTTGCTTATTTCAACTGTTTCCTTCATTTGATAATCCCTGTCAGCAAGGGCCAACCATTCTAGGCTCTTATGTGGGGCATTCAGGGGTGCAATATTCAATGCCACAAGGGTCTCCATTGCTTAGTTGTCACTTGGAGTTGAATTGTGCTTTGGTTTAGCAAAACTGGCACTGAACAACAAATTATGGTCGATGAAATAACTTGCAGAGATGAGAATGAAGGTGAATTGGGTTAACATAGTGAAAATGCCACTGAAAGAGGTGGAAGGGGTGAATTGTAATCCAGTGGGCTGCCTTGCGAAGTGGAATGTGTTTGCTAACGGATTTGAGTTGGAAATGGAGCAAGAACTGTGAGGATGGAGCAGAATGGGACCCGGGACCCCCTTCAAATTTGCTCTGGTTTAATTTGGCAATTGCAGGGTCTCAGAACACAGGGAATTTGACCGTTTGCTTAGAATTTCTTAATACAGGGAAACTCGAAAACCAGGTTGCGTAGAGGAAACGGTAAATACCTAATAATTATGAGGCCTGGGGTGTCGACAATGGTGAATCCGCAGTGGCAGCAGCTCAGGAGTTCAATTCTGGAGTTGGCGGACAACAACGTTGTTAACGAGAAAAGTGTCTATTCAGAACGACCCTATCCCACTAAGGTGTGACAGTGACCTTAGAAACAAACAGAGAAAACTACTTTTTTATTCTTCTTTATGAACTATAAACGAAGAGGAATAGGATGAACCAACCTGTGTCTTGCGCCAGTCCTTTGATCCAATCTCTCTCCTCTTTGACAGCTTCCAGCTACTTGCTCCCTTACTTGTCCAGCTTCACCAAGTTCCTGTAAGATCACAAAAGAAGAAGACTACACAAAGACATGGATTTATATTCATAAATAGCTTAGGATCAGATTTAAGCTAAACATACAAATGTAACAAACATCAATGATACACAAGCATGTAGGAGAAACTCAAATAGTTTTATTGATATAACAAGAAGATCCAGGAGGAGTTACAACCGATGATTCCTGATCCAGCATCAACCTCCCAGCAAAGAAGCTCCTCTTCACCTCCAACAAAGCATAAATCACCCAATACTCTGATATCTATCTCAAAACCAACAACAATTCTTTGCAATGTACAAAATTCCAGCCTCCGGATCTCTGGGATGAGGGATCCATATATAGATGTATGCAAGGAGTATGAGTCAGCTTATGATTTGACTAGTGGCTTCTCTCTATCAGTTCTTGCTTCCACTTGGAGACTGAGAGCCTCTTACTCATCCTTGGTCGAACTCAGTGAGGCAAGTGTCATTGGAGAAGATTCTGGAAGCTTCCATTGTCTTTCCACCTAGCGGAATGACACTGCCATTTGTCATTTCCCGCTCAACGCACCCTGGTAGTGCATTTAGGTGCATTGCAACGCACCTAGCTAGTGTATTTGGGTGCTATGCAATGCAGCTAGCCAGTGGAGCAGCTGAAATGATCCTGATTTGACTTATTCTGAGCAGTTTCTGGTGGAGGACTTCTGGGAGAAACTGTAATTTGTTGACCTTGTTCCTTTAGGGGTCGGAACAACACTTTTAGGGACTTAGGATCCCTTGGTTTATGGACATTTCATGCTTAGAGCTGTAAGGCACAAAAATGTCTATAACAGTTGCCCCCTAAAGTATGAGGCCGTTTATCGGGTGAAATGCTTTATTAGGAGGATCTGAAGTTCTTTCAATGCTGGGAGGAGACCTGTAATAAGATACAATACAATACATTATCTTCATACTGTTTTCATGATCTAGCTGAGGCGGGAATTCCCATGCTCAGCTTTACAAATTCATTTTCATGTACATAGGACAGACAATCGTCTGATGGTAGACTGATGATTCTGATAGAGCCATCATCCTTTTGGTAGGATGATTATCTGTGCTGCAATGCTGTACATTTCAATGCCTTTATTTTCCTGAATATATATCGCAGCCCGGATGGATGAAACTAGATCCGGGGTCTTCAATCTCGTCCGATCTTCACTCGATGTACAAGTCGATCCATGTGAGAAATGTTTTGAAGTCGAACATGGAAAGACATCGCTTGATTACCAGTCAATGATGTAAACTGTTAACAAGCGCGAGAGGAATCACCGATAATGATAATGACCCTCAAGGTACTACAGTACAATTCACATGGTGTGAATAAAGGACTTGGTGTCGAACACCACGCAAAATCTTTCGGTCGAAGGTCATTGATGTATACCTGTCGCCGGAAGTGAGAAACTTGCCATTGAGGCATGCAAGCTTCAAAGTACTGAATGGGGTGTTCCTAGATCAACTTCTTGGATAATGAGCTGATGTCGACAAGAATCGATCCGTCAAAGGAGGGCCTTAATGAATCCCACATCGATGACACGGAATGGAGCAAATGATTTTGATGGAGGTGAAAACAATCTGATGATATATGGTTCCGGATGGCGGTCATGAAAGAATGAAGTATAATGTATGGTAGTGGATGGGACACAGGTGACTTCTCTGGATGACTTCTCTTGAACATGTCGGCGACACTTATGTGATGGATTGGTAGCATTTACCCCAAATGTGGATGGTATGGTGTGACCATGGTGATGTGACCGGTGAATGAAACAACCCAACCCAACTCGGACACGGAGTGGAAGTGTCATGTTCAAGAGCGACTTGCTACCAATAAAGATTCTTTGAGTTTTCTTCCCAATTTTTGCCCAGTCATTGCTGACCAGTACCTCTTTATTTTTGTCAAGCTTGAGGAGGATAACATATGCTTGTTCTATAATTTTCCCTTCGGGCAAACCCATCGCTATGTTTTAACGAGCCTAGCGATAGTGAAACTCGTTCTCGTCTAAAGACAAGTTTGTCGCTATTAATCTTTTTAACGAGTTTAACGACAAAGATAACTCGGTCCTTTTCATTTTTAGAGAGTCTGAAAAGGTACATAAAGGTAACTCCAAAATTCCTTTTTCATCATCTAATCCCTTAAGTCCGAAAAAGTATAAAACAATACAGAAGGGATGAATTTTCGATAGTTTTAACGAGCCAAACAAAACAAGCGCTCGATCTTTTTGTGCAATAATCCCTCGGGTCCAAAAAGATTAAAATCTAGAGGAGGGATAGCACTTCCGGTCACTTTAACGAGCTGGAAGGCCAAAACTCGGCAATCTTTTCATATTTTACGAGTCAGTTGAAAAGAGCTTAAAGAAGACTCGTCTTTTGAGGAACGAGTGATAAAAAGGGTAGCAGCTGATTCCAGGTAAGGGTTGGAATTTTCCAATCACGGCAGTGTCACAAGGATGGCTAGTGAAATCACTCTTCACAGTTGTTCCTCAAAATGGGTAAACAATCAAATGGAGGTGAATGATCGGCCAATGGAAAAGTGGAGGTGACGGTGCAAACACGACCAAGGCTTTAATGGCTGAAGTACTACATTCACGGTGGTTATTTACCGGGGAATAGTTCATTTTTTAACGAGCTTAAACGCGGGTGGAAACATTTGCTCATGTCTTATGTTTATTTTTTAACGAGATTGAACTATGTGCTAAAACTGCTCGATTAGATGGTCTTGTTCTGATTTTACCATAAATAGCTTTGTTCTTTCAAAGATCGTACTGTATTTTCAA
This sequence comes from Pinus tabuliformis, assembly GCA_031772625.1. Taxonomy (NCBI): domain Eukaryota; kingdom Viridiplantae; phylum Streptophyta; class Pinopsida; order Pinales; family Pinaceae; genus Pinus; species Pinus tabuliformis. The sequence goes on from CM062805.1 coordinate 632,742,845, forward strand.
CTGCTTCATCAAACTATTCAGACATGAACAATATTTTCTTGAAAAATGAGTTAAAACGCTAATATTTTACTTTGAACTACGTAAAAGTAATTAAAAAGTGTTTTTTACCTCTCATTTTACCATTTCATTTGAACTTGGTTTGTTGGAGCTTTGGAGGTGCTTTTCCCCCTCGATTTTCATCAGTTGATTTCGGGAGATCCTGTGGACGATTCTCGGCGTCGTCTGGACCAGGTAGGAGCTAAACCTGAGCTCTTTCATTTCATGGTTTCCATTTTGCTTTTTGACCCTGATTCCCTGCTTTTCTGAGCCCCTGGTGTTTGAGAGACTCGTTCTGCCATCAACGCACCCCCAGTGTATCGAAACCTGCGTTGAATGCTGGCTTGTATGAAGGAAGTTTGACATTCAATGCACCTAGAACACTGCTGCAGGTGCGTTGGGTGCAGAAAGGGAATTTGTTGCACAATTTTCGATGGAATTTTTGCCTGTTTCTCACCAAAATCAGGATCTAACTCCTCTCTTGTTTGTTTTTTCAGAGATTTGGGAGCAAGATGACCCTTACATGGTGAGAACGTGAGCATGAAGAATAGGACATGATTGCCCTACATGATCCAGTTACAGTGAACGCGGTGCGGAATTGTGGCTTGCTAAAGTTCTTCCGCATTTCTAGCATGAGACAGCAGATCAACTTACTACAGTATTTGCTCGATGCTTGGGATCCTATCAATCAGGTTTTCCAGATTAGGGGCAAATCTATCCCCTTGACTACAGTAGACATCTATTTCTTGACTGGCTTGTCAAGGCGGGGTGCCCCCATCTCTTTGTCAGGTTCGGCCCGAGGAGGCGATTCTGTGAGAGATTATGTCTGCTGGTATTGCAGAGAAGGATCTCAGCCGAGTAAAGACGGCAAGATCATCATCCGTGATGTCACTGACAGGTCCCTTAGGACTATCCTGTTTACCTTTGGTAGGATGGCCGGTAGTGCGTCTCTTCATGTAGCCAACAGATCCTATATGCAGCATGCCTTGGAATGCCTCCAACCGAAGGTGTTCAACTGGTGCAACGCAGTACTTCTTGTGATGAAAGAACAGTTGACCAAGATAAAGAACGGGAGGTTGAAGAACTTTGGGTTCGGTTCCATTTTGACCGCCTTTGCCTTGGAGAAGATACCACTGATGCAGCCGCAGTACATTGCACTCGATTTACCTTCTCCTACTGAACCACGTATGCAGAGATGGGTTGACCATATGTCTAGGCATGCTGGCCAGTCTCAGATTTCATTTTCTGATACCTTCTTCAGGTGGTTTGATCGTTAGGAGATGGTTTATGCCGAGTATCCATATGCTGGCATGGACTTCCGGGGTGATCCAGATTTAGTACTGCCGGATGGCGAGCAGTGGGGTGCTATTGGTGAAATCTCTGACCATATTGCTGTTTACTGTTTTTGTTTATAATGTCCTTGTGCTTTGTTCTATCAAGACTCTAATCAAACTCATGTGTACATGCAGATGTTGGTCCTGTTCGTCCAGCAGTTCACTTGAGAGTACCAGTTGTTGCCCCAGCAGGAGAGGCAGCTGGAAGGGTTATTCTTCGCGACCTCGATGTGGCCGAGACTCTCTCAACTTTACAGGAGCAGGTTGAGGGCCTCACTCTCGGTATACCGGATGTGAGGACTGACGAGCTACCTTTGCGGTTACAACGGCATACTACTGGTGTGCCCAGACGATGGACTCGTCTCCTACGCATGATCGCACAGGCTGTGACTTGCTATCACGAGCATCATTAGACTAGGGTGCCCCCTAGCATTTTGAGTTTTTGGGTCATTTGACCGATTTTGTCTTGGTTACAGAACATTATGTGTAAACCATAAACAACTATATATATTTTTGATTTTCGAGCTTTTATTTTGGTTGAGCTATATGATCCACATGTAAAACATTGATGATGTGTTTCTTTTTATAAATGTTGCAAATGTCTATCTAACACATAGTTTGCTAATGAGTCAGTTAATGTGTTTAAGTTTCTGGAAATATGTTGGTATTGAATAAGATCAAATTGTCTTTCCAAAATCTTAACCCTTAGGAACATGCGATAAATAGCTAGGTTTCGGACGAAATATATACCATTGAGTTGTAGTATTACGAGTTGTGAGTCGAGCCTGACAATCAGTCGGCGTATACCATGAGTGATGGCATCAGAGAGAAGTTCTATCAACGCGCTATACTCAGCGATGTTATTCGTTGACCGACCAATACATACACCTCTGAAACTTACTAACTCACCGCTTGGATAAAAAATGGCCTAGGCTGCGAAGGACAGGTTCCGCGAACTACGACTCGCTCCGTCGGCATATCCAACACATGGTTCCAATAGGTTTGACATCTGCAATAAATGTAAAAAGTGGATTACTCGACCAAAACAAATCCTTTAGCGAAAACAAAAATATAACAAAAGCATATTGGTTACTATTTATGCATAGTAACGCTTGAGATACAACCCATTACGGGGTTGTGCCAGTGGAATTCCGTCATAATCCATTAACTTGTAGGCTCCTTTCGCTAAAACTTGTTTAACAATATAGGGACCCATCGATAAAGACTTAAATTTACCTGCTCCCAATTTATCGGATTCTTGGTCGTAAAGCAAGACCAAGTCACCTTCCGAGAAGACACGGGGTTTGACATTTTTGTCGAACTGCGCCTTGACTCGTTTCTTATGGGCTTCGTTAGCCAAAGTGGCGTCACGACAGGTTTCATCCAATTGGATTAATTCCAAGAAACGAGCCTCTTCTTCTAAAGTTCCGGGGAGGAGATCAATTGCGAGTTTGAGAGACGAGATTTCACACTGGACTGGTAAGACTGCTTCCAGGCCATATACCAGTTGGAAGGGTGTGAACCCGGTTGCATTCCTTACCGATGTTCGGTAAGCCCACAAGGCTGAGTATAGGATTAGGTGCCACCTTCTTTTGTGAACTCCGATCATACTTTGCAACATGCGCTTCAGGACCTTGTTGATCGCTTCAACTTGTCCGTTGGCTTGCAGATAATATGGAGTAGAGCTGTCGTGAGACAACCCTAGTTTGGCAGCTAATTCGACCATCATGTGATTGCGAAAATGCGATCCATGATCTGTGACTATAGTCTGTGGTACGCCGAATCTGGCGACTACATGATTGAAAAAGAAGAGGGCAGCTGTTTCACTAGTATTATCTAATGTAGGCATCACCTCGGCCCATTTGGTAAAATAGTCAACTGCGACTATGATATACCCATGCCCACCGGTCGAGGTGGGGTTACATGTCATGAAATCGATGCCCCATTTGGCGAACGGCCCAACAACAACTATTGGCTGTAGAGGTGCGGGTGGTCTTCTGGTTTTGCTATCAAAAATTTGACAAGCATGGCAACTTCTAACTGCGGTTATGAAATCTTTGAACATTGTTGGCCAGAAGTATCCTGCTTGTAAGATTTTTTGTGCTGTAGCATATCCAGATTGATGCCCCCCACACGCGCCTGAATGACACTCTTTCAGGGCTTTTTCGGCCTCCTCATGGGTGAGGCACCTTCTCAGAACTGTATCGATACCACCACGGTAAAGTGTATCACCGACGATCATGTAGTCTTTTGCTTGGTATCGAATACGTTTTTGTTCAGAGTGGGAGGTGTTTGGCCTAAATTTTTGGGTTTGGAGATAAATGATTATATCCCCATACCACTCGTTGCTTGTAGATATCAGAAACAAATTCTCATCCATGATTGATTCTTCGGATGTTTCATCGTTGGCCGACGATGGGAGATCGCATAATTTTGCAAAAACTAGAGCTTTCTTTGACTTGGATTTTACAAATTCCAGATCAAACCCTTGAAGGATTACTATCCATTTTGAATATTTGCCCCCCAGCAACTATCGCGACAATATATAAGTCATGGGGTTGCAATCTGACAGAATGGTAGTTCTCCGAAAGAGGACATAGTGTCGAAATCTTTGTATCGCTTGAACAGCTGCAAGCGCTAGTTTTTCAACATAAGAATATTTGCTTTCTGTATCATTTAAGTTCTTACTTAAATAATATATAGGATGCTCAATTCCATCGACTTCTTGAACTAAAACCATCGCAATGGTTGTATCTGCTGCAGCCAGACACAGGTTAAAGTCTCTTTGATAATCAGGGGCGTACATTAATGATGCTTTCATCAAGGAATCTTTCAAAGCATCAAAGGAAGCTTGCGCAACCTGATCCCAGACAAAGGGTACCTCCTTTTTCAAAAGACGTGTATAACCTTTAGCAAGTTCGGCGTAATTTGGAATGAACCTCCTCAGAAAGTTTGCTTTCCCTTGGAGTTTCTGAATCTGAAGCAGATTTGAAGGTGGAGGCAAATTTACGATTGCCTGGACCTTACACGGGTCGAGACAAATCCCATCCTTGGAGACTACAAATCCAAGTAAATGACCAGAACTGACGCAAAATACACATTTGTGTGGATTGAGTCATATCGTGTAGTGTCAGCAATGTAGAAATATCGCTCTTAAATGCTACGGATGATCAGTCCGCTTTCGCGAATGAGCCGGAAGGTCGTCGAGGTATGGTTGAACGATGTTTTTGATGTCATGGAAGGCATAATTCATTGCCCTCTGAAACGTTGCCCCTGCGTTCTTTAAGCCAAAGGGTAATTTTCGATATGCGAATGTGCCCCACGGACAGATAAATGCAGTCTTTGACTGGTCCTCTGGGCGGATATTTATTTGATTATACCCGGAGAATCCATCCATGAATGAAAAGATTTCGCATTCGGCACATTCATCAATTATCTGGTCGATGAAGGGTGTAGGGTAGTTGTCTTTTGGACAAGCTTGATTTACATCCCTATAATCGACACACACTCTAATTGTTCCTTGTTTTTTCATAACAGGGACAATGTTTGATACCCAATCGGTTAGAGGAACCGGGTAGATAAAACCAGCATGGAGAAGTTTTTCAACTTCTGCCTTAATGGCAGTGGCTTTCTTGGGGTGCACCTGCCTTAGCCGTTATCGTACTAGTTTGACGTCTGGATACATCTTAATTTCGTGTTCAACGATACTCGAGTCAATCCCTGGCATTTCACTGTATGACCAAGCAAAGACATCTCTGAATTCGCGAAAAAGAGCGTTATATATTTCCAGTTCTGAAGGAGAACACCATTTGCCAACATAAATATTCTCTACAACATCTGTTTTGGTCGAGATATTTATGGCTATAGTCTCTTCAATGTTGGATAAGTTTTGCTCGGAATCCACCGTATTTACAGTATTTGACAGAAAATCAAAGACTGAAGGATGATAAAGGTCATTTTGAGTATCTTCTTCACAATCCGGAAGAAGGGAACGATGGTGGGAATCATTCCATGGTGCTCCTTCAATTACCATAGATTGGACAATTCCTTCGTCGGTGACATGCACTCGCGACCAAGGATCTAAAGGAGTACCATATTCTCTAGACCTATCTATCCAAACGCTTGATGAGCGTTGATTTGGGTTTGCCTCCCATGCTAGAAACATTGATTGCTATAATATTTCCATTGGGCTTGGGGGCAAAACCACTGCGTGATCCATGTTGATATCGTTTTCTGAGATCTTTGTAGAAGATATCATGTTGCAGGTTCCTATTGACGCTACTTCCGCCAGATTGATTGGAGGTGGAAGAGCGAAAGTTCCCATTAGTATAGGATCTTTTAGTAGGCCTACTCTGATAGTCTGAAGCGAATGGGGGCTTCCATGGATCATGGGAATGCTTCCTGTAACCTGAGAACCATTGGGGAGGAAGTTTTGTTGATCGACGATTATAATTCCTCCTTGAAAGGGGAATGCAATCTTTCTAAAATAGGTTGACACAATAGCTGCCATGGCATATATCCATGGTCTTCCTAGTAGGATATTGTAATCAAGATTCCCATCGATGACTTCAACATCTATTTCTACCGTTTTCCCCCCAGTTCAACTTTCAAGTTATTTAGGATACCATATGCGGTATATGTCCTTCTGTCGAATGCTTTTAACGTTGTCGCAGACTGCGACAAGGTTGGAGATCCTAAAGTTTTCCAGCAACTCATCGACATAATACATGTAGATGCCCCCTCATCAATAATTGTTCGATGAATAGTTTTGTTGAGGGATTTCACTTGAACAAGGAAAGCTAGTTGAGCCGGTAACTGAGGATCGAATCCTTTGTGGTCGAAGGATACAAGATTGGAATCCTTTGGATCAATCCCACCAATGGCCGATAATAAAGCCTGCCTTTGGGACGGGCAATTTTGTAGTACTTCAAGAGTCGACATAGCGGATGGCGATTGGGCCAAATCTTCCACTATGTTATAATGTTGCGCCGCTCTAACGCGGGGATTAAATGTCGACTTGTGTACTACTCCCTTCGGTGGTTTTATCGTCAATTCAGGGATGGTGGGTGGTACAACTTCTGTCGAAGTTGTTGTCGAACTACTTGGTTGATCTTTATCCTTGTTGTTCGACAACTGCGGATTCCCATAATCTTTGTTCCTTGTCGAAATCAAAGCATCATTCTGCTGTTTTGAAATCGACAACATCAGCACTTGAGACGGGGAAGCATTTCCACTTTCAACTAGATTCGTTCCTGGGTTTGGAAACGGATCAGTTAACACTGCTGAGGTTTTCAAACTTTTAAAGAATTTCTTAAGCTCAGCTTTGTATGGACACTCTTTCGTCCAATGATCCTCATCACATATATGACACCCCACAGGGGGTTTCCTTTGCCCAGAAGGGTTTGTAGAAGGTTTTTCAGGAGATGACTCATCCTGTTTCTTCTTCTTCCCTTTGTCTTTCTTCTTGCTTCCTGGTTGTTTGGTTTGTTTGCCCTTATCTGTCGATACAGCATTTACTTCTGAAGCAAGAAGTTCGTCTTTTGCATTTTGACCTGAAATCTTACGGGCCTTCTTGGATGTAGCCTTTGTCGATTTCGTGTCTGTTGTGCCAATCACGCCATCGCCGGCGTGAGAGTCATTGTTTGATTTAGGAGGAGGAGGAATTGAGAATTCCGGTCTAGGGGCGTCAGGTATTTTGTCGTAGAGCGTGCCGGACTGAGTATAGATCAAGTCCAGATATTGTGCACGAGCGATAACTTGCTCTTCCGTTACGACTCCCCCTTTTGCCACATCTTCCGTGATGGAAGGTAGTAATGACTTGATAAACCATTCAGCTAATAGCTGATCGGGGACGTACGTTTTTACCATCCTACGACGACGTCGCCACTCATGTATATGATCAGATATGTGAGTGGCCGTTGTCTGTTTGAAGTTGGTAAGGAGTTCTGTTCCCATTTCGTACCTTATCGGTAATTGAAAATGGGTTAAAAAGGTTGTGGCTAAGGTACTGAAGTTGTCGAACGAAGCTCTAGGCAATTCAATGTACCATTTTGCCGCTAGACCTGTTAACGTCCTTTGAAAGAGGCGAAGTCTTATCGAATCATCATTTAGGGTGTTTGATGAACACCATAGATGAAATGTCATCACGTGATTCGATGGATCTTCACCCGGATTTCCATTAAATTTAGGAATATCTGATGGAAGTTTATGCGGAATCGCTGGCCACCAAGGCGCGTAAGCAATTGGATCATTTGTTAACCGGTTTAAATCAAGTAACTCTAAAGTTGCCACGAATGGTAACTGCTGATTCAGATTAGGTGAAGCATACCCAGGGTAAGATGGGATTGCCTGAGCAGTTGGTCTTTGCATGCCAGCATAATGCATTTGATGCTGGTATGACTAATAAGGTTGGTGGACATGACCACTGTAAAATGGTTGATTTTGACCGTTTTGAATGTACGGCTGTCCACTGTTTGCAAAGATTTTCTGCTCAGAACCTTGGTATACTTGTTGGAATTGTGGTTGTTGGTATTGCACCAGCCATGGTTGTGAAGCCATGTGCTGTTGCGCTATACTAACCATTGGACCAAGGTGTGGGGTAATTGTACCCGTCTGGACTTGTGTCGCCCCACTAGTTGGCGATTGTGGTTGAGTCGCAGGGTCAAGGGGCTGTTGCATTGCAACCTGAGAAATCTGAGGTTGGCATACAACAGGCAGCGTTTGAACTTGTGACACCGTCACAATAGCTGGTGTAGTCGAGATATTCGACATAGGTACACATTGTTGCATCGAATACACAACTCTTGGTTGTTGAGGTAGTATAGGTACCCAACCACTTGAGGTAATTCCAGTATAACCTGAATATTGTTGTGAACTCCCGTATGGATATCCTCCCGGAGGGGATAATGAAAGGGCATACTGCCCCCCATACGGTGGTAATCCAGAACTCAAGGGAATTGTTTGCCCTTGGGGACCGGACTGCCCAAATTGACCTCCAATCGGATCAATTTGTTGAGTCTCAACATAAGAGTTTCTAGATATTATTCCGGATGAACAAACAGGAACGGGCCAGACTGTCGAAATAGCCCCTGAGTGGGCTCCTTCTCGCGGCTGAGAGCTAGTTGGGACAGCTGGTATGCCGGCGAACATTGTCGGAGTGATAGCAGGAAGTTCTGCCGTCGCCGTGTTGGATGACACAGTCCTAGATGTTGATGGTTGTTCAGACATTTGTAGTCTATCCAAAAGATTACCTAGCGATTCTACAGGAGCTTTCGCTGGTGGTAGACTAACTTTTGATGAAGAAGGGTATAGAGTGATCCCGACTCCAAAGTGCGTTGGAGTACTTGTTTGAGGATCTTCTACAATTTCTTCAATTGCAATCAGACCAGGTGGAAGAGGAAGACCGTCAGGTCCGTAAAATATTTCTGGTGCCGAAGAAGGTACGTATGCAGAGATGGGTTGACCATATGTCTAGGCATGCTGGCCAGTCTCAGATTTCATTTTCTTATACCTTCTTCAGGTGGTTTGATCGTCAGGAGATGGTTTATGCCGAGTATCCTAAGTCCCTAAAAGTGTTGTTCCGACCCCTAAAGGAACAAGGTCAACAAATTACAGTTTCTCCCAGAAGTTCTCCACTAGAAACTGCTCAGAATCAGTCAAATCATGATCATTTCAGCTGCTCCACTAGCTAGCTGCGTTGCATAGCACCCAAATACACTAGCTAGGTGCGTTGCAATGCACCTAAATGCACTACCAGGGTGCGTTGAGCGGGAAATGACAAATGGCAGTGTCATTCCGCGAGGTGGAAAGACAATGGAAGCTTCCAGAATCTTCTCCAATGACACTTGCCTCACTGAGTTCGACCAAGGATGAGTAAGAGGCTCTCAGTCTCCAAGTGGAACAAGAACTGACAGAGAGAAGCCACTAGTCAAATCATAAGCTGACTCATCCTCCTTGCATACATCTATATATGGATCCCTCATCCCAGAGATCCAGAGGCTGGAATTTTGTACATTGCAAAGAATTGCTGTTGGTTTTGAGATAGATATCAGAGTATTGGGTGATTTATGCTTTGTTGGAGGTGAAGAGGGGCTTCTTTGTTGGGAGGTTGATGCTGGATCAGGAATCATCGGTTGTAACTCCTCCTGGATCTTCTTGTTATATCAATAAAACTATTTTAGTTTCTCCTACATGCTTGTGTATCATTGATGTTTGTTACATTTGTATGTTTATCTTAAATCTGATCCTAAGCTATTTATGAATATAAATCCATGTCTTTGTGTAGTTTTCTTCTTTTTTGATCTTACAGGAACTTGGTGAAGCTGGACAAGTAAGGGAGCAGGTAGCTGGAAGCTGTCAAAGAGGAGAGAGATTGGATCAAAGTACTAGTGCAAGACACAGGTTGGTTCATCCTATTCCTCTTCGTTTATAGTTCATAAAGAAGAATACAAAAGTAGTTTTCTCTGTTTGTTTCTAAGGTCACTATCACACCTTAGTGGGATAGGGTCGTTCTGAATAGACACTTTTCCGTTAACAAAATGGCGACTCCACTGGGGACGAATCTTGTCTAATTAGTTTGTTTTTGTTTCTCTTGTTGTTTGTTTCATAAACTTAGAAGTAGCAATTGAACTGCATTTTCCATTAACAAATGTAAAGTAGACATCTGCTACTTCAATCCATTCACTGGATCTGTTTATGATTTGAACAGCTGATTCACAAATGATCTAATTGCCCTTTGTGATAGCTCTTACACCTCCTTTAAATCTACCCTCTGATTGTGCATTACTGATTTCTTTTACTCGGCCAAAAACCATAGATTAAACTGCAAACCGTGACCCAGAACTCGGATAGAATTCTCGTTTCTGCCCTAGCGCAGGCTCTGTGAAGAGGTTCTGCATTTCAACGCACTTCCCGAGAGGGCTACCTACGCTGCAATGCAGTTTCTCTGTGTAACAGGTGCGCTGATTAGCCTAGCCTTGTGCAGCTGAGGTTCTTTGCTTCATTTTTTCAGTTTTGTCTCTGATTTTTGCAGCCTGTGATCAGTGTATGTGTCTGTTTAAAAACCCCTTTTCTTTGCCATAATTCCGCCTCCTTTGTACAAAAAGACTGTAGATGTTTTTGTGTGTTTGTTACGTCATTTACAGTTTTCCATTGCAAAAGTAGAATAGTCATACTGTCGTCCTTTGATTTAGATCTGTCGCAAGTGTCGATTTTGATCATAGGAGAAAGTTTATTTGCTGTTGACAGTCGATTATGCTTTTACTTTTGCCTTTGGTTTGAATTTGTGACTTTCTAGTGTCGAAACGAGTATTTATTTCAAAATCATAAAGTGTCATAATCATCTCTACCTTTTGATTTCGAAAAGAAGCTTGTTTGTGTTTGTCACTTGAAAGCAAATTCAGATTTGTACATCAACTTTCCTTTTAGGCATCAATATTAAGAAAGTGAAAAAAAAATACATGCACATGTGCATTTGCATATTGACAGTCTGTTTGGCTTGATTTAGGAAAGTGCATTTACAGTGTGCTCTTTGCTCTTTGTGAAAAGATTGTGTCTTTCTTTTCCCTTTGTAGCTAGGATTTTCATTGCTGAAAAGAGATAAAAGTTTGCTTATCATCTTTAGATTACATTTTAGGAATTACATCTACATCTCATGGTGAACCCAAAAGGCAAACTTCATAAGAAAGATCAACTTAAAATAAATTCAATGAACTTAACAACGCTTTGGAACTTAACGCACAACATTTAGAGGTCTAGGCTAGAGACGTATTCCGGCGTCGTAAAGCCTGGTAACTGTTGTCCTCACTGATGGTTGGGTGATTCCTCCACTTTGAGACGATAAGTGCCAGTACGGACTTGTGCTCCCACGTACCGTCGAGTATATATTGGGAGACCCATATAGGCTTAAATCCTTTTATCCATAGGAAGCCGTGTCGACCGCCCTACTGATCGCAATGCACCGAACACAACATTCGGGAAGATTGACTGCCGTACTGTAAAAAGTATTCTGCAGTTTTGCGATTGGTTTGGTACTCCCTCTACCTAGACCTCCAGAGCAGTCCCTTTCGTTCCTTTTTAGACTCCTTAACGGAAAAGGTCCATCTGAGCACTTGTCACTTCAGGCTCATTAAAAATCGAAGGAGACTAGAGTCATCTTTTGTTTTTTCTTGACTCTTAAAAACTGAAAAAACAAGTTGTGTCAAAGCGTCTAAAAATTTATTTTAAACGGAATATTCATTACCCTTTTCCTACGTTGATCTTAGGTTGAGAAAATGGAGTCTACCAACCAAGGAATTCCCCTTGGTGGAAATCCTAGTCCCTTCTCCTCTTGGGGAGATGTTGGTGCACCCCATATGGCCACATTGTCACTTCCAGGACTGACAATTGGCTTGCCGGTATGGCTCTTCTCAACCAATGTCATTCAGAACACCACTATTCCTGAACAATCAAATCAGCAATTAGACGAGTCCAGAGTTGCCCACCAGCCTTCTACTTCCTCTATTTCTTCCTCTCCTCCTTCCTCTTCGCTTGATGGAACTGGTAAAGCTAAGAGTCAAGTTCCTAAGGAGAAGAAGGAAAAGAAGAAGAAAGAGAAGAAGAAGAAGGAGCCAAAGGCGAATGGGGGAAAACGAGTGTCGTCTAACGAAAATCCACACACTGCACCGACCAGGCCTAAATCGCCATGTGTCATTTGCAAAGGAGACCACTTTCACAGAGATTGTCCTTGCATCCCCCGGATACTAAGGGACTGGTCTCCTCGTTTGCACAATCCGGTGTCATCAACCTCTGGTGATCATGTTGAAAGCACACCGTCAACTAGTGAAAGTGAAGCCCCAGGACAAAAAGGGAAAGCTAGATTTCCTTGTAAACTGTGCGAAGGCAATCATGCCATCCACCGTTGTCCCTTCTTAGATGAAGCTAAAAGAGTTTTGGATGATCGTCCGGTTTCACCGTTACGACTTCCTCCTGGATATAAAAAACTCTTGCCGAGTCCGTCGCTAGTTGAGAATCCAACTGGCCCGCTCAAGTGGTCGGCTGAAGCGCCTATCATTGAAGATAAACCATCTGAATCCATACCAGACGAAAGTCAAAAGGTCGAGGTGGCAGTTGACCTGGTCTTGCCTTCAAAGGTTTTATCTTCGGATGATACAGTCACTGAAGAGAACAAGGATGACACCGTCCAAATTCTCTTCATCAACACAGACTCCGACGAACATGGGGGCAATCTACCCATTCCTTTACCGCAGGAAGGAATTTCGTCAGAGCCGTACCCGGCTGTCTATTCGGTCCCACCTCCAAGCAACCTAGTTGTCTCCTTCGACTGGAATCAACTAGGCAGACCCCGTTTACCAGCAAGCATACCATTCCGAATTATCGTTCAAATATATAGAATGGTCATGGCTGGTACCATCATAGATGAGGGGGCTTCTGTGAGTATCCTTTCCTCTATTGCTTGGAAAGCGCTTGGTTCGCCATCGCTTTTGCCTGAGATGAGAAATCTGACAGGCTTTGATAAAGGAACCAGTCGACCTTTAGGGATCCTTCCCGATGTGCCCATAACATTGAGAGGGAAGACAGTTCGCATGAACGTAATGGTAGTTCAAGGACCCTTGGATTATAATCTACTCCTTGGACGAGACTATATTTATTGCATGGGAGCCATCGTCTCCTCACTCTTTAGAGTAATGTGTTTTCCGCACGAAGGAAGAGTGGTCAAGCTTGTGGACCAGCTTTCATTTCCTGGATCACGAATAGCAAATAGTCATATACCATCCCTAAATGGTCTCTTCACGCAATAAATGTCTCAATCCCCAGTCCGTCCTCCCGATGAGCGCGAGTAATTCGGAGGGATATGACTGAAACCCAGGGGGCATGCATCCTGGTCTGCTTCGGCAGGAAAACTTCGGATATAGGGTAGGTTTCCACGGGAGAATATGACTAGTCTGTACCCCATCCGTCAGTGGAAGAGGGGTTATTCTAGAATAAGATTCTCTTGTCAAAGTTACGTGAGTTGGCGGGCATCGTCGCTCACCTTTGTTTATCTCGCTAAACATTGCCGAAGAAGTGTTTTGTTTGCACCGCGAATAGAACAATCTTTGGTAACCTGTAAGAGATAGGCCTCTCCTGATAGAACAAATGTTTTGTCTGCAAATTGAGGGGTAACCTTGAAACCATATTTTATACCTAGGGGCATGCAAACCTTTTGGAGTGCAAGCAAAGAGCGATTATTTATCTGTTTTTTGGATTAGTCGTTTCCTAACTTGCATAAAGAAAGGATGTGGGGCAAAACTCTAAAAATTGCCATTTTTATATGAGACATTCTTATCATATGACTGGATTAATCGAGCAGTTTTAGCACATAGTTCAAGCTCGTTAAAAAATAAACATAAGACATGAGCAAATGTTTCCACCCGCGTTTAAGCTCGTTAAAAAATGAACTATTCCCTGGTAAATAACCACCGTGAATGTAGTACTTCAGCCATTAAAGCCTTGGTCGTGTTTGCACTGTCACCTCCACTTTTCCATTGGCCGATCATTCACCTCCATTCGATTGTTTACCCATTTTGAGGAACAGCTGCGAAGAGTGATTTCACTAGCCATCCTTGTGACACTGCCGTGATTGGAAAATTCCAAACCTTACCTGGAATCAGCTACTACCCATTTTATCACTCGTTCCTCAAAAGACGAGTCTTCTTTAAGCTCTTTTCAACTGACTCGTAAAATATGAAAAGATTGCCGAGTTTTGGCCTTCCAGCTCGTTAAAGCGACCGGAAGTGCTATCCCTCCTCTAGATTTTAATCTTTTTGGACCTGAGGGATTATTGCACAAAAAGATCGAGCACTTGTTTTGTTCGGCTCGTTAAAACTATCGAAAATTCATCCCTTCTGTATTGTTTTATACATTTTCGGACTTAAGGGATTAGATGACGAAAAAGGAATTTTGGAGTTACCTTTATGTACCTTTTCAGACTCTCTAAAAATGAAAAGGATCGAGTTATCTTTGTCGTTAAACTCGTTAAAAAGATTAATAGCGACAAACTTGTCTTTAGACGAGAACGAGTTTCACTATCGCTAGGCTCGTTAAAACATAGCGATGGGTTTGCCCAAAGGGCAAATTATAGAACAAGCATATGTTATCCTCCTCAAGCTTGACAAAAATAAAGAGGTACTGGTCAGCGATGACTGGGGAAAAATTGGGAAGAAAACTCAAAGAATCTTTATTGGTAGCAAGTCGCTCTTGAACATGACACTTCCACTCCGTGTCCGAGTCGGGTTGGGTTGTTTCATTCACCAGTCACATCACCATGGTCACACCATACCATCCACATTTGGGGTAAATGCTACCAATCCATCACATAAGTGTCGCCAACATGTTCAAGAGAAGTCATCCAGAGAAGTCACCTGTGTCCCATCCACTACCATACATTATACTTCATTCTTTCATGACCACCATCCTGAACCGTATATCATCACATTGTTTTCACCTCCATAAAAATCATTTGCTCCGTTCCGTGTCATTGATGTGGGATTCATTAAGGCCCTCCTTTGACGGATCACTTCTTGTCGACATCAGCTCATTATCCAAGAAGTTGGTCTAGGAACACCCCATTCAGTACTTTGAAGCTTGCATACCTCAATGGCAAGTTTCTCACTTCCGACAACAGGTATACATCAATGACCTTCGACCTAAAGATTTTGTGTGGCGTTCAATGCCAAGTCCTTTATTCACACCACGTGAATTGTACTGCAATACCTTGAGGGTCATCATCATTATCGGTGATTCCTCTCGCGCTTGTTAACAGTTTACATCATTGACTGGTAATCAAGCGATGTCTTTCCATGTTCGACTTCAAAACATTTCTCACATGGATCGACTTGTACTTCGAGTGAAGATCAGACGAGATTGAAGACCCCAGATCTAGTTTCATCCATCCGGGCTGCGATATATATTCAAGAAAATAAAGACATTGAAATGTACAGCATTGCAGCACAGATAATCATCCTACCAAAAGGATGATGGCTCTATCAGAATCATCAGTCTACCATCAGACGATTATCTGTCCTATGTACATGAAAATGAATTTATAAAGCTGAGCATGGGAATGCCCACCTCAGCTAGATCATGAAAATAGTATGAAGATAATGTATTGTATTGTATCTTATTACAGGTCTCCTCCCAACATTGAAAGAACTTCGGATCCTCCTAATAAAGCATTTCACCCGATAAACAGCCTCATACTTTAGGGGGCAACTATTATAGACATTTTTGTGCCTTACAGCTCTAAGCATGAAATGTCCATAAACCAAGGGAATGCTTAGAGTTGTAAGGCACAAAAATGTCTATAACAGTTGCCCCCTAAAGTATGAGGCCGTTTATCAGGGGAAATGCTTTATTAGGAGGATCCGAAGTTCTTTCAATGCTGGGAGGAGACCTGTAATAAGATACAATACAATACATTATCTTCATACTGTTTTCATGATCTAGCTGAGGCGGGCATTCCCATGCTCAGCTTTATAAATTCATTTTCATGTACATAGGACAGACAATCGTCTGATGGTAGACTGATGATTCTGATAGAGCCATCATCCTTTTGGTAGGATGATTATCTGTGCTGCAATGCTGTACATTTCAATGCCTTTATTTTCCTGAATATATATCGCAGCCCGGATGGATGAAACTAGATCCGGGGTCTTCAATCTCGTCCGATCTTCACTCGAAGTACAAGTCGATCCATGTGAGAAATGTTTTGAAGTTGAACATGGAAAGACATCGCTTGATTACCAGTCAATGATGTAAATTGTTAACAAGCACGAGAGGAATCACCGATAATGATAATGACCCTCAAGGTACTACAGTACAATTCACGTGGTGTGAATAAAGGACTTGGCGTCGAACACCATGCAAAATATTTCGGTCGAAGGTCATTAACATTGCAAAGAATTGATGTTGATTTCGAGATATATATCAGAGTATTGGGTGATTTATGCTTTATTGGAGGTGAAGAGGGGCTTCTTTGTTGGGAGGTTGATGCTGGATCAGGAATCATCAGTTGTAACTCCTCCTGGATCTTCTTGTTATATCAATAAAACTATTTGAGTTTCTCCTACATGCTTGTGTATCATTGATGTTTGTTACATTTGTATGTTTAGCTTAAATATGATCCTAAGCTATTTATGAATATAAATCCATGTCTTTGTGTAGTTTTCTTCTTCTGTGATCTTACAGGAACTTGGTGAAGCTGGATGAGTAAGGGAGCAGGTAGCTGGAAGCTGTCAAAGAGGAGAGGGATTGGATCAAAGGACTAGCGCAAGACACAGGTTGGTTCATCCTATTCCTCTTCATTTATAGTTCATAAAGAAGAATACAAAAGTAGTATTCTCTGTTTTTTTCTAAGGTCACTGTCACACCTTAGTGGGCAGGAACCTAGTGAAGCTGGACAAGTAAGGGAGCAGGTAGCTGGAAGCTGTCAAAGAGGAGAGAGATTGGATCAAAGGACTAGCGCAAGACACAGGTTGGTTCATCCTATTCCACTTCGTTTATAGTTCATAAAGAAGAATACAAAAGTAGTTTTCTCTGTTTGTTTCTAAGGTCACTGTCACACATTAGTGGGATAGGGTTGTTCTGAATAGACACTTTTCCTGTTAACAAAATGGTGACCATACTGGGGATCGAACCCAGAATCTCTGGTTTCGTAGACCCCTAAAGGAACAAGGTCAACAAATTACAGTTTCTCCCAGAAGTTCTCCACCAGAAACTGCTCAGAATCAGTCAAATCAGGATCATTTCAGCTGCTCCACTGGCTAGCTGCATTGCATAGCACCCAAATACACTAGCTAGGTGCGTTGCAACGCACCTAAATGCACTACCAGGGTGCGTTGAGTGGGAAATGACAAATGGCAGTGTCATTCCGCGAGGTAGAAAGACAATGGAAGCTTCCAGAATCTTCTCCAATGACACTTGCCTCACTGAGTTCGACCAAGGATGAGTAAGAGGCTCTCAGTCTCCAAGTGGAAGCAAGAACTGACAGAGAGAAGCCACTAGTCAAATCATAAGCTGACTCATCCTCCTTGCATACATCTATATATGGATCCCTCATCCCAGAGATCCGGAGGCTGGAATTTTGTACATTGCAAAGAATTGCTGTTGGTTTTGAGATAGATATCAGAGTATTGGGTGATTTATGCTTTGTTGGAGGTGAAGAGGGGCTTCTTTGCTGGGAGGTTGATGCTGGATCAGGAATCATCGGTTGTAACTCCTCCTGGATCTTCTTGTTATATCAATAAAACTATTTGAGTTTCTCCTACATGCTTGTGTATCATTGATGTTTGTTACATTTGTATGTTTAGCTTAAATCTGATCCTAAGCTATTTATGAATATAAATCCATGTCTTTGTGTAGTCTTCTTCTTTTGTGATCTTACAGGAACTTGGTGAAGCTGGGCAAGTAAGGGAGCAGGTAGCTGGAAGCTGTCAAAGAGGAGACAGATTGGATCAAAGGACTAGTGCAAGACACAGGTTGGTTCATCCTATTCCTCTTCGTTTATAGTTCATAAAGAAGAATACAAAAGTAGTTTTCTCTGTTTGTTTCTAAGGTCACTGTCACACCTTAGTGGGATAGGGTTGTTCTGAATAGACACTTTTCCCGTTAACAAAATGGTGACTCCGCTGGGCATTCCCATGCGACAGATGTTTGAAGAGCAAGACTCTTCGAACCGGTTGTAGATGGAACTGGTTCAGTAACACAAGTGTTCACTCTCAGACTAGGATCAGTATCACTGTCCCTCCGTGGCTGTTGAACTTCTTCTGTAGAGGCAGGGATTCCAGAAATGTTTGGAGTAACCAGAGTCTCTGATGTCATTGGAACACTTGTTATAACTTTAATAGGAGATTTGGAACCGGTTAAACGAGTTCGCTTTGTCCGTACTGGCTTCGATTCCGGAGACAAAGACGGTTGACTCGTAAGCCTCAGCGAACGACGGGGTTTCAATTGACTTTCTTCCACGATTGCGGATTACTCGATCAACTAAAATACAAAGGGGAAGTATGTTTCCGAATTAAATGAATTTTAGACGCTTTTGACACAACTTGTTTTTTCAGTTTTTAAGAGTCGAGAAAAAACAAAAGATGACTCTAGTCTCCTTCGATTTTTAATGAGCCTTAAGTGACAAGTGCTCAGATGGACCTTTTCCGTTAAGGAGTCTGAAAAGGAACGAAAGGGACTGCTCTAGAGATCTAGGTAGAGGGAGTACCAAACCAATCGCAAAACTGTAGAATACTTTTTACGGTACGGCAGTCAATCTTCCCGAATGCTGTGTTCGGTGCATTGCGATCAGTAGGGCGGCCGACACGGCTTCCTATGGATAAAAGGTTTTAAGCCTATAGGGGTCTCCCAATATATACTCGACGGTACGTGGGAGAACAAGTCTGTACTGGCACTTATCGTCTCAAAGTGGAGGAATCACCCAACCATCAGTGAGGACAATAGTTACCAGGCTTTACGACGCCGGAATACGTCTTTAGCCTAGACCTCTAAATGTTGTGCGTTAAGTTCCAAAGTGTTGTTAGATTCATTGAATTTATTTTAAGTTGATCTTTCTTATGAAGTTTGCCTTTTGGGTTCATGACGAGATGTAGATGTAATTCCTAAAATGCAATCTAAAGATGATAAGCAAACTTTTATCTCTTTTCAGCAATGAAAATCCTAGCTACAAGGGGAAAAGAAAGACACAATCTTTTCACAAAGAGCAAAGAGCACACTGTAAATGCACTTTCCTAAATCAAACCAAATAGACTGTCACTATGCAAATGCACATGTGCATGTATTTGTTTTTCACTTTCTTAATATTGAAGCCTAAAAAGAAAGTTGATGTACAAAACTGAATTTGCTTTCAAGTGACAAACACAAACAAGCTTCTTTTCGAAATCAAAAGGTAGAGATGATTACGACACTTTATGATTTTGAAATAAATACTCGTTTCGACACTAGAAAGTCACAAATTCAAACCAAAGGCAAAATTAAAAGCATAATCGACTGTCAACAGCAAATAAACTTTCTCCTAAGATCAAAATCGACACTTGCGAAAGATCTAAATCAAAGGATGACAATATGACTATTCTACTTTTGCAATGGAAAACTGTAAACGACGCCACAAACACACAAAAACATCTACAGTCTTTTTGTACAAAGGAGGCGGAATTACGGCAAGGAAAAGTGTTTTTTAAACAGACACATACACTGATCACAGGCTGCAAAAATCAGAGACAAAACTGGAAAGAATGAAGCAAAGAACCTCAGCTGCACAAGGCTAGGCTGATCAGCGCACCTGTAACACAGAGAAACTGCATTGCAGTGCAGGTAGCCCTCTTGGGAAGTGCGTTGAAATGTAGAACCTCTTCACAGAGCCTGCGCTGGGGCAGAAACGAGAATTATATCCGGGTTCTGGGTCACGGTTTGCAGTTTAATCTATGGTTTTTGGCCGAGTAAAAGCAATCAGTAATGCACAATTAGAGGGTAGATTTAAAGGAGGTGTAAGAGCTATCAAAAAGGGCAATCAGATCATTTGTGAATCAACTGTTCAAATCATAAACAGATCTAGTGAATGGATTGAAGCAGCAGATGTCTACTTTGCATTTGTTAATGGCAAATGCAGTTCGATTGCTACTTCTAAGTTTATGAAACAAACAACAAGAGAACCACAAACAAACTAATTAGACAATCGTCCCCCATGGAGTCGCCATTTTGTTAAAGGGAAAAGTGTCTATTCAGAACGATCCTATCCCACTAAGGTGTGACAGTGACCTTAGAAACAAACAGAGAAAACTACTTTTGTATTCTTCTTTATGAACTATAAACGAAGAGGAATAGGATGAACCAACCTGTGTCTTGCGCTAGTCCTTTGATCCAATCTCTCTCCTCTTTGACAGCTTCCAGCTACCTGCTCCCTTACTTGTCCAGCTTCACCAAGTTCCTATAAGATCACAGAAGAAGAAGACTACACAAAGACATGGATTTATATTCATAAATAGCTTAGGATCAGATTTAAGCTAAACATACAAATGTAACAAACATCAATGATACACAAGCATGTAGGAGAAACTCAAATAGTTTTATTGATATAACAAGAAGATCCAGGAGGATTTACAACCGATGATTCCTGATCCAGCATTAACCTCCCAGCAAAGAAGCCCCTCTTCACCTCCAACAAAGCATAAATCACCCAATACTCTAATATCTATCTCAAAACCAACAACAATTCTTTGCAATGTACAAAGTTCCAGCCTCCGGATCTCTGGGATGAGGGATCCATATATAGATGTATGCAAGGAGGATGAGTCAGCTTATGATTTGACTAGTGGCTTCTCTCTGTCAGTTCTTGCTTCCACTTGGAGACTGAGAGCCTCTTACTCATCCTTGGTCGAACTCAGTGAGGCAAGTGTCATTGGAGAAGATTCTGGAAGCTTCCATTGTCTTTCCACCTCACGGAACGACACTGCCATTTGTCATTTCCCGCTCAATGCACCCTGGTAGTGCATTTAGGTGCGTTGCAACGCACCTAGCTAGTGTATTTGGGTGCTATGCAACGCAGCTAGCCAGTGGAGCAGCTGAAATGATCCTGATTTGACTGATTCTGAGCAGTTTCTGGTGGAGAACTTCTGGGAGAAATTGTAATTTGTTGACCTTGTTCCTTTAGGGGTCGGAACAACACTTTTAGGGACTTATGATCCCTTGGTTTATGGAAATTTCATGCTTAGAGCTGTAAGGCACAAAAATGTCTATAACAAACGTGAAAACAACATGCAGGTGGTAAAGCGCTCGTCAAATGAAAAAGTGAGAAAAATCATGATTTTGCGCAAAATATGGAAAAAATGAGATTTTTGGCGCCTTTTTAATAAATGACATCAGCATGACATCATTGGTTAGGTCTGGGTACGGCAGGTGACGTGGCGATGCGTGACTGGGCTGACGTGGAGGGATGACGCGGCGGCCATGTCGGATAGACAGCGAAATGGGAGTTGACATGACTGCTGACGTAATTATGATGCAATGATGACATGGGCGGAAAAGAAATAGTGGTAAGCAGTTTTATCGGACCGCTTGTGGTACGGGTCCGGTATCTGTTAGAGGCTGCCCGATTCAATAAGAAATGGACGCGCGTCCC
Source organism: Pinus tabuliformis (assembly GCA_031772625.1). Lineage (NCBI taxonomy): Eukaryota > Viridiplantae > Streptophyta > Pinopsida > Pinales > Pinaceae > Pinus > Pinus tabuliformis. The sequence goes on from CM062805.1 coordinate 632,764,373, forward strand.
TGGCAATACGTCAGTAGTCTGACAATTTCGGGCGCTAACGGTTGGACGGAGGAGGGGTTCCGAAATGCCCGATGACCGTCGGATGGGAGGGCCCAGATCCGACGGTAGACGGGAGACAAAACAGCCAGCGCGATTACGGCGGGACCCAACCAATATTTAATTATTTTTCTTTTTTCGGTAAAACGCGCCGAGACATAAAAACTTTGGATAAATGATAATTGTGGGTTTTGCGAAAATTTACATAATAAACGGGGAAAACATGACATTACAGTTTATAAGGTGGGTAAGGGTTATTAAATCAACCAGGTGTTAATTTAATTCCCGATTATAGTATGAACAGATATTTACATGGGACTCCGACTTCATCACACTTCCAAACTTTGGGATATATGGCTAAACTACCCAAGGGGAGGATATGTACATATTTTTGGGATTTTTACATAAAATGCTATAATAATAAGGGAAGGGGAAAACTTAGGGAGCTATATAGTAAGTTTAGAAGTTAATATGAATTTGGGATGTGAAAGAGGAACTGGGAGCTAAGTTTAAGGAGTAAACTTAGGTTTGGAAGCAGATGAGAGTGGGAAATGATTTTACACAGGAAATGTGGCTTTCTTGTGTGATGGAAACCAACTCTTTGATTTGATGTTTCTCAAAAGAGAAAGTGATAGCAGGACTTTGTTGGGGAGAACCCAATGGTCCATGGAGGGATGTTAGAAAGAGGTTTTATGGGGAAAAAGGGGAAACTAGACATGCTTCCATATTTTGTTATCAAAATGCTGAATAGACAGCTTTGTTCTTGCCAATATAAACTTTCTTTGTCAAGCTAACACATGAAGAAAATTAGGCTTCGACAACCCCTGTCTACCTACCCATCTTAGTACCTAGCATTTTTTGTTACTTCAGGGGGGGTGCACTTAGACTTGCAAACCCTCAATTGATCTTTTCTTTTTCTTTTCAAATGATTTGCTATCTAAAACTACCCTTATCACTTCCAAGGGCCTAGATTAAGCAGTTGGGCGCCTTTGTTCTCTACCTAACTACTAATCTGCCAAGCTTAAACTGTTTGGACAGATTCTCTTTCTCTATTCTACAACATCAATTTAAACATGGCATGATCCAGATTATACTGTTGGATCACCCATCAACAAGTAGGACATCAACAAAATTGTTTATAGATGTGTTTTTACACACAAATATGGGACCTTTGTATCATCAAAGCATAACATATTTGGAATTTCCCCTGCCAATCATGATATATGAAACCTATTGGTATAGGAGGCTAACACTTGGGTCGAACTTCAGTGCCTTGATTTTCTCTTGTTTATTACTCTACCATATGCCTCTCTCCTCTGAAAAAACAAATGACGAGCTTGGATGAGATATTTTTTTTAGCTGAGACCACATACACACTCATTTTTCTGTTGCAATCATGGAGATTTGTGCCTCCCATGACCAAGCTCCCATACAATAACTCATTCCAAATATCAGGAGTGAGACGGGGAATTTCACATTGCTGAGCACATTCTCCACAATTTGCAGCATTACCGGATAAGGTCTCATGAATTTTAGCATGAAAGAAAGCTATGGGAGAAATTTGAACAATGGAGCAATGGAGTTGTCTTAGATGGTGCTGGTGCAGTGTATGCTAGTTTATGCTGATGTTTGGTGTTGTGGAGTGTGCACTTAAGCATGTTTTAAATATCAGGTATGCACTGTGTAGTTTTATGTTATGGCATACATGTTCCTATGAATGAGAGGAAAGAACTGGACATTGAGATTGCTGGGATGTTGAACCCAAGTCCCAAACATAACTACGAGAGGTTGTGAGATGGTGTAGAGGGAGCTATCACTGAACTAGAGAACAAAAAACTGAACTTAGAAGTTTTTTTCATGTGGATTGGTAGATAAAAGGGGAGAATTTCTATGGATCATGAGTGAATCCAGAAGAGTCCAGCTGCAGAGAATTGGTTGGTCATAACTGAGCTTAGTGGTCAAATGAAGATGTAACCTGGAAAAAGCGACTGAGAAACAGGGAAGTAGCCCCTTCCACCGAAGGTTTTTGTACAACATATGGGAAATGAACTGGCATGGATTGTTCCCCGTCCAGGAATTTCTTCCTGTCTGCAGAAAGAATTATAGCTCTATGAAAGTTTCATTACCACTTTTGGGGTCAAAATTGTTCACATGAATGCTGGTTTCAGATATCGAGTATTCACTTTGAAACCAATTGGTTACAAAATCCAAAACTAGGATTGAATCACTAAGAAAATTAAGAAGCAACTTAGTCATTAGGATCACACATGGATTTCACTTGGGGGCTAACTTGTTCTAATTAAATCAATCCTACATAACATCCCCATATATTGGATGCATATTTTCAAGCTCCCAAAGGGTGTGATCAAGAAATTAAATTCAATCACATCTCGTATTTTGTGGGCAGGCACTAAAAGAGAGTGGAAAATTCACCTTGCTAGTTTGGAACTGATTAACCTTCCCACTACCTTGGGTAGATGGGGGACATATATCACTTTATTCAACTTGGCTCTTTTACTAAAAAACTTCTGGAGGGCAATCACCAACAAAGGCCTGTGGCAATAAGTTATCCATGCAAAATACTTACAAAATTGGGAGTTCATTCTCTGGATGTGTGATGGGGCTTTGAATCCTTCACATGTCTCCTACTCTTGGCGCAACCTTTTTGACCGCAATGCATTGGTATTTTGGAGATCTCAAATGGGCAGTAGGCTCCAGATCCATTCCACAAATTAGCCTAGATTCCCTTGTAGGTATGAATGGCCCACACCTACTATCTCTTGATCTCATCAGCTTCTTAAATAGGATGGGATTATTTGCAATCAAAGATTGAGCAATTGCTTCCCTCTCCTCTTCTTTTCACACCCACTGGAAAGATGAGCTATAGTTTGAGACTCCTGAGATAATGATTCCAAAATGGTAAGTTTACATTTCTAATCTAAAAATTTCTCGGATTGTCCTATCCCGTAAAGATGACATGTTGATATGGTATGGGCAATTAATGCAGGGGAGATTAGATGTGAAGGAAGCATACAATCTCGTCTCTATTCCCCCTAGACAGATGAGGGTTCACTCATGGATGGCCAGGGCCTAAAAATGGAATTTCCCTTTGAAACTCAAATGTTTTTCATGGCTTGTTTCCCACCATCACATCCTCACCTAGGAAATCTTGTGCAAGAAGGGTTTTCATGGCCCTGGTCATTGTATTCATTGCGTCTCCTCTAGAGGAGATTCATTCCACATCTTTTTTCTATGTACCTTTTGCTTTTAAGTGTGGAATGTGGTGCTCCATATGATAAACTATCTAGATGATTGGGAGGGTCTGGATGTTCCCTCTTGCCTTGGTCGATGGACAATAAAGCACAAACTTCATCATACTCTAGCTTTCTTTATCATTTGGGGTATCTGGAAGTCTAGAAATGCTTCATTTTTAACACATTTTGCTGAATATTTGGAGAACCTACTATAGCATCCTCTCCTACTATTTTGAATTTCTGGTTCCTTTGACATCCAAACAACTTTTTCCTTCTCCTCCTAATGACCTTTGGTCTTCCTATCCTTTGGCATTTTTCGATGGAGCCTCCTCTTTTGACTCTCGTGGATGCGGCATGGCCATCAACATCATCCCTTAGAGCTTTTACAAATTCTATTGGTACTGTGGCTTGGGCACCAATACTTGGGCCGAACTTCTTGCTCTCTATGCAGTCCTTCACTATGCTACTTGGCTTGATCTCAAGTCCCTCTCTGTTTTTTGAGACTCCAAATAAGTTATTGAATGGGAAAACAACAGGGCCTCCTTAAAATATGTTGCTCTTGAATCATGGAAAGCTCGCATCAAAGCTCCATCAATGGTTTTACATCATTTAACTTTTCAGCACATCATCAGAACAAAAAATAGTGAAGATGATCGTCTTTCAAAATAGGGTTGCAGCTCTGTCTCAAATCAGATTATTTTCAACCAATTTGATCTCGGTATGCTGACATGGGAAGGTGTCATTCCTATTTAAAATTGACACTCTACTTGCAAGGATATGTTGTCTCCCCTATTTTTCCTCTGGTTTTCTGTGGATTTTGTCCCTCTACAACATTTGTAAGTGTTGATTTTTGAAGCTGCTTGTTTTTTATTTCATCAGATCATTTCAGCACCAGGAAAAATTAGTTTTGCAAGCTCGAAAGCAACCCCGGTTCCAGTACTCTTCTAAGGGATAGACTGTATGCATTTTTTCATTTTGTTCTCTATTTTAGGATAGTAATGGAGAATCACTTCTCCCATACTCATGTACTGTCTCTTATAATAGAAAGCAGTGTTTTTCTCTTTGAAAAAAAAAAATTGATAACATAGAGTGGTTAGTTATAATCATAGTAAATAATGAGATGACTTTACCTTTAAAAAAATATAGTTGTGCAAAATTCATATGATCAAGGTGATAAGAATGTGAACGATCAAGTTGTGGTGCTGAGGGTTTCGGGATATCGTTGTGCATTTTACAATTGCATATTTCTGGGGTATTAGGACACCTTGTTAGATGATAATGGGAGGCATTATTTTCAAAACTGTTACATTGAGGGTGTTGTCGACTTCGTATGCGGCAATGGAAAATCTCTCTATTAGGCAATGGAAAATTTGTCTTTTGATTGATTTTCTTTTTCTATTTCAATATAGTTTTGCGTTGATAAATAATAATACACAATTTTTGGTGTGTTGACTACATAAATGCCAGCTACATGCCATTCCTAAACTTCATGGTGCATTTATAGCTCAGAAGAAAATGTTTGCGTTAGAAGACTCAGGATTCATCTTTTTAAATTGCAAGTTGATGGGCAAAGGAAAAATTCATCTAGTCAAGACATGCAGACCTTTGTGTTCTCTTCTAATTTGAAATGTTCTTCTTTTTGCTGACTTCTTGAGTGTTTATAACAATTACATGGCTGGATTTAATTTCTAGTAAGTATAATGCTGAATAGGCTAATATTGATTTGTTTTTTCTGTTATCTTCAAACTGGTAATTAAATCTAGAGCCTATTGAATACATTAATTTTGTAATGGTATACCATATTAGATATGTTCAAAAGACAATTTTTTTTGTTTTCCTATTTTTAAAACCTTTTATTTTGTAAATTTGACATTACTATACTGCTAGGCCATGAGGTTCAAAATATGATGTATTTATGCAAAAACCACAAAAATTAATTTGTAAAATCTAAGGGATAAAATCATTAGTTGTAAAATAAAAACAATTGTAGTTTCAAAAATATGCTTTTGTCGATAACCTTTGCAGAACAGTTGTAGAGATAAAGCAAATATTTGATATATACTCAAAACATCATTGTACTCAATATTTTATAAATGTTATGCCTCATAAGAGAGACATAAGCTACACAACCACCTTTATGTAACCACAAAAATACATGACTTAATTAAACACTTCTGCCACTTCACTTTATTAATTACTCCCAACTTGAAATATTGAAACAAAAATTGTGTTTACATTTTTAATGGGGCTTATGGAAAAACACATGTTCATTCAATTTATATTATCTTTGAATCCATTACAATAGTTAAAAAGGTCACCATGATATTAAATCTAGTGGAATAGAGTTGTTGGAAATAATACTGAGAGGGGGGGTGAATCAGTATTAGCAAATCAATAATCTTTTCATTTCCATTATCAGATTCATATACGCTACTTTAGTTAAGGCAACCCACGTGTATATGCAACTGTGTTTAATGCAACTAGCGTATATCCAGTAAACTTATGATTCAGTTAGTTGATCTTTAATAAGTGCATCAGAACATTATTAACCATATAAACAGTAAACAAGTGCAGTAAAATAGAAAAGATCATCACACATAAGAAGGACACATGAACACCATGATATAAGGTGGAAACCCAATGTGGGTGAAAACCACCTGCTACAATCGTCTCTATCTTTCTTTTAATAAGAAACTTATTTTTACAATATTTTGTACTGGTGCAGTCTTATACCAGTACGCAGGCTTCTACCTGCAGAAGGCTACAACCTTCTCTCATTCTCCAACTTCTCTTGGAAGTGAGCTACAACTTCCTAAATATTGTACTAGCTGATATACTAGTACATAGGTGTTGACCTATAGAAGGCTACAACCTTCTCTTTTCTTCCAGGGACCACGTTTCATAAATTTTCATACTAGATCCATAAATACAAAACAATCACCACTGCAATACAATCATTAACTCTGAATCACCCAACAATTGAATCACTGAAACCCTGTCATCAAAACACAGTCACCAAAACACAGAGTAGAGCCCAAAACTCTGCAACAACCACTAGAACCAATAGCAACCTCAAATATCAAATCTCATAATGTATACACTACTTGACTGTGTCAAACCAGCGTGTATACGCCCTTTCACCAGAGAGAACCCACATACAGATCTGAAAATAATTACTTATACCTTCGCTGCAATTTTCAACTTCAGATATACCCAGAACATAAGATATAAAGGATAAGACATGCGTCAGTATTCAGATCTATTCATGATCATACCATATAATGATAATGCATTTTAGTCTTCATGATCCCAATCCATCAACCTTTATCAACCGCATAGGTGCCTCCTTGGTTCAGATTGAGCAAAGCATCACAAACCCATAACCAGCATACTAGATCTCACACTTCATCAGATATTCATCACTTGCACACTTGCACTCTGGCCTAATGATCTTCTTCTCCTTATATAGGTTTAGGCCTCTCTTAATACCATGGTCCAAAACCATGTAGGACCAATACCTTGGACCCAATACCTGGGGTCAATACCTCAGACCAAATACCAAAATACCATGGATCAAATACCACGGACCAAAACTTAGATTTCCAACATGTACGTGCCTTTACTTTTGTAACCGTGCGTGTGTACGTATACATGACTTGGTATATGGTGAACCCACGTGTATACGCATCCTTGTCACAGCGAACCTACGTATACCTCTCTGATCATTCTAGTTGTACTATGATCTGTCATCTGAGTGAGTTGCCATCAAGGACAACACTTGTATCATACATGTATCATAATGCCAACAAGAGTGGCCATGGAATTTAGTGGTATTGAGGACATGAAAACAAAAGCAAACATCTTCATGAATGATATCTATAGCATTCCTTGTTAGAGAGAATACCTTAAAAAAATTACCTTGCTCACTTCAGAAAACAATAGCTAATTTGAAGTAAAATAGAAACATGCAGAAACCTAGGAGAAATCTGATAGAAAACAGGTGTCTGAAACAAAGTAGAAAGCTACTGTGAATGTTGTTGTAAGCAAACAATCAAAGTCACAAACACCTACTTTTTCTAACATTGAAAATATTTAATTATATTGTGTGGAACTGTTCAGTGGATCGAGGAGCATCTTCTAATGTAATGCCCAATACTGTTTTCAAAAAGATTAATGCTACTCCTACCAAAAACTATACCCAAATTATTCAATTAGAAAATTCAGATGTAAAATTCATGAGTTAAGGATGTTTTGATGAGAATGATTTCTAATATGAAAATTTGTCAAATTATAGATATTGTTGTTAACATTCATGGGACTTATGATTTATTTCTCAGAAGGGATTTCTCTCAAAAGCTACAAGGATACTTCCCCACCAATCACTCTCATTTGCGGTTACCATGGAAGGAATAGTCAAATCAAATAAGAATTTATTAGGAAGCCTACATGGAAGACATGTTTATTGAACTTGAGGGATAAAATGAACCCATAGAGTTCACATAGGCAATTCTAGAGAATTAATCCCTTGAGATTGGTTTCAAGAATTATACATCAAAAGAATCAGATACAAAGTTTGAACTCCTTCATTGCATTTGGAATGAAGATGAAAATTGTATGATAGTGGATATAGATAGTGCTAGATATTCTAACCTATATTTAGAAATTGAAGATGAAAATTGTACGATAGTGGATATAGATAGTGCTAGATCTTATAACCTAATTAGAAACTAACTTCTAGACATTGTTTTATGATGGTTCTATGTTACAAGAGGGTGCAGGGGAAGATTGTACATTAATTGATCCCTAGAAAAACCATACCCTTATTTCCTATAGGCCTTGAAAATTTTCTTGATTTGAAGGTGAAAAAATTAAAAGTTTTGGTTTGAAAACAATATTATGGAAGGTTAATAATTCCATCCATTTTATTTTTCTACATTTGGAGAATTGCCAATCTGAGGTACAGAGCTTGATTAATGAATTTTATGCTTTTAGTATTGTTTCCATTCCTCAATGTAACATTATAGTTGTGGGCACTCTAGCTAAAGTTGCTTCTAGTCTAGCTTCACTAGATGATATTCTACCAACATATTTATATTGAAATCCTTTTTAAGCCTTTAATCCCAAACAATGTCACTAACTTGTGGGTGTTCAATGATGATCAATAGATTTTCCAATTATTTTATTAGTGAGGGCATGTTTAAGCATGTAGTAATAGACGATGAAGAGAATTCAACAACTATGGATATTTGTCAAGATGATATGGGAAATTTAAGGCAAAATTCAATTACCAAAGGAGTAGATCTAGAAAATCTGTAAATGTCAAAACAAATAATTCTACTATGAATTATGAGTTGATTAATTTGGACATAGAAAAAAGATATTTAGAACATCAACCTTGGAACTTGTTGTTAAGAAGCAAAAAAACAAGCTTAGATGCAATTGTTCAAACAATATAGGGATGTCTTCACTTGGATCTATGAAGCTCTAAGAGCATATGGTACAAGGATAATTTGGCATGTCACTCCCTACAAGAAGATGTTAAACTTATCTAACGTAAATTTAGAAAGGTACATCCCACATCGGAGCCATTGGTTTAGAAAGAATTGAAAAAACTTTAAATGTGAATATCATCTTAAAGTTTGTCATTCTTCCCAGATTTCCAATTTAGTGCCAATCAAGAACAAACCAAGGGAAATCAAACTATATTTATTTCCATAATTTAAACAAAGCTTTGCAACATAGTTGATGAGCTTGCAACCTCCATCATGAAGAGGGTTAGTGGTCAAATCCCTTGCCCTTCATGTTCCAGTGTGTGAACTTTAAGTCATTAAAGGTCTTATGCATGAATTAAAGTTAATCACCTACTCTGTCTCATTTCATCCAAATCTCCATCTATAGCATCCAGTAGTATCATGATGCACATAAAAGGAGATAAATAACCATTCAATTCTATCCTTACCTCACTGAATCATGTAAAATGTAGCAAAAAATTATAAAATGTTTGGCCTTTTCAGCATGTGAGCCTGCATGTGATGCCTCTGTTAGTGAAAATGGTTGTCTTCACAATATACCGAATCTTTGTCTCCCACTTTAAGAATTCTAGTATTATACCCTCCCCTTCATCTCCCTCCATAATGGAGTCCCTCCATGTCTTTATTGTTTTCTCATTCATGGGATGGAGTTGATTTACAAATTTAGATATATCCAAAGGGGGGGTCTCTCAAAAGGATCATGTGCCTTTCTGCCTCATTAAAATATATATTTTCCAAATTACTTCCTTTCACCCTACTTTTTTTCCAAAAAACAGATATTAGTATATGCATGGACATGCTAATGGTGTAGTGAAGTTAGTTTCAAAGGATTCATCACCATATAATGTGATAGAAATGGGAAGCTAGGACTGTAGCATCACTTTGTGGACCATAGCTAGTCCACACCCTATTTTTGTTGGGAAACAATTTTTTACCCATGTTCTTTGCAATCAAATAGGAATTGGACAATGTTTGTATTACTTGTCCTTGTGTGAGTGTTTAGATGAGGGGGTGCCACTGTTTCCATTTGGATTTTAAACCTTTTGTTCATTCTGTTTTAAATTTATCTTGGAATTTTTGTGGGCATTCCTTTGGTGATTTTGTTTTGTAAGCTATGTGTGTATTCAAGTATAGGGGAAATTGGAAGGCGACCAACTTTATACGCCTTCATATGTTTCTTGTATTAGGGCCATTGTATGTGGAGAAACATAAGGAATTATGTTCCCAACCAACTTATCTTCATTTTGGAGCTCCTTACATCAATTGCTTCAAGAAATGGATGGAGCAACTGGTGGTTCTATAGAAGGAAATTTTTTTGAGGCCTTACTAAATAACCTCATTAAAGAAGGGGAAGTTCTTGGTTCACCTCGGTCAGGAATATCTTGAACACTAACAATATGTTTTTCTTTGTAGTTCTATTTAGGCATGATGCAAAATGGCTAGTTCATTGAATTACAAGCCTTATTCTAAGAGCATATTTCTAGCTTGTTATGTGGAATACTTCAGTCTATCTTATATCCTAGTCTTTCACCTTTTTAGCTATAACACTTTTAGTTTTTTTATGTGGCAGGTATTTTCTCTTTCACAACATGAAATTGTGGAGTATTTCATTTCTTAGGTTTGTATTTTTAGAGTGTATGCTTTTATGAAAGGTTTTTTCATTTATGAGTTGTTTATCAATGGAGTGGCATGTTGGATTTTATGAGAATCTTCAATGTGATGCATTGAATTCTAACTTTCCATGCTCAATGTTGGTTTCTAATTTTTTCTATGCAAACTTCTTAGTTCTTTGTTTTCCACCTAGTCTCTAGTTTCTATATGTCTTTTTACTTTAACCGTTGAATCACCATGCCTAAAAAAGATACCAAACTTTGCTTAGAGGAGGATACATTAACATATACTAAATTGGAACCCAATGTGCTGGTTAGAGATGTACAAGAGAAATAAGCACAATCAACCTAATATTAAATAGAATAATGGGTAAAAATGGACACTTGTTGGTTATGATCAACTTATGTTTTTATACAAGAGAAGTGGTAGGATGTGCCTTAAATTGTCTAACAATAAACCTTTATTCATAAGCCATGTTTGTTGACATTGGTCAATTTTGAGATATAATTTTTGTGTCAATGTATAAATCTTCCAATTGTCTTCCTTATACTCCAAAATTCTTTCTTGTCCAAGGAATCAATATAGCTAACATATTACAAACCACACTGAAACAACTTTAATCTAAGACTTTGACAAACAAATATATTATAAAAATAAATGACTGGAACCCATTACATAACAATGGGAAATAAGATAAAATAATCTTGTTAATATCCAACATAGGAACAAGAAATAGTTCAATGGTACTATAAAATTCAACCAGTTGTCTATAGATTATGGGAGTGTCCATAGCACTGCTAGATGCTAAAAAGTTAGCAAAAAGGGAAATATACAATAAAGAAGACACATGAAATATTTATTGTTGATACTTTAGTCAATTTCTCCTAGGTTGATACCTACATTGATATTGTTGCTGATTAGGGTCATGTTGATTCAGATTCTTTACAAGCGTTGAAAATATAGTGTGTATATTTTGGCTTTAATTCCTTATACTCAACTAAATCAACTTGAAGATTTCCCTAATTTTCCTAAAATTACATGGTTCAAATTCTTACCTTTTAATATTTTAGAGAATTTGGCTTAGGAGCTCAGGAAATCCCCACAAATCCTCACCAAAAAAATTGAGCTATTGTTCATTTTTAATAGTTTTTTGAAGTTGTCTTGATGACTTATTACAGACAAAAGTGAGTAATTTTGACGTTGTTTCCATTGTTCATATTTTGTTATGTCAGATTTTAATGCTTGTATCTCCATTTTCTTTTGATCAACAACCCCCTTCAAAATTTATGTCTGTTGCATCTCTAGTTCAATTGCTTTTATTTAGCTTTTTGAATCTTGAATGAATCTTAGATATATATATATATATATATATATATATATATATATATATATATATATATATATATATATATATTTGGAGAAATAATTCAACTCTCTCAAAGTGAGGAAGTTGCCAATCTGATCACGATGGAAATATCAAGAATATTTTATTGTGCTCTCTTGCTTAGTGAGAATCTATGTAACCCATTATGATCCATACCTTACAGTTCTTTCCTACCTATATGAGTGGAAGAAATTTTTAGTTGGATATTCTTGTGACCATCATAACTTGGATGGGTCTTATTATTTGGGTTTTGTTTCATCCCGGGAAATATGAAATTATAGTTGATGCATGACTTTGAAAGATCTTGAATTTTATGTCTATATTCTTGTTTTGGTACCTTTTGGTTCTCTTGTATTTAGGGCCACTTCTCATAGTTGTTTCATGCTTTTCCTGTTTTTGCATGGGTTTGTTTTAGCTTCCATCTTTATATAGCAATATTTATCATGAAAAACTCATTCATTGGTTATGATCTTCTCAACAAACTTGAAATTCCCCAACCTAAACAATACTGACATGTAATAATTCCTTATTATATTTTATTTGATTAGTGCAATTGTTGGCTTGAGAAATGGAAACAAGAAATTGCAGTTTAATTTGTCCTTGAATTAAACTGTGAATTAAAATAGAATTATTTTTTCATAGCAATTTGAAAATAATTAATTAAGTTTAATTAACTTAATTAATTTAGGAAATTCGAATTTGAAGTCTTTTAGAAGACATGTATATGTTCTCCCTAACTTATAGGAGTTCAGGATGAGTTATGAATGAGTTGTAATTAGTTAAATCAGTTTATTGAGTTAAGTCCAGTTAAATTAGTTCCAATCAGTTTCAAGAACTAATAGTGAGTAAACAGTGAGTTGGGACACTAGTGACCTAATTAGTGTTACTCTAGTTAACTGAAGATTCCACCATCAGAAACTCATGCATGTTGATTATGAGAAAGACCCAGTTGAGATTGGAGTGCAGGGACAATGTATTATTTGTTTTATATTTTTTCTGAGTTGTAATGATAGTGCATGCAATCAGGAAGTGATGCTTGAGGGATTGCACTATTTTTAGAGGTTTTATCTCCCTTTAAATACAAGTTATCGTTCATAGGAATTACACATTGGAATAAAGACTTGGAGACCTTGTGAATTGGCTAATCTTTGGCCTTGAGCTTGCTTATGAGTTAGAGATTAAATTTGCTGAGTGCTAGGATTGGTCTAGAGAGACCAAGCATTGTAATTTCATCTTGATTTTCCAGATTAATACAAAACAAATAGTGGGGTTTTGAGTTGTGTCTTTCCCCAGACATTTATTGTGTTATGTGCCTTTGATTCTCTTCCTCTATTGATTATTGTTTGGTGGAGGTTTATGGGCTTCCATTGTAAAGAGTAGAAGTAGATTCTTGTCTCTTGTTTTAGTAGATTACATGAGCTTGTGAATCTATAGGTTTTTCTACATGGTATCAGAGCAAGATTATTTTTTGGGCCACGAGTTTGTAGAGAATTTTGAGAATTTACATGAAAAATTTTTAGAACCAAATTGTATATTTGGATTCCTTGGGAAAAGATACCCAAATTAAAAAAAAAAACTGGTTGAATTAGAGTTCGGATGAGGGAGATATCACTGATTTAAAATAAGCTCTCTAGAGGAGATTTATAAGTTTTGAGTTTCTGGGTTACAGGTGAAAGTCGAATTTGCATACATACTTCAGGATCGGCAGATGGCATTCCATGGGTTGAAGCTTGAGTATGCCTTGAAGGGCAGCTCAAATTTTATAGCCTGGAGGGACAGGATCGAGGATGTGCTAGAAGGTAATGGCTTAAAGGAATTCATTGATCAAGAAGTCCCCAAGCCAGTAGCTACAGATGCACAAAACTTAGTTGAATGGAAGAAGTGCGTGGCGAAGACAAGGCGGATAATCCTTGAGGGAGTTTGAGACCACATTGTGTCGAGTCTCCATGGCAAGGAAACTCTACATGCTATGTGGAAAACATTGATGAACTTGTATCAGAATAACAATGATCAAAGGAAGTTGGCACTGAAGGATAAACTTTGTAAAATCAAGATGGAGAAAGGCGAGATGATTCCAAAGTACTTGACCAAGTTCACTCAATGTCGGGATGAACTTGGAAGTGTTTGAATCACAGTTTCTAAGGAGGATATGGTGATCCTTTCTCTTCTTGGACTCCCAAAGAGTTGGCATAGTTATCAGGACTCTACCAATGGTCGAGAGAAGCTACCAGATTGGGAACAACTATGGTCGGATTTGATGCAGGATGAGATTAGGAGGAACAACAGGGATGGCTTTTTATCAAAGACTGATGATGAAGAGCACTGTGCCTTAGCAATTAAGGCAAGGAAGGGGAAAGGTAAAATTTCTCATTCCAAATTAGATTCTTATCATGGAGTGTTGGCTTATTGGGGCTTGACCCAGGTTCAGAAGTGTTTTAGCCAAACAAATCCCGCACTACCGGCCCTTTCAGCAACAATCCACTGAGTGCAGAATGAAGTCTCACCCGAGGTAGTATGGGAGGGTGCTGGAACCAGGTTTCCGCACCTTAGGGATGTCTTGATGAGGTCTGGAGTGGTCACGAACTGATCGGCGCACTCACGCTACGTTGCACAACTGTCTGGTCCCCACATAGCTCTATGACAAGGCATTTCCTAGATTCCTTATTATTATTACGGTTATTATAGATCTGATTTAATTCTTAGAGTCTTAATCAAGCATTCAATAGTTATAACCAGCACGTGCAACCATAAATCTTAAAGATATGCATAAAACCATAACATAAGAATAATCATATAGATCTATGACCAGATGCACAATAATTCAGAAACGCTTATCTTTATTAATCTCCTGTTTTAGTACAACCCAATTCTGCCCTACGCAGTTAGCTACAGGCGTTCACGCACACAACTTCGGACTCTACCAGGCCTCTGCGCACACAGTTGTAGAGCCTACACTAACTACTACTGACCATGACACAGACTTATAGAATCAGAGCAATCTTGCCTTTACAAACCCATAACACTTGTGATCTTCGCCAAAAAGCTACCTCTAACCTTAGAGCCTTGCTCTATTTATACATTCCCATGGTCCATGGACCATGGGTAGGCCAACATATTCTATATTAACTTTACATTATTTTTGGGTGGACAACCATTTGACTTGACTCATTATAATTTGCGCTCCGTGCACTTCGCGAAACTTTTACAATATCAATACCCAAAATTGTGGGATTTAAGCCCCAAAACTGTTACACGGGGGATCTGCTACTCAATAGGCCCCCAACACAATCATCGTGACTCGTCCCGAGTCACTCGGCTGGTGCAGTGATCTTCGCTCAGAGTCCATCCATCAACCTTTGCGCTTCGTTTACATCCACAACACATTCTTCCACCATCTACTGTAACCATTGTGCGCGAGCCTCTGATGCATCCTTATCAGTTTCACTTGCTTGTCTGAGTTCATATACTGCCTGCATGTGTGCTAGCTTTCCCTCGATATTGACGATGACCGCGAATGCCTCATCAAGCCAAGGCTAGATGCGTTCTTTAAGCACTGCTTCTTTCTATCGAGCGGCGTCGACTTGTGCCTTGAGAGCCTGGGCCTCCCTCATCTTGGCCAATCATTGAGTAATGACAACTATCTGTGCGGTCCCCCGGACATTATCATAGCCATGCTGCAACTCCCGTGCTTCTATATCTAACCGCTATAATGTTGGGTCTTCCTGTAGTGAAGTGATCATGATAAGTGATTGATCTAACAAGCCGGTGCACTCCTACATGGCACGTGCTATTACTTCTCGCCTAGACTGAATGGTGCGTTGCTACTACTCTCTGACCTCGGGTGGTGTAGAGGGCTACGCCTTTAGTCTCAGCGCCGCGATCTACAATTCAAGGTCCAATTGAATCCTTGTGGCTTCCTCGTTCACTTCACGAAATCCACTAGCCAATTTGTGGATCTGTATACCCGCTGGTAAGTCTGTTGTAATCTCAAGTTCAGGGACGTGATGACATGCTTCCTCAATGATCTGCTCCAACTACTGAGTCTGAGCTATCGCTTCGCCACGTTGGAGGATCAACTACTCGATATTGATTTGTTATTCACTGAGCATCTGTACTGCGTGTCCTTCCCTAGCACGAAGTTTTGTTGTGGCTCCATCCTGCAGCTGGTATAATATTTCACACAGAAGGGCGGCCAAGTTTAGACCAAGGCCCTTGAGCCAGCCTACCATGGCTCTGTCCTCCACGTTATCCGTTGTCAGCACCCCCTCTGGCAGCACGACAATATTAGCCATTTTGGCTTGTAGCAACTGCTCGGTTGCTGATGTACCCGTGATCCTATGGGCGGCGACCATTCCCTGCTATGGGGCCCACACCTGAAGATCCTGAATTTGCATCCTGAGCACCCCCAACACATTCTGTTGCTCCATCATTGCTTCTTGGATTACTTCCCTAGTGGCTTCGCGAAATGTGTTTCCGATGTCGTATAGATCACCCTCAGTTAGTGTAATAGGCTCCCCCTCCAGCTTGGAAGCCTTGGTCTTCTTTCGTGGCCCAGTGCATTCTGGCACACACGGGTGTTTCAATTGTATCGAGGTGGTGCTTGGGTTCATGCCTTCTATTGTCGCATCTGTCCCCTGCTCTGTTGTTATGTCCAGGTGTCTTCCCTCTTGTGTCGTAGTGGCCCCTCCTGCTGCAGTCTTTTCCATGACAACCTTCGCTACCTCCCGGGATGCCTGTACTTCCACAGCTAGTTGTTCGTTCTGCTTTTATTGGGCTAGCTGCTTGGCAGCAACCTTTTGTTTCTAAATCTTTGCTTCGTCGCGCACTACCACATCTAGTGTGCGCCATTCCGATGGCCATGTATCGATCACCGTGAAGACAGTGTCATCGATGGTAATGAAGGGGAGTGTGGTCCACTTCTGCTCTGGAACCATTCATGCACTGATATATACATTGTGCATACCTGCTTTAAAGTCTCCAAAGTTTTTGAGACTATCGTATACTTTGGCAGATAGGCATGGCCATTTGTTGATCCATAGTCATATGCTTTCCTCCATTAGCACCCAGAAGATATTGGTTTCTTTGATTCGCGTAGCATCCTTCGTTGCCCACAGCGACGTGTATTTTGCTGCCTCTGGCAAGTCGTAGTTAAGGGAAGGAAACTGACTATCCTCAGGTAATTCACCAGTAACCAATGCGGACCTCTTTGTTTTGAATACTAGTAATAACATACCCCCTCTGCTTCTTTTCCAACTTATATTTCTTTTTCATAGCCTCCACAAGTGTCAAGTCCCCCCCAAGGTTGGCAATTTCCATGGGGTCCCTTCCCAAACAGGGAAGTTGAGAAATCCTATGAATGAGCTCCACCGTGATGGGAATGGGCTCCTCCAGCCACAAGTACCCATCATGCACCAGGAAAAGCAATTGTTTGATAACAAATATCATAATTGGGGGCCGATGGAAGTGGGGAATTGATAGGAGGTGGAGTAGCCCAGCCTCCTCCACCCCGTGCAGCCATGCCCATGGCTGCAGAGTGGTAACCACCCCTTCCGTGCTTTGTTCCATCAGCTCGCTAGTTTCTAAATGTGGGAACTTCTCAGTATCCGCGAGGTCCCAGTCTTCAAACTTTATAGTGGGCACACAACCTACAGCCGTACCTTCAAATAGAACCCCTTCAGGGAGGAATGGGGTGTTGAGTGTGCTCGTCACAACATCCAAGTCTTTAGGGACCTTTGCCCTCCCTTTCCGTCAAGGGACTTACTTGGGTAGTTTTGCTATGGCACGTACTGGCTGGATGTCTTCTTCTATCTCTTCCTCTAGTTCCATTTCTTTGTCATAGGTTGGAGGGTCCTCTTCCTCATTGTCACTTTCAATATTAACTGTTTTACCTTTCTCTTCCATCGACATTTTGCCAAACCAAAGATTTTGTGGAGACATGCAGACTGGTCCTGCTGCCTATGGGTCCTTTTTGGGTCTCAGCATCTGGGGTGATTTAGGGATCTCTGGCGTATCACCTACCGATGGTGTAGAACTCTGAACAGCTCCCCTGGTTGTCGTCATTATTCTGAGTAGAGACTCTTGTGTATCCTTTGGCAATGCTTCAAACCACGGACTTGCTTTACGGTTTCCAAGTTCATTAGGTTCCTGCTTGTTTGATAACTTCTCACTTTAAACATGCCAATGGTTGTTTGGTGATGGGCCACCTGTGCTTTATAGGCCTCTTTGGATTCAAATTCGACCGTTCCCCCCTTTCGTGGCTCATTAATGCAGTTTTAGCGGTAGATCCTTTCAACCCTAGTTCTGACCTTGTGTCTTAATTGCCTATCGTCTGCTCGTTGGTGTCTTAAATTGGACATCTTGTCATGAACAATATCTGCAACAGTCACCTTCCATCCTACCCATGTGGCAGCGCAATCCCTTATACGTGGATGCATTCTGTGCTTCATATTGATTTTGCGTGCCACGTCCGAGCCGCACAACTTCCTTACAGACTCCTTTATAGTCCCGTGCCCTCTTCCAACTACTTAGAGCACACCCCTGGTGGTCAGGTGGTTGCACCCCTAGTGCGGGGTTTCAATTTTCCTGCTAGCCTGGGCTGCGGGCACCCTTCGAGTACCTTTGTATCCAGTAGCGCATCACGCTCTTCTGTGTATGGTACACTCCCTTGTTTAGTAAGGTGCGGTTGTAGCCATGATAGCAGGGTCGCAGCTCGCTCCAATGCAGTAGTAGGGCCAGCCAGGCCTGGTCTCCTTATTCTTAGATTTGTGTAGTCTAATTTTGCGACTCCAGTTTTCATTTTGTTGATTTCTTCGTCCAATATCATGCTTTTCCTCCTCATCCGTGCCCATTCTTCATTGAGTTTGCGAAGTTTCAAGCTCCTGCGCCGAATGGCTTCCTGTAACTGCCAAATTGCTTTACCTAGGTCCTCTCATTCAGTCTAAGCTGTTGGGGCTATGGTCGGGGGACTTCTCTTCATCTCCCTAGTTTCATCTTGTCTGATTGTTGATAGGGTCATCTTCGCACACCTCTTTTTGCTTATGGTCCCATAGGCCAATTGAACCCTTGGTACGCGTAGATTCCAATTGTTTTGTTTTATCCAACGAACTCTATTCAGGATCCCGCACGTTTTTCTGAATGCTCCATCGCGAACGGCTGGTAGGATGTGTCGCCTTTCGTGCTGCCACGTTGGGTTCTGATTTTTGATTCTTAGTTGGGAAGGTAGTTGCACAGTATAACTCTGCATCCCTCACCGTAGGTGGATGCTCAAACCACTTCTTCCTTGCTGCCCAGATTGCATTCGGCGCTGGGGACCTCCAAACCGTACACGCAGCTACCTTCTACATTCATGCCAATGCCACCTAGTCTTCTAAGGTGTACTCCCCCCCTGTACAGTTGTCACACGTAGCACCCCTTTTTGCGCACTGTGCTGCTTCTGCTCTATTATTGTAGTTCCACAGTGGTCTACGAATTCCTTCCCGTTCGTTGCACCAGTATTTGTTGGCAATTTCCTTGCTTCGGTCATCAAGTGTCGCAGTGACCTAATCATCATATTACAATTTAGTGTTGTTACTCCATGCAATCGGTTCTGCCATCGCTTTATTTCTTCATCTGAATCTGACGTGCAGGAACTGTCGTGCTCCCATGAGATTCTCTTGTTCACTGTTGGATCCACCCGATCCTGGTCTTATGTTGTTATCTAGTAGATGCAGTCTAGTTCATCATCACTTTTCTCATCATGCACAGGTTTAGTGTAGCGCACTCCTTCGGCTGGGTCCAGTGGAACTATTACACGGAGCGACTTTTTCTCGAATATCATCTTCTGTCTTTTTAGGTTGATGACCCCATTCATGTTCGTGGCCTAGTCTATTCCTAGAAACATGGGGTACGAATTACTGTCATCAACAATTTCTATTACCTCAAAGTCCATCTGCGTACTTACACCTTTAATGTCCATTGTCACCCCTTGCAACCTTCCCATGGGTAAGATCTTTTGTTGGTTTTCCATCCATAATTGAATAGGAGACCACTATAGCGCGGGCTTGCCCATGCGTTCCCACGTCTATTTTAGTAACACATTCACATTTGACCCTAAGTCCAGGATGACCTGATCCATCTCATACTCACCAATTTGCGCCGTCAATTGCATTTCTTGCCCAGTGTGCAAAGCATGCTTTCCAATTTTCCAGACCATGCATGGCTCACCTAACCCTGCACACCTAGTGATTAGCTCTTGTAATCCCTTAACTGCCTTATTGTCACATAGCAGCTTCATACATTTCCCAAAAAAGGTAGTAAGCATAGAAGGATCCATTCCCAGCTCAGGTTGATCCTTACTAGTTGAAGTAGAGGCCTTCGTGAAGCTCTTCTTAGCCTCCTTTAAATGTTCCTTCACGCGTTCGAACTCAAACTCAGGTTCCTTTGTAGGAGCCTCGCGAACCCACGAATCTTCTCTGGGCTGCTTCCTCTTATCTTCCCTTGTAGTCGCGTTGCTTCTAAGTACCATGTTTACACTGGGGTCTTCTTCGCGAGGTTCAACCCTCATCATTTGGATGTTCTGGGTCGGAGTAGGCTGTAGTACCCCTTTCTCACGCATCTGAGCGATCAGCGTAGGACAGTCTACCATCTCATGATCAAACTGCTCACAATACAGATAAGATATTCTGGTCGGGTTCATACAGTCACACGTGTAGTGCCTAGGTCCTCCACAATTGTAGCAGATTAACTATCCACGGCCTCGTTCAGGTCCCATTCCTCCTCATCCCTGGAACCCACTGCACACTATTGTTGCGGCTGGATCCTAACCTCACACCTCAGTTTGCATCCTATAGGTAGGTGTTCGATCCATAAACAATTCATAACTCCGACAACTTCGTTAATCATGGCCCACCGATCTATAAAAATTGCAAAATAGCTGTTGGGGGGTCTGTGTAAACTTATGCAATAGATGACAATTGACCATCGTGTGCTTTCCCCCCACCTGAAAAATCATGCACCAGAGTGCGGGCACCTCACTTGGCCCTGCCTACACTTCTGGTCTCAACGGCATTGACCCCCCCTACCAGATAATTCCCGAATACTGGACAATGATCCTTATTGTGGCCCTGGATTTTACATTTTATGCACCACACTTCTTCTCGCGCTTTTGGCTGGGGCGCCCTATCCCATTTCAAACTTTGCATCTCCAAGCATAGGCTTTGTAGTTTGCATGTGGATTTGTTGGATTCCAAACCCCGAGTCCTGTATCGGTGTTTCGTGCAAACTCATCACTGTTTCCAATGCCTTCGCCTGGGATGAGAGATTCTGTTGCGAGAGTGTTGTCCTCAGATGTGGTGTCAAAGATGCCACAAACCACACGCAGTGCTGCGTATCCGTTAGCATCATATTAGCCCCGCGGATGGTACTCTTTAGTCTCTGATCCAGATCCCAGGGGGTTTCGCTTAGGAGCATCGCGATCTCCTTGAATCCGATGATCGACTGCGTCTCTGATTTCGGCCAGCTAAATTCTTTATTTAATGCAATCTGGATTTTTGCTATCCCAGCATTCAGATGATCATTCAAGTGTTTGATATACCAATTTAGCGGGCGATCCTACAACACACTTACCAAGGTGGCCTTCTTAATGTTATCATCCGTGACTCCGTGTGCTTCACACACTACTCTTACTATGAGCCAAAACTGATCGAGATGTTTGCTCCCTACTCCTCTGAATACAGGAAACTTAATCGCGCTCACCATGCTAAACCATTGGTTTGGTGGAGGTGGTGTGGGCGAAGATGGGGGTGAAGGAGGTGACGCGAGTGGCGGTGTTAGCGGAGATGATAGCTGCGGAATGCATTGCCCTATCAAACTGACCGCACTCCTCAGAGAAACCCAAGCACGCTCTTCCCCTCCCGCTCATGGAGGCGAAATTAAAGGACTGTTTCCTAACCCTTCAATACCTTTGTAGGCCTTTCCGCTTCGCGTCGTTCCACTCATCAATGGACTCACATAACCTGTTTTTCACATAACAACATCTTAATCCAGGTATTCAACGATTCGATGTACTTACCTCACGGTCCCTTGAGAAAATGTCTTTCTGCTTCGCTGTAGCCGACAGTCATGTCTATCGAAAATTTAGTGATAAACCCTTATATTATCCAATCCAACCAATGATCTACGGCCCGCAAAATCTTATCTTCAAATGCCTCTAGCCTATGCACCAACTCAGGAGTCCACACTATGGGTTGATCAAGCTTGCACCTTCCCTAGCTGTCTGCTAGCTTTGCGATCCACTCATACAATTCTAAAGAGAAAGACGTGAAGAAGATCTTTTGGATTTTCGTATATACATAGCGATCCAGCCATCTTTTTTCAGATATCTGCGGGGTTTTGTTTTCTTGTACCACGAACTCGTGAAGCTTTTGATCCAACGAATCTTCAATTTCTTTCTTCGTAGGGTTCCAACATTCTGACATCAGACATCCCTTAGGCAGATCCCAGTCCCGGTAACGAAACCATTTGTTGGCTTATTGGGGCTTGACCTAGGTTCAGAAGTGTTTTAGCCAAACAAATCCCACACTACCGGCCCTTTCAGCAACAATCTGTGGAGTGCGGACTGAAGTCTCACTCGAGGTAGTATGGGAGGGTGTTGGAACTGTTAGCTATGCTATATTCTTCAACATTTGATGGATAAAAAATAGGTATGGCAGTGCTGGTTATGATTACAAGGGGCTTGCAACAATCGGTTTCCTCTTCTCCTTCATTTTCCTTATAACTCCATAACCCTCACTATCCCTATTTTACTCCAACATTTAGCATAAAGCTATATTTCCTTAGCTCCCGGGTGCTGAGTTTAAACATCATGAAACCCCGATAACCTGACCGAGCGCTTTCACAAGCCCTTTTTCACGTCACATCCCTCGAAAACACGTGCTTTAAATCCCCGCTATCCGATCCTCCACCTCGCGATCCAATGGTGTTCACACCTCCCGATCCTGCAACCTACCTCTGCGTTAACTAGTGATCGCGACGTTTTTCCTCCCGTCACATCCACCATGTGTCGCCCTCCTATTGTGATCGCGCGCCCATTGTACGTTTACCGCCCGACTCCCAAAGTGGTGCAGGGAATACCACTTACCACCCGTTCCACCTGTCCCCGCGCGTTAACCCCCATCCATGTCTTCCACCCGATCACCGTCGGATCTGTCCGCCCACGATCTGATGGCTCACAATTGTCTGCTCCACTTTTGCCTGATATCCTCAGCTGACTATTTCCCGCCGTTGATCTGCGCGATTCAACGATCTATCTTCCCCGTCATTTCGCTCACACGGTCCTCGTCCATAGCCATTCCAGACTCCCGAAGGATGAAGGTGGCCTGCATTTATGTACTTGGTGCAGTTACTTCCCAATGAATGCATTTAACAGGAAGAGTGGCCAAGAAGAAAAAAGGACAACCTCGAGCAGTTACAAGCATTTATCAGTCATGGAATGTCTTTTATACCACACTCCAGTTACCTGAAAGGACAACAAAGTACCAGAGAATGTCAAATTCATTTATTGAAGTAGTAGATCATAGCAGAGGCCCATGTTAGACATCTAATGTGGTTGGTGGTCAGTTATGACCCCTCCACGCATAGAATAGCAGAGCATTTTTTTGTAAACAAACTCTATATATACCCAGAATAGAGATGTAATGGGGTTGATGGTTGTAGTTTTGATGTAAGGTTCATCTTCTAGAGATTGTAACTAATGTGATACTTGCAGTGTCTGGTCTTCATTTTCAGCTAATACAAGCTTCTTTTGTTGTTAATTGCTTACTTTCCATTTCTAATCTATTCTAGGCTGTGCCTGTTATGCATTTTTCATGTGCTCTTGATATTTAGCATTTTAGGGGCTATCATCCCACCTTTGTGTTAGAATCTAGTATGTATCATTGCATGTGTTATGCAGGTTTCTTTTATCTTAATGCTAGAGAGTTGTCATCCTGTTTGTGTATTAATAAATAGATTTGCAGACCTCTTTACTGGTTGCAGCCAGCCATCACATGGTCTTTCATCTGCTGGTGTGGTCAGTATTCTCCATGTTCACCTAATCCTCAAACTGTGAGTAATTGGTGGTCTAAAGCCTTGTAGTCTGGGGGTGTTCACCCATGTCTAGAGTTAAGCATAATAGAAGTGGTTATTTTGCTTGAATATGCATCATTCCTTCCATTCATCCAGTTCCAATATTTTGTTGAGTTTGTAATGTTCCCGAGCATCTCCGAGATACAACCTAGGAGAGTTTCTTGGGGTGATAACAGGAACCAGGTTTCCGCACCCTAGGGATGCCTTGATGAGGTCTAGAGGGGTCGCGAATCAATTGCGCACTCGCGCTACGTTGCACAACTATCTGGTCCTCGCATAGCTCTGCAACGAGGCACTTCTTATATTCCTTATTATTATTGCGGTTATGATAGATCTGATTTAATTCTTAGAGTCTTAATCAAGCATTCAATAGTTATAACTAGCACGTGCAACCATAAATCTTAAAGATATGCATAAAACCATAACATAAGAATAATCATACAGATCTGTGACTAGATGCACAATAATTCAAAAACACTTATCTTTATTAATCTCCTATTTTAGTACAACCCAATTCCGCCCTGTGCACTCAGCTGCAGGGGTCCACGCACACAGCTGTGGACTCTACCAAGCCTCTACGCACACATCTGCAGAGCCTACACTAACTACTATCGACCATGACATGGACTTACAGACTCAAAGCAATCTCGCCTTTACAAACCCATAACACTTGTGATCTTCACCAAAAAGCTACCTCTACCCTTAGAGCCTCACTCTATTTATACATTCCCATGGTCCATGGACCATGGGTAGGCCGACATATTCTATATTAACTTTACATTATTTTCGAGCAGACAACCCTTTGACCTGACTCATTATAATTTGTGCTCCATGCACTTCGCGGAACTTTTACAATATCAATACCAAAAATTGTGGGCTTTAAGCCCCAAAATTATTATGCGGGGGATCCGCTGCCCAACATGGAGGTAAGAAGAAATACATGACGAAATTTAAATGCTTTCATTGTCGCAAGATGGTTCACTTTGCTACAAATTGTCCATTGAAGAAGTCCAAGGAGAAGTCCTCAGGAGGAGCGGCGGGTGAGGCTTTAGCCTCCCAATTCGAATTGGACTTTTCCCTCATTGCATGCATGGTGTTTTCAATGATGGGAAGTGTCTGGTACTTAGACAATGGAGCTTCTTTCCACATGATTGGTGAAAAAGATTTATTCAATGAACTGGAGGAGAAAGATCTTAAGATGCATATCGATATGGGTGATGACGGTAAGTATAATGTTATTGGTGTGGGCACTATTACTTTTTAGAGGGGGCATGGGGCTCCTCTCACCTTGAAGAATGTTATGCATGTACCCGGTTTGACGAAGAACTTGGTATCTTTGTTAAGATAGTCTTCGGCAAAATCACATAATCAATCTTTTGTCGACGCGTTTCGAACCAACCAGTGTGGTTCATCGTCAGGACAAGTTGAAGGACTGATCTGGCTAAGCCTGATTAAATAGAGTGTGCAGAGATCCCAACGGTTATATTGCAACGACTAAGATACGATGTGCCCGCAACGTTTAGACCCCTCCGTACTATCCGTAGCTCCCTTAGGTCTGTGAAAGACCCTATTGACCCTAAGGACATGAAAGGCATCTATGTCATTCCCTGTTCCTGTGGGACCCCTTATATTGGTGAGACTGGTCACTCTATCAATCAACGGATCAGTGAGCATTCGGCTGACTTAAGACATGGTAGGACCAAGTCCTCAGCCCTAGCTGAGCATGCAGGGAAGACTATGCATCATGTTTGTATAGAAGATGCTCAAGTCATTGCCAAAGTTGCGCAGTTTCACCATCGTAAATTTAGAGAGGCCCTGGAGATTGAGAAAAGGCCGAACAATCTTAATAGGGATGATGGCTGGAAGATTAGCAGTTGCTGGGTCCCAGCGTTGTCTTCCTAGCCTCCACCCTTCCCTCTTTGTTCCTTCTTAGGGTTTCTGTCTTCCCTCTCCTCAAGTTCTGGTTTTGGCGGGTTGCCTTATTAATCTGGAGTGCTTGAGGTTTTAGTTTGTTAGTATTAACCTTATTCCAGGGGGTGTTTTAAATTAGATTAGATTGTTTCATTGATTTTTACTTTTAGCTGATTTCCTTATATTGAATTAATAAAGGCCTTCCTTTTCTAAACCTTATAAGTGATAAGATTAATAACTAATAACATAATTAATTCTAATAAGAATTTTAGTAAATTATTATTGATAAATTATTGAATATAATTATTGATAAGAGGTAATCCAATTTTACCTAATGACCCTTAAGGTTAAATATATGATATACCAATAAATATACTATTATTAATAAACATGTATGTTAATTATGGCATTTACCTTAGGTAAACTACATTCTAGGAATATTAATTTAACTAAAATACTATTTATTGTTTTTTAATATTATTAGAACTATAAATTATTAAGAAAATATAGATTAGTGGTTAGTACTTATTAATTTAATTTCGAATGGGCCTTTACAATCAAAAATTTTTAAATTAAAATGATTTTTTGGTTTAAACTTTTACCTATTATAACTTGATTCTAAAAACAATAGTAATTTATTACCATTTATTTAGAAGTGAAATAATTTGGGAATATTAATATAATTTATTAATGACCATTATGGGTAGTTTACCATTATGAATTTACCATAATTTATAACTATTATATCTTTACCATTGGATCCTTAGGTATAAACAATTTTTAAATAAGCAATTACCATTGTAACTAAATTCTAAATATTAATAGTATTTTAATACTATTTATTTGGAATTAATTAATTTAAGAATAATAATAAATATAGATTTTTAATAAATATAATGACCATCATATTTAAACATTATATTTATTATATTCAATTAACTAATAATAGTAGGTTTCGGTTAATAATAAAATTATTAGTTTGACTAAGTCAAAATTAGTCGTTGCAATATAACCGTTGGGATCTCTGCACACTCTATTTAATCAGGCTTAGCCAGATCAGTCCTTCAACTTGTCCTGACGATGAACCACACTGGTTGGTTCGAAACGCGTCGACAAAAGATTGATTATGTGATTTTGCCGAAGACTATCTTAAAAATGTTATGGATCACAGAAGTCTAAATTCCTTAACTTGGTATCTGTCGCCATGCTTGAGGGTAGAGGCTATGATGTGATCTCCTTGAAAGGAAAGGCGTTCCTTCAACACATAGCCATGGGTCAAGTAAAGAAGATAGGGATTCGAGTTCAGAATCTCTAAAAGATAGAGGTAGAGGATTTTGCTGCTTTGAGTTCAAAAGTGAAAAAGATGTTGAGCCAAGACGTCGGCGAGTTATGGCACAGGTGATTGGGCCACTTGCATCATGGGGTTTTGAAGATATTGCAGAAAATATCTCTCGGTCTTCCCAAAGGTACGCTTGAGCAAATTGATACATGCAAGGGTTGTACTTTGGGAAAATACCCAACTCTTCCTTTGGAGATAGAACAGTCGAGCAGAGTCAATTATGGAGAGAGTCCACTCAAATGTGTGTGGACCTTTCTTGAAAATATCCACCACCAAACACAGGTATTATGTTATATTTGTAGATGACTATTCTCATAAATGCTAGATATTTTTCATGCAGGGAAAGGATCAAACATTCACAAAATTTTGTGAATTCAAAGAATTGGTCGAGAAAGAGTTAGGAAAGAAAGTTAAAGCTCTACGGAGTGATAACGATGGAGAATATGTCTCCAATGAGTTTAAGAACTTCTGTGCAACAGAAGGGATTAAACAAGAGTTGATGACACCTCATAGCCCTCAACAAAATGGGGTTGCCGAGAGGAATAATAGGAGCATAGTAGGGGTAGTAAGGGCGATATTGCATGATTAGGGCCTACCACTACACTTGTGGGTTGAGGCATGCGAAAAACGGTTTATGTTCAGAACCATAGCCCACATTAGATACTTGAGAGTAAAACAACAGAGGAAGCTTATTCCGGTAAGAGGCCAGATGTTGGTCACTTCAAGATTTTTGGGTCATCGGTTTATTGCCATGTGACCAAAGATGCATGGAAGAAGCTTGAGCCAACAAAAAAGTTAGGGATCTTTGTGGGGTACACTGATACTCCCCACAACTATTGGGTGTACATGAAAACCAGTCAGATGATAGTGGTTCGCAGGAATGTCAAGTTTGATGAGGAGAAGACCATGCGAGTGTCCCTTGAGAGGGAGCTTGAGCTACATGCGGAGGAGGAAATTTTAGTTCCTAAGGTTGAGCAACCTTACATTGATGTGGAGCAATCACATGCAGAGGTTTTGGGAGTGGAGACATCCACTCAGGCAGAGTCTTCTAGAGAGGGAAGAAAGTGCACTAGAGAGCTTGATAGATTGTTGGATGATGCATGGGAGAATGTGGGAGCACCCTCTTCTCAATGCAGATAGAGGAGGTCACCAAAGAGGTACACTAGATACATGGCACTTATGGGTGCATGTGTTGTGATAAAGCCACCTTCCTTTCAGGAGGAAGTGCAACAACCAGTGTTGGCTTATATGGGCCTAACCCAGGTTTGGAAGAGTTATTTAGCCAAACAAATCCTGCAGCTACCGGCCCTTTCGGCAATAGCCAGCGGGGCGCGGACTGAGGTCTCACTCGAGGTAGTAGGGGAGGGTGCTGGAACTAGGTTTCTGTACCCTAGGGATGTCTTGGTGTGGTCTGGGAGGTTCGCACACTGGTTTACAACTCTGTGCTGCTCAGTACTCACACCGATCTAGAGTGATTATATTTTTCTTATTACTGCGCTGTTATACTCTTATGATTCAGAGCTATTCAACAAGGTCTTTAAGAAAACATTTAACCAACATAATCGATTCGCACACAAAATGAAACTAGATTCGCATACACTTATCACATTTACATTAACCAAATATAGAAAGATAAACCATAAAGGCAGAAGAGTGTTAACACAAAATTTACAGAAGCAAACTTATCTTTATTATTATTCTCCACCAATACATCTAGATCTACCCTGCGCACTCAGCTGCAGGGGTTCGCGCACACAGCTGTGGACTTTCCAGGCCTCTGTACACACAGCTGCAGAGCCTCTACCTACTACCCAACCCTCAACTCGGACTTACAGATGCTTTCAGACTATCTCCTTCAAGAACCCATTGCATTTCATCTTCCAGATTTCCTATCCCAAAAATTCTGCCCCTTCTACCCATATAGCCTCGCTCTATTTATACTCTTTCCTAGCCCGCGATCCCTGCACAAGCCGACTCTATTTATCTTTCTTTACATTATTTTTGGGCAGACTACCCTTTGACTCGACCTATTATAATTCACGCTTCGTGCTTTCAGTGGAGTCTTTTCCCTAACTTCTACCCAAAATGTCTTGTTTTGTGCCCTCTATCTGTTGCGCGGGGCTTTTGCTACCCAATATTCCCCCAACACAATCATTGTGACTCATCCCGAGTCACTCGGATGGGGCGGCGATCTTCTCACGGAGGTCATTTAATACCTTTTGCATGACTTGTGTTTCCTCAACAAACTTTACGGCAATCCGTTGTACCTGTTCCACTCGAGTTACTGATGCATTCGTGTTAGTTGGATTTGCTAGCTCAGAATCGCATACAGCTTGCATATGTGGTAACTGGCCTTCAACCGTGGTAGAGACAACAAAGGCTTCATGGAGCCATGGCTGAATGCGTACTTTAAGCTCTGCCTCTTATTGCCATGCAATGTCCATTTGGGCTTTGAGAGCCTGGGCCTCCCGCATCTTGGCCAGCCGCTGTGTGAGAGCGAACATTTGTGCATCTTCGTGAGCAGAATCATAGGCTTGTTGTAGAGCACGCGCGTCAGCTTCCATATGCTGTATGGCGGGGTCCTCCTGGAGGGATGTAAGTGTACCAATAGACTGATCAAAGAGCCCCGAAAAGTCATAGATAACACACCTTATTGCTTCCATCCCTTCTTTAATTTTCACACAGCATTGTTCACGATCCACCAATGGTTGCTGCGCCTGGAGTCTAAGCTCTACTAGTTGTCGAGTAAGCTCCCCTTGGGCTTTCGCAGCCGCTTCTTGGGTCGTGCGAGCTCCTGCAGCCATATGTTGAACCTTGGTAACGGTTGGAAGGTCCTGTTAGGTTTGCTACATGCTGATGATTTTCTAGGAGAAGGAATAAGTTTGGTCCTTGGTTGCTGGCTCAGGGATGGTTTATAATGGTTATCATTGTCTCTCCCTATTTTCCCCACTACCTCCATTTCATCCTTCCCTTTCATTTTTCCCTTTTTTCCTTATAACTCCCACACCTCCGTTTCCTCCTTCCCTTTCATTTTCTTTATTCTCCCTATCTTCATTATTGTTGTTTGCCTTTATAAACCCCCCGCTAACCTTATAAACCCCATATTAAGTTTATAAACCCCGATAACCCCGCTTAAGTCCTTTTTTCGGCTCCCGGGCATTTTTTGTTTTAACACTATAAAAGCCCGCCTAAACCCATGTTCCTCTAACCTCCTGGGCGCTTTTTGTTTACAATGCCATTAAACCCTCATAACTCGTTTAAACCTCGT
Organism: Pinus tabuliformis; assembly: GCA_031772625.1. Lineage (NCBI taxonomy): Eukaryota > Viridiplantae > Streptophyta > Pinopsida > Pinales > Pinaceae > Pinus > Pinus tabuliformis. Next base: position 632,794,809 of record CM062805.1, read on the forward strand.
TTAAACCTCGTTTAAACGCATTCTTCGTTTAATCCACAGCACTAACCTCTTAAGCCATTATAACCGCGCATATAATAAAAATCATAACACGTTGTCGCCCTCACCTATCACATCAAACCTGAAACATGTGCGTTAATCCTGTCTATCCAATCCTCTATCTTGGGATCTGATGCTTTTCGTTGCCCCCGCTCGGTGAACTTGCATGCCTGTTAGCCCGCGGGGAAGGCGGTTTCCCGTTGGACCTGCCTGCCATGCAACACTACTTAATAAGATCACGCTCCCTTGTACATAAACCACTTACTCCCTAAGAGTGGTGTGGGGAAACTGCTTACTGCCCTTCCGGTACGGCTCTCTACCCGTTAATTGTCGTGCACCTTCTACTCCCATCAGCCATTGGATCTGCCGCCCACGATCCAACGGCCCTCATTCCTCCATTCCTGTTTGTTCCTGATGGCTTCCATAATCCAATCTCCACCATCTGATTTGCCAGATCTAACGGCTAATATTCCATCACGCTTCTGTTTCCTCCCAACGCTGCCCGCCATCAGATCTCGGCCGTCCACCTGAGCCATCCAACGACCATCATTCTTTCTCGGCTCTTCGTCCATTTTCAATGTGTTTTTCAGTGTTTTTGGCTTGACTCATGCACGCGAAGAAGGAAGAGATGATCCAGAAATTTTCACATGAATTCCTTAGCTACCACATTTAAAGAACAACACGATCAAGGACGACAAGGATGATCCTCGAGTAGCTCAATGACTGCAGCAATTATTTCAAATTATTTAGATAATACTTCACCTGTTTAGGAAGGACAACAAAGTACTAGTAAATGTCATTTTGTCCATTAAAACAATCAAACTGTATCAGAAGCCCATATCTAATTGTAAATGCAGTTGGTGGTTAGTTATGACCCCTCCACGCATAGGTTAGTAGAGTTTTTTTGTGAAAAAACTCTAGATATACCAAAAAGCAAGATGTAATCAGGTTGATAAATGTTATTTGGTTATAAGCTTCAACTTCTGGAGACTGTAATTATTATGATACCTACAGCTTCTAGTCTACATTTTCAGCTAATGCAAGCTTCTTTTGCTGTTAATTACTCACTTTCCACTTCTTCTTCTTTGTTCCAGGCTGTGCCTGTTATGCATTTATTCATGTGTTGTTGATGTTTAGCATTAGAGGGGCTGTCATCCCACCTCTGTGTTTGAATCTAGCATGTATCATTGAATTTGTATGCAGGTTTCTGTTGTTGTAATGCCAGAGAGATGTCGAAGAAATCCTCAGAAATCACCAGTTCAACCAGTGCCTGACCTTGAGAGGACTGTCAAATCAAAGAAAGCATCAAAGAAAGGGGCATCAAGATCAAGTAAGCCTAAGAAATATCATACATCTTAGAAAGATAAAGTTATTGCTGAAGATATACAATTTGAATATTTAGAGCACAACACTATTAATAAGGAAATTCCTTCAGAGATTTATTCAGCCCCTTGTTCAATTGGTTCCCCTTTGAATCTCAGTCCAAAGAAGGCTTCCCATTCAGTCCAAAACATCCCTTTGTCTCTGCCATCCATCACATTATTTTCTGCTATTCGATCTGTCACTATTCTTCCACATATTCCAATCATGGTAGGACAACAAGCACCCACGAAGATTGAGAGAATTGTCGCTGCTAGATATGGACCTTTAGTCCCACCTGTCCCTTTGAATCCTATGCCTATGGGAGAATATCAAAAATATATGCCTAAATTCACTGGCATAGAGGGAGTGATAGCAGAAGAACACCTAGAAGCTTTTTATAGTTATGCTGATAATTTAGATATAAGTGAAAATGATGTGTGGATGAGAGTTTTTGTCCAGAGCCTTGATGGAGAGGCTAGGAAGTGGTTCAGAGAATTACCCCAGAGATCTATAACTGATATTGAAGCATTAGATGATGCGTTTTTGAAGCAATGGGGAGATAAAAAAGACTTGCTGTATTATCATACTGAGTTTGGTAATCTGAAGAGGGAAAATGGTGAATCTTTGCCTGATTTTAATAAAAGATTCAATCGAATGTATAGTAAGATACCAGCTGAGGTAAAGCCTACTCCTACCTCTGCCAAACTCACTTATGCCAATTCTTTTGACTCTGATTTCTGCTTGTTGTTGAGAGAAAGGAGATGTGCTACTCTAGCAGACATGCAGGATGCAGCACTAGAAGTAGAGTCTAATATCATGGCTGCAGAAAAGCTCAAAAGTCAAGCTGACAGGAGGAGACAGAGAAATCAGGATCCTACTTCTTTTGACAGGAGGAGACAGAGAAATCAGGATCCTACTTCTTTTGCATCATCTTCAGAGCCTAAATTAGACAAAATGACTAAGATGATAGAGTCATTGGCTGTTGAAATTTCTAAGGTGAAAGTTGAACAGAATTCAGGGAAAACAAGGCAACAAAACACATTTTCTCCAAGAAATCATAATCCATTCAGAAGAGAAAATGAGTAGTTACAAATAATGCAGAGGGGTGAAGAAAAAAAGGAAGAACAGAAAGTAAAATATCCCTTCCAGAATGTAGTCACGGAGGAGGAACAATTTGAAGAAGATGAGGATGAAATTCACTTCATGGAAGATAAAGGCAGCGCTGCATTTTTTACTTTGGCTGCTTATGAAGAGTCTTTGTTGTAGGAACAAGACAACCAAGAATGGGATAGAGAAGCTATCCTACAAGCTGAACAACAGCAAAAATATAACCTGAGGTCGAATGTAAAGAATTTCAAAGAAAATTCTGCCCAAAGAGCTGCTGTCCAAACAGAGTCATAGAATAGCAGGTAGAGAAGACCAACAGCTGATCCAGTCATCCTCAAAGCTCCAGTTCAAGAGGTAAAAGGTTTTGATAAGTTATCTTCTTCTTTCAGCTTTGATTCAGAAGTCCAGAAATTGAAAATATCTGTGCCTCTGGTAGAGTTGGTGAAGAGTGAAGTATTTAGAAAGCCTATCCTTGAAGCCCTTGAGCTAGAAACCACACAAACCTCCACTGACTCTGTCAATTTGCAAGATGACAAGCCTGCCATTGTGCTCAGCCCTATGATTGAACCTGCTGATAATAATTCTCCATCTTTTTATGTCTCATTGACCATTCATGACAAAATCCTCCACAATTGCCTGCTAGACATAGGGGCCAGCCACAATTTAATGCCTAAAGTTGTCATGGAAGAGTTAGGCCTTGATATCACTAGACCCTATCATGATTTATTTTCTTTTGATTCAAGGAAGGTGAAATGTCTTGGATTGATTAAAGATCTGGCCATTACCTTAACTCAACTACCCATGAAGAGTATGATGATGGATATTGTGGTAGCAGATGTCCCTCCTAAGTTTGGCATGCTGTTGTCCAGAGGGTGGATTAAGAGACTAGGTGGGACATTACAGAATGATCTATCTTATGCCACTGTCCCAGTGTTTGGAGGAGAAAGCAGGAGATTGTATAGAGAAGCACAACTGGCATACATCATTAGTGATGAGAAGAATCCTACAAATCATCCCATATATGTAGTGGACATTGATTTTGGAGCATGTATTCTCCAAATAGAAGAAAATCAGAAGGCCTCAATGCAAATCAAGAAACCAACAGTTCAGGCCGAGGAAAAGCAATGAAGTTAGGTTTGGGAGATGTTCTTTGATGGAGCATGTTCCAGGGAGGCTACAGGAGCAGGGGTGGTGCTAGTATCTCCGGAGAAAGAAAACATACAACTGTCTTGTAAGTTGGTTTTCCAAGTTACTAATAACATAACAGAATATGAGGCTCTACTGTTGGGCCTTAATGCAACAAAAGGCAGAGGAATCAAGAGTATAAAGGTATTTGGAGATGCTAATCTGATTATCCAACAAGTAAATAAAACATTTGAAGCAAAGCACCCGAGGCTAAAAGCATACAGAGATGAGGTATGGAGAATCAGAGGTTCTTTTGATTACTTCTATATTTCATATATTTCTAGAGCCCAAAATCAGCTTGTTGATTCCCTTGCTATGTCTGCTAGTCTGTTTATTCCTCCCATGCCTCCCATATTAGTTTATGAAGTGGAAATGAAGTATAGACCATCCTTGCCTGATAATTTCCAGCATTGGAAAGTTTTTAATGATGATGATGAGATAAATAGGTTCCTTCAAGTCATTGATGAATTTTCAGAAATGAAAATTGACCAAGAGAATGATGCCTTGGAAGAAAAACCCCATTCCCAGCTTAGAAATAAAATTGGTAAAGACAATATTGTTCAGCTTCCTAGCAATCATATTCCTAAGGGTCTAAGTCCTCTTGAAAGACTGTTTGACCAAAATGATGTGCCTTACAAAGATGCTCAAAAAGAAGACCAAACTGCAGTCTGTAAGCATGATATAGGAAGTCTAGGTCAGCCTAGATATGTAAATTTGTCCACTCATTTTTTAGCTGATCAAAGTGCTGATTATTGCAATTTAATGAAGCAATTTGCTGATGTGTTTTCTTGGGAGTATAGTGACCTGAAAACATATGATAAGAATATAATTTAGCATAAAATCCCTCTGGAGAAAGACACAATACCATTCAAACAGAAGCTGAGACCAATAAATCCTATGCTTCTTCCACTGATTGAAAAAGAAATTAAAAAATTGTTGGCTGCCAAGATCATAGTTCCTCTCAGATATTCAAAATGGATAGCCAACTTGGTGGTGGTAAGGAAGAAGAGTGGAGAAATCAGACTGTGTGTTGATTTCAGAAATTTAAACAAATGCTCAAAGAAAGACAACTATCCTCTACCTAAGATGGAGCATTTGTTGCAGAGGGTAGCAGGAGCCAAAGTAATGTCTTTCTTGGATGGTTTTTCAGGCTTTAATCAGATTGTTGTACACCCATATGATCAAGAAAAGACTGCATTGACCACTCCTTGGGGCACTTTTATGTATGCCAAAATGCCATTTGGATTGATGAATGCTGGAGCCACTTTTCAGAGAGCTATGGATATAGCGTTTTTGGGAGAGAAGGATAAATTTGTTCTAATCTGCCTTGATGACATAACTGTATATTCCAGCAGCCATCAAAATCATTTACAGCATTTAAAAAAAGTATTCTTGAAGTGCAGGAGGTTTGGAATCTCAGTAAATCCCAAAAAATCACAATTTGCTTTAGAAGAAGGCAAGCTGTTAGGACATGTTGTGTCTGCTGCAGGTGTTCAGATTGACCCAGAAAGAGTAAAGGCAATACAAACTTTGTCTGTCCCTAGATCAAAGAAGGATATCCAATCCTTTCTGGGCAAAATTAATTTTTTCAGGAGGTTTATTCCAAATTTTGCAGAATTGGTTAAGCATGTGACCTCCATGTTGAAGAAAGGATCAGAGGTAAGATGGACTGATGCAGCAAGAAAATCATTTGAGTCTATTAAAAAGGCTATTATGGAGGCTCCCACATTAATAAGTCCAGACTACAGCAAGGAGTTCCATATATTTTCATTTGCCTCTGAGGACACCATTGCAACAATTTTATTGTAGGCAGATGAAGAAGGTTCAGAACATCCAGTGGCATTTTTCAGCAAGAACTTGAGGGATGCTGAACTGAGGTATGATATTATTGAAAAACAGGCATATGCTCTTATCAAATCCTTGAAAGCTTTTAGAGTTTATATCCTTCATTCCAAAATAGTTTCATATGTACCTTCTGCTACAATTAAAGATGTCTTGACACAACCTAATGTTGATGGAAGAAGGGCGAAATGGATTGCAAAAATGATAGAATTTAATATAGAGTTGAAGCCCACCAAGCTAGTCAGAGGTTAGGGTCTTGCCAAATTATTAGCTGAAGAAAATTGCAGGTCTTTAGATATTGATTTCCTGTGCGCTATTGCAGAAAATGGTCAGGCAGAAGAAGAGGAAACAGTTGAAACAGAGAGAAAGCAGTTAGTGGCCAAAAATCTAGCTTCATGTAACTGGTATGCTGAAATAATTAATTTCTTGCTGAAGCTAGAGATCCCTTCAGGATTTACTCAAAGTCAGGCCAGAACTTTAAAACTTAGAGCAGAAAAGTATTGCATTATGGAAAATCTGCTCTACTGGAGGGATCCATCTGGAATATTTTTAAGGTGTCTGGACAAAGAACAGTCAATGGAAGTTATGCAGCAGTTTCATAACAGCATGTGTGGAGGGCACCATTATTGGAAAACTACAGCCCATAAAATTCTCAGAGCTGGGTACTATTGGCCCACTTTATTTTCTGATGTATTTGTTTTTGTTAAATCTTGTGACAGGTGCCAAAGATTTGAAGGAAAACAGCAGTTGAAATCCCTGCCCCTAAAACCAATTCAGGCAAGAGGACCTTTTCAGCAGCGGGGCTTGGATTTTATTGGAGAAATCAATCCACATTCTAGTGTCCAACAAAGGTGGATATTAGTGGCCACTGATTATTTCACTAAGTGGATTGAAGTAGTCCCTACAAGGAAGGCTGATCATAATGTGGTCATGAAGTTTCTGACAGAAAATATCTTCAGCAGATTTGGTTGTCCACACAAACTAGCCATAGATAATGCAGCAGCCTTCAGGGCAAAAGAGCTGGTGGAAATGTGTGATTCAATGGGTATCAAACTTGTTCATTCCACCTCATATTATCCTCAAGGAAATGGTCTAGCAGAATCCTCTAATAAAAGTCTGATCAGGATAATTAAAAAACTGTTAGAGGACAATAAAAAGAATTGGGATTCAAAGCTCAAGTATGCACTGTGGGCTGATAGAATGACCATTAAGAAAACCACAGGCAATTCTCCTTTCAAGTTGGTATATGGTACTGAGGCTGTATTTCCAATTCAGCTAACTCTCCTTGTGGCAAAGTTCCTTCAAACAGAGCAGAATGAAGAAGAAGACATGGCAAAGAGGATCACTGATTTAGCAGAAATACATCAGATTAGAGAACAGCTGGTTGAAAAGGCTGCAACACATTAGAGAAGGATCAAGGATGCCTTTGACAAGAAGGCAAAAACAAATAGTTTTTAGATTGGTGACTTGGTTTTGAAATGGGATGCACTAAAGGAAAAGAAAGGCAATCATGGGAAATTTGATGCTTTTTGGACAGGGCCTTTCATCATTTCACAGGTTCAAGGGAACAACACCTTCATACTGAAAAGTATGGGGGGAGAAGCAGTTTTTGATGGCCTAGTTAATGGGTGGTTTTTGAAAGTTTATGTTGTTTAAGGTCTTTGGCCTTAAAAGTTGTAAATATTGTGTTTTTATCAGTCTTAGTATAGAAGCAGTAGACTCCATTCCCAATGGAACACTAGGAATTTTGGCCAATTTGTTTTCAGCTGGAAAGGCATTGATCTGCAGGTTCTTGAGACCTCACAGGGAGGATCTCATCCCCAGAAGGAGCTAGTGTTGGCTCTACTACATGCTGCTGATTTTCCAGGAGAAGGGATAATTTTGGTCCTTGGTTGCTGGCTCAGGGATGGTTTATAATGGTTATCATTGTCTCTCCCTATTTTCCCCGCTACCTCTATTTCATCCTTCCCTTTCATTTTTCCCTTTTCTCCTTATAACACCCACACCTCCGTTTCCTCCTTCCCTTTCATTCTCTTTATTCTCCCTATCTTCATTATTATTGTTTGCCTTTATAAACCCCCGCTAACCTTATAAACCCCATATTAACTTTATAAACCCCGATAACCCCGCTTAAGTCCTTTTTTCGGCTCCCAGGCATTTTTTGTTTTAACACTATAAAATCCCGCCTAAACCCATGTTACTCTAACCTCCCAGGCGCTTTTTGTTTATAATGCTATTAAACCCTCATAACCCGTTTAAACCTCGTTTAAACGCATTCTTCATTTAATCCTCGGCACTAACCTCTTAAGCCATTATAACCGTGCATATAATAAAAATCATAACGCACTGTCGCCCTCACCTGTCACATCAAACCTGAAACATGTGCGTTAATCCTGTCCATCCAATCCTCCGCCTTGGGATCTGATGCTTTTCACTGCCCCCACCCCGTGAACTTGCATGCCTGTTAGCCCGCAGGGAAGGCGGTTTCTCGCCGGACCTGCCTGCCACGCGGCGCTACTTAACAAGATCACGCTGCCTTGTATGTAAACCGCTTACTTTCGAAGAGCGGTGTGGGGAAACCACTTAATGCCGTTCTGGTACGGCTTCCCGCTTGTTAATTGTCATGCACCTTCTGCTCCTGTCAGCCATTGGATCTGCTGCCCGCGATCCAACAACCATCGTTCCTCCATTCCTGTTTGCTCCCGATGGCTTCCATAATCCAATATCCGCCGTCCGATTTGCCAGATCTAATGGCTAATATTCCATCGCGCTTCTGTTTCCTCCCGACGCTGCTCGCCATCAGATATCGGTCGTCCGCCTGAGCCATCTAACGACCAACGTTCTTTCTCGGTTCTTCGTCCATTTTCAGTGAGTTTTTCAGTGTTTTTGGCTTGACTCATCCACGCGAAGAAGGAAGAAATGATCCAAAAATCTGCACATGAATTCCTCAACTAGCACATTTAAAGAACACCACAGTCAAGGACGAGAAGTACGATCCTCGAGCAGCTCAATGACTACAGCAATTATTTCAATTTATTCAGATAATACTTCACCTATTCAGGAAGGACAACAAAGTACTAGTAAATGCCATTTTGTCCATTAAAACAATCAAACTGTATTAGAAGCCCATATCTAATTGTAAATGCAGTTGGTGGTCAGTTATGACCCCTCCACGCATAGGTTAGCAGGGATTTTTTGTGAATAAACTCTAGATATACCAAAAAGCAAGATGTAATCAGGTTGATGAATGTTATTCTATTGTAAGCTTCAACTTCTAGAGACTGTAACTATTGTGATACCTGCAGCTTCTGGTATGCATTTTTAGCTAATGCAAGCTTTTTTTGCTGTTAATTGCTCACTTTCCACTTCTTCTTCTTTGTTCCAGGCTGTGCCTGTTATGCATTTATTCATGTGCTGTTAATGTTTAGCATTAGAGGAGCTGTCATCCCACCTCTGTGTTCGAAGCTAGAATGTATCATTGAATTTGTATGTAGGTTTCTATTGTTTTAATGCCAGAGAGCTGTCATCCTGTCTGTGCATTAGAAAATAGATTTACAGACCTTTAAACTGGTTGTAGCTGGCCATCACAGGGTCCGGTGCATCTTCTGGTGTGATCAGTATTCTCCATCATTACATTTTCTTAAAACTGTGAGTAATTGGTGGTCTAAAGCCTTGTAGTCTGGGGGTGTTCACCCATGTCTAGGGTTAAGCATAGTAGAAGTGGTTATCTGGCTTGAATATGTAGCATTTCTTTCATTCATCCACCATTTTCCAACATTTTTGTTGAGTTTGTAATGTTCCCGAGCATCTCTGATATACAACCTAGGAGAGTTTCTTGGGGTGATAACATTAATTGGCGCCGTTGCCGGGGAGAGGAGAATTGAAGCTCAACTTCCCTGGGAGAATGACATAGCTTCAAGCTTTGATGATAGACAAGGTTTGAACACAGTTTCTGGTTGTAATCATCTATCTAGCGACTCCATTGGAGGAAGACCATCCTTTGGTGACTCCACATTGAAGTTCTGGCTCAGTTTGTGAGACATACTCGAAGAAATCCTCAGAAATCACCAGCTGAACCAGTGCCTGACCCTGAGAGGACTGTCAAATCGAAGAAAGCATCATAGAAAGGGGCATTAGGATCAGGTAAGCCTAAGAAATCTCATTCATCTCTGAAAGATAAAGTTCCCGAGCATCTCTGATATACAACCTAGGAGAGTTTCTTAGGGTGATAACAGGTCCACAGGGATAGTTGACGCCAAAACCATGCTGTAGGCTTCTGTTACGACTTGTTCGAACGTCTCGATAATGTTCGACCAAGGTAGCATGCTAAATTTTTACTTGCTCTAACTCATCTTTTTGCTTGATTAAAGTGTGAAGGGCATGACTTTCCCTACCCCGGACTTTATTAGTGAGTGGGTCCTGCAGTTGGTAGAGTAACCCACCATGTAGTGCAGCCAGATTTAACTCCCAACTACGGTTGTCACCGGTGCCTTTAACTAGGATAACATCGGTTGTCAACGGTACAGTATTCGGTGTGGGCGCGCACACCATCTGCTTAGCTGTGGTTGTGTTGTCAACGAGGTGGACTCTGCTCAGAGAGCTCACCTATATTTCTTCCAATTGCATCTTGATCTCCCCCAACACAATTGTTTGTTTTGCAATGAGAGCAGGCAAGTCACTAGTAGTGGTAGGACTCGCAGTGAATTATTTCTCCAAAGCCTTCGCTATTTTGGACTTTTTCCGGGCAATTGGTGAGTCCTGTGTGCATGATCACTTGACCTGGGCCGCGTGGTCCTACGTCTCTATTTCCTGGTCTGACTCCAATACCTGCTCTGCCATGATCTCTTCTGCTGGCAGGTTCTTAGACGCCTCTTGTTGCGAGGCCAACTGTTGTTCTTGTCGTGCCTTTTCTACCAGGCGCATGAGCCACTGTTGTCGATCCTTCTTCTGCTGCTGCACGGCGAGTTGGTTGAGGACGGCCTTATTTGGGGTGCACCATTCGAGTGGCCATGCTGCAAAAACTACGTAGATCACCTCATCTGTTGCCATGAATGGGAGTATGACCCAGGATTGTTCCGGATCTTTCCGCAATTAGATGTACAAGTGATGCATGTCAGCTTTAAACTCGGCGGCGCTTTGGAAATTATTATAGATCGTGGGAGACATTCGCAGTCATCGAGCAATCTTTGTCCTTATCTTTCCTTCCATAGAAGTCCAAAATGCTCAAATTGCAGAAACCCTTGTCGCATCCCTTGTACCACATAGCGCCACATACCACACTGCCTCAGGGAGGTCATCTGTGATGTTGGGGAACTAGCTGTCCTGTGGTAGTTCACCTGTAACCAAGAGAATTGACAAAAGCAACCATGCATAGTGAAATGTCTTACCTTTGTCCTGTGCTTCTTGACAGTTGGTTAGGAACTCATTGCACAAGAACTGCGCCCAATTGAACTTAACCCCCTTGGCACAGTATCCAGCCAGCACAATGACATAAGTGGGTACTTCGTCTGTGCGACATTTCCGCATGAGTTTACAAGTGAGGAGCTGGGTAGCCACTCAGACGGCTTGGTCATTGATGCTGGCTACGACATATCCACGCTTACCTTTCTCCAGCTGATATCGTGTTTTCACTGTTTTGACAAGTCCTATCTCGGTGCTGGTTCCTATGGTGTCAGCGGGATCATTTCCTTTGAGTGGTAGGTGTGTTATTCGGTGAATTAGTTCAGCTGCGATCAAGATTAGCTCTTCTAACCACAAGAATCTATCATGTACCAAACAGTGGAGTTGTCGAATTACAAATGTGGTAATCGTCATGTGGTGGTAGTGAGGTAACTATCTGAGGTTGAGCATGCCCACCTTCTCCATACCTAGGAGCCATACCCGTGGCAATAACATTTCTTCTGCCAGTTCAGGGAACTTATCGCGGCTGGCCAGATCCTAATCTTCAAACTTAAGGCTCGGGACACGCCCCAACGGCAAACCTTCGAACCTTATATCATCAGGAAGAAGCGGGGCTTGAAGCTCAGCCTTTGCGACATCTACCTCTTCCTCGGCCTGTGCGTCTATTTGGTCAAGCAACTCTTGGAGAGCATCGTCCTCCTCGTTGGTTTCGGTGGAAAGGACTTTTCCCTTGTCGGTTGCGGATTGCTTGGTGAACCATGGTGAGGCTCGAACTATTCGCGTCTTTTGCTTAGTCTTTTTCTTTCTCGGTGTTCGTGGGGATTTCGAAACCCCCAATGCCTGACTCCTAGCCTCTGGCTCCTTCGTATTCAGCCGCATTTCTTCCACAAATCGTGCTCGTGTTCTAGCCATGGGATTCATGGGTTGTCTAGGAGCCAACTGCTTGCTGCTTTGCTCTGATGTATAGTGCCAATATGTTCGTGTCGTGCCCCAATCATAAAATAAAGTCAAGATTTTGAACGACTTGCTTCCCTCCTTTTCTAGTGTAGGGCTACCGTCTCATCGGCAGAGCTTAGCAAATCCGATTTGAAACTTTTTCCTTAAATGTTCGCCACCCACTCCTTTCTTCCATACCGTAACATCCTGGTCATGAATAGTGGTGCTAACGGTCATCTCCTCACTGGTCTGCGTGGTAGCGTAGTTCCATGGACGCAGCTACAACCCGGAGGGAATTTTTTCAGTAGACCGGCTTCTTGCAGACTTGTTTATAGTCCCATGCCTTCTTTCAACTGCTCGGGGTGCTGATACTGTAGCATCGACCAATAGTCAGTTGTTCGCACCGCGGGTGCATTGTCATAATGTACCTGCCAACCTGGGCTGTGAGCACCATTCGGCCATGCGAGGAGCCATTTTTTGTTGCCGAGGATGTGTGCGCAGCCCTGATAGTAGGGTCACAGCTCAGTCGTTCTTAGCAATATGCCTAAGCGGTCTAACTCGCCTTGTGTGAGTGTCGTGGTGTGGCATTTTGTTGAATCCGTTTCCGCATATCGTTCTTTCATCTCTCGACCATTCCCAGAGTGTGCTGTCAACATGGGCCAGCAGCTACCCGGCTTTTGCTGAGATCTTTTCCATTTCTTACTCCAGACCCATCGATTCCGAGGTATTCGCAACTTCCAAGAAGTTTGTGACATTGGATGGTCGTGAAGTTTTCTTCCCCTTAAGTCCCTGAGGACATTGTCATTGGCTACTGGCGACTAGAGTCGCTTCAGACTGCTTCCTTTAGTTTGTCTGACTACTTGTGTCGGTGCTTATCCACGACCCCCACGCTTTTTCCATTGCTTGGTTACGACTTCCCCTTTTGCTGAAACCAAGGTCGTTCGGGATGCTATCGTAGATATTATCGGCGCACCTAGTTTTGATTTCACTGAGGCAATTGATTCTTCAGCTTTCTCCGTGAACAGCTCTACGGCTCCTGTCGTGACCATCCTGTTGAAATTTAATGTGGTTACTTCATGCAGGTGGTTTTGCCATCGTTCAACCTCTTCATCCGAATATGACGTGCATGAGCTATCACGGTCCCATGAGAGTCGACCATCCACTGTTGGATTCACCCTGTCCCGATCTCACGCTATGAGTTGATAGATATAGTCTAGTTCCCCATAACTGTCATTATCGTGCACAGGTTCAGTGTAACATTTTCCTTCAGCTGGATCCAATGGAATTACTACTCGAAGAGAGTTCTTTTCAAAGATCATTTTTCGTTTCTTAAGGTTGATGATTCCATTCATGTTCATTGCCTAGTCTATCCCCAGTAACGTTGGATATGGGTTATTGTCATCCACGATTTCAATGACTTCAAAATCTGTTTGCGTGCAGGCGCCATTGATGTCCACGGTAACCCCTTGCAACCTTTCCATAGGCAGAATCTTTTGCTGGTTGGCCATTCATAGTTAGATCGGGGACCATTGTAGCGTAGGCCTGCCCATGCGTTCCGATGTTTGTTTTGGTAGGACATTTGTGTCGGGCCCCAGATCTAACATGACCTGGTCCATCTCATAGTCACCAATCTAGATGGTCAGTCGCATCTCCTGACCGGTACACAAAACATGTTTTCCCAATTCGCGGATCAGGCGTAGTTCGTCTACCCCAGGACATTTATTTATTAATTCTTGTAACCCTCTCACTGCATTAACATCCCTTAGAAGCTTCATATGGGTTTTTAAGAAGGTAGTTATCAAAGACCTTTCCTGTTCCAGTTCTGGTTGCCCTTCGCTACCCGAAGTTGATGCTTCCACAAAAATTTTCTTAGCCTCCAAAAAGGTTTTCTTTACTTGTGCCAAATCAAACTCTGGTTGTTTTGTGGGAGCCTTACGAACCCACGTATCCTCTTCGGCTTCTTTCCCTTATCTTCCTCTATAGCTACTCCACTTCTGAGCATCATGTTTATGTTGGGGTCTTCAGTGCATGGTTCATCCTTCATCATTTGGACATTCTGGGTGGGACTGGCTGGGAGCACTCCTTTTTCTCGTAATTAAGCGATCAGCATAGGGCAATCGACTGCATCGTGATCAAACTAGCAGCATGACGGACAACACACTTTAGTTGGATTTGTACAATTCCGAGCGTAATGTCCTTGACCACCACAATTATAACAGATCAACCGTCCATGGCCTTGTCCAGGCTCCCATCCTCTGTGCCCCCATCCGCATATCAGGAATACCCTGCAAGCAAATGGTGTAGCTGGGTCCTGCCCACGCATCTCTATCTGCATCCTATATGTAGGTAGTCGATCCATAAACATGCGGTAATCCCTTTCCTCGTGACCCATCGTTCTGCATAAGTTGCAAAATAAGTGTTGAGGATGTTGTCGTAAGCTCGGGAATAGGTGGCAGTTGTCCGTAGCATGCTTTCCTTCGACTTAGCAAATTGTGCACCAGGGCCCAGGCGGATCACTTGACCGTGCTTGTACCTCCACTTTTAATGACATGGGGCCTCCTTCTGCAAGATGGTTCGAGAAAACCGGACAATGGTCTTTGTCATGTGTTTGGCTCTTAGTATAGCCTACCTCCAGTCATACCTCTGGTCAAGACACTCTTCCTCACTTCAAGCTTTGCACTTCCAGACTCAAGTTTTGAAGTTGCGCGTGGATTTGCTGAACTCCCAACCCTAGATTTGGTATTGGGGTTACACGTAACCTCATTACTATTTCTAGCACCTCAGCTTGGGTTGAGATCTTATGTTGTGAAAAAGTCATCCTTAGATGGGGTGTTAATGATGCCACAAACCACACACAGTGTTGTCCATTTGTCAAAGTAATGTTAGCTTCGTGAATAGTACTCTTTAACCTTTGGTCTAGATCCCACGGAGTTTCATCAAGCAACATTGCTATCTCCTTGAACCTAATGGCCGACTGGGCTTCAGACTTTGGTTGGCCAAACTCTTTATTAAGCACATCCTAGATCACCACTATTTCCTCATTCGGGTGGTCGGTTGAGTATTTTATGTACCATGTCAGCGCGCGGTCCTGTAGTGCACTAACTAGCATGGCCCTTTTAATTTTTTCATTTGTTATGCCTTGCGCATCCCATACAGATTTTATCACAAACCAGAACCGACTTGGCTCTTCATTCCCTACACCTCAAAATGTCGGTAACTTGACTGTGGTCGCCATCCTAGCTTTTAGTGGTGGAGAGGGTGGAGGTGGTGTTGGTGTGGATGGACTCAATGTGGGTGCAGGTGGCGGTGTAGACAGAGGTGGTATTAGTGGGAAGCGTTCTTTAATCAACCGAACCACACTTCCTGGCGAGAACCTGGCGAGGTCCTCCTCATCTTCCTGCAAGATAGAAATCAAAGGGTTGTTCTCTACTTCTCCTGCTCTTCGATAACCCTTTCCACTCCGTGTTACCCCAGACATCAATCTACGCGTAGGATCTATTTTTCGCACAACAACATCTTAATCCAAGTATTCAATGATTTGATGCACCTACCCTGCGGTCCTTGGAGAAATTGCCTTTCTACTTCGCTATACCCTACGGTTGTATCTATCACGAATTCAGTGATAAACCCCCCTATGATCCGATCTACCCAATGATCTATTACGCACATAAGTCTATCTTCGGTGGCTTCTAGCCTGCGCACCAGTTCTGGAGTCCACACTATCGGCTAGTCTAATCTGCACCTCCCCATGCTATCAGCTAACTTCGTGATCCACTCATACAATTCTATTGGAAATGTTACGAAGAAGATCTTGTGTATATCTGTGAATATATAGCGATCCAACCACTGTTCCTCCGATACTCGCGAGTTTCTGTTTTCCTAAACCGCAAACTTGTGAAGCTTCAAATCCCACCAATCTTCAAGCTCTTTCTTCGTAGGATTCCAGTGTTCCCACATTAGACACCCCTTAGGTAGATCCTGGTCCCGACAATGGAACCATTTGTTGGCTTATATGGGCCTGACCCAGGTTTGGAAGAGTTATTTAGCCAAACAAATCCCGCAGCTACTGGCCCTTTCGGCAATAGCCCGCAGAGTGCGGATTGAGGTCTCACCCGAGGTAGCAGGGGAGGGTGCTGGAACTAGGTTTCCGCACCCTAGGGATGTCTTGGTGTGGTCTGGGAGGTTCACGCACTGGTTTACAGCTCCGCACTATTCGGTACTCGTACCGATCCAGAGTGATTATATTTTTCTTATTACTGCGCTGTTCTACTCTTATGATTCAGAGCTATTCAACAGGGTCTTTAAGAAAACATTTAACCAACACGATCGATTCATGCACAAAATGAACCCAGATTTTCATACACTTATTACATTTACATTAACCAGATATAGAAAGATAAACCATAAAGACAGATGAGCGTTAACATAGAATTTATAGAAGCAAACTTATCTTTATTATTATTCTCCACCAATACATCCAGATCTACCCTGCGCACTCAGCTGCAGGGGTCCGCACACATAACTGCGGACTTTCCAGGCCTCTGCGCACACAGCTATAGAGAATCTACCTACTACCCAACCCTCAACTCAGACTTACAGACTCTTTTAGACTATCTCCTTCAAGAACCCATTACATTTCATCTTCTAGATTTCCTATCCCCCAAATTCGACCCCTTCTACCCATAGAGCCTTGCTCTATTTATACCCTTTCCTGGCCTGCGATCCCTGCACGGGCTGACTCTATTTATCTTTTTTCACATTATTTTCCAGGCGGACTACCCTTTGACTCGACCTATTATAATTTGGGCTCCACACTTTCAGCGAAGTCTTTTCCCTAACTTCTACCCAAAATGTCTAGCTTCGCGCCCTCTAACCGTTGCGCGGGGCTTTCGCTACCCAACAACCAGTTTGGTTTGATGCGATGGTGGAGGAGTATGACTCCATAGTTTGAAAAAATGTTTAGGTTGTGGTCCTGAGACCGGAAGACAAGTCAGTTGTGAGCTCCAATTGGCTTTACAAGGTAAAGAAAGCTGCAGATGGTAGTGTAGAGAAGCATAAGTCCAGATTTGTGGCCCATGGATTTTCACAGGTAGAGGGGATTGACTATGATGAGACCTTTGCTCATGTTGCAAGGTACTTGTCAATCAGATCTATTTTGGCATTATCAGCACAGATGGGTTGGAAGATCCATTAGATGGATGTGAAGACTACCTTCCTCAATGGCATTATTGAGGAAGAGGTGTACATAGAGCAACCGGAAGGTTTTGAAACCTTGGACCGTGAGACACATGTGTGTCGACTCAAGAGAACATTGTATGGGCTGAAGCAAGCACCTCGTGCTTGGTACACCATGATAGATAGCTACTTCACTGGGCTGGGCTTCACAAAGAGTGAAGCAGACGTGAACCTTTATCACATAGTGGTGGAGGGTAAGATTTTGATCATTTTACTTTATGTAGATGATCTCATACTGACAGGTGATGAGAAGCTCATCAGATATTGCAAGGAGAACCTTGCAAGAGAGTTTGAGGTGAAGGACATGGGGCTCATGCATTACTTTCTTGGCATGGAGGTATGGCAGGGAGATGGGGAGTTGTTTGTTTCTCAAGGCAAGTATGCCAATGAAATACTCAGGAGATTTCGCATGGAGAGAAGTAAACCCATGGAGACTCCTCTAGCTAATGACTAGAGGAAGGAGGATGCTACTTTAGGAGAAGTAGTGGAAGCTACTGTTTATAGGTAGCTTGTGGGTTCACTCATGTATTTGGTTAACATACGACCATATATGTGTTATGCAGTTAACCAGCTTAGTGAAGCGATGGTTAGGCCTACCAAGATGTATTAGAAGGTGGAAAAGCATGTATTGAGATACCTCAAAGGCACTACTTAGTTTGGGTTGTGGTATAGACGGACAGAGGGAGCGAAGCTTCAAGGTCTCACTGATGCAGATTGGGCGGGGAGTCCATCTGACAGGAAGAGCACATCAGGTGTTAGTATTGGGTCAATTATAGTTTCTTGGTGCAGTAGGAAACAGAGATCGGTTGCACTCAATTCGACAGAGATAGAGTACACGGATACAAGTCAAGCAACATGTAAGGTTATCTAGATGAGGAAGATCCTGATTGGTTTGTTTGGTCAGTATATGGATCTGCCAGTGATTTATTATGATAATCAAAGTTGTATCAAACTCTCTAAAAATCCAGTTTTTCATGATCAGTCCAAGTATATAGATATCTAGTATCATCACCTCAGATATTGTGTATTGAGGCGGATCATGTTGTTAGATTACATTCCCACGGAGGAGAAAGATGCTGACATCTTGACAAAGGCATTGCGAAGATGTAAATTCAAGTTTCAGAGAGACATGATCAGGGTAGTGGATAATCCGTTTCTTGTTGAGAGGGAGTGTTGAGAAATGGCAACAATAAATTCCAGTTTAATTTGTCCTTTAATTAAACTATGAATTAAAATAGAATTCTTTTCTCATAGAAATTTGAAAATAATTAATTAAGTTTAATTAACTTAATTAATTTAGGAAATTCGAATTGGAAGTCTTTTAGAAGACATGTATATGTTCTCCCTAACTTATATGAGTTCAGGATGAGTTACGAATGATTTTTAATTAGTTAACTTAGTTTATTGAGTTAAGTCCAGTTAAATTAGTTCCAATCAATTTCAAGAACTAATAGTGAGTAAACAGTCATTTGGGACACTAGTGACCTAATTAGTGCTACTCTAGTTAACTGAATATTCCACCATCAGAAACTCATGCATGTTGATTATGAGAAAGACCCAGTTGAGACTAGAGTGCAGAGACAATGTACTATTTGTTTTAGATTTTTCTGAGTTGCACTGATAGTGCATGCAATCAGGAACTGATCCTTGAGGGATTACGCTATTTTTAGAGGTTTTATTTCCATTTAAATATAAACTATCCTTCATAGGAATTACACATTGGAATATAGACTTGGAGAGCTTGTGAATTGGCTAAGATTTGGCCTTGAGCTTGCTTATGAGTTAGAGATTGAATTTGCTAAGTGCTAGGATTGTTCTAGAGAGAACAAGCATTGTAATTTCATCTTGATTTTCCAGATTAATACAAAACAAATAGTGCGGTTTTGAGCTGTGGCTTTCCCCAGATATTTATTGCGTTATGTGCCTTTGATTCTCTTCCTCTATTGATTATTGTTTGCTCGATGTTTATGGGCTTCCACTGTAAAGAGTAGAAGTATATTCTTGTTTCTTGTTTTAGTGGATTACATGAGCTTGTGAATATGTAGGTTTTTCTATAGGCTACTTTGAAGATACCAGTGAGGAAGCTAGAGTATCATCAGACAATAATCTAAATAGTGCACCTCCTTTTTTTTGGATCTTAGGCCAAATATATGGAGGCTATGTTTCTGGAGATAATCTTCATGCACTCTTCAATGGTTTTCATGTTGGATACTTGTACAAAGGATGCTATTAAACTTGTTGGATGGTAAGCGCTAGAACATGCAACACCTTATAAAATTTTCTAATACCTATTTAAATGCATCTGAGCCTTTAATATCTATTTTTTATTTTATTTTTGAAACTTAAAGTGCGTCCTTAATTTGATTAATCTTTGTTATACTGATGGAATGAATTTTCACATACATTTGTAGTTTAATATTGTTTTTGTTTCTTACATAATTATATGCATATGTTTGACATTATTATAATGCTATTTATGATTAATCAACACTATTTTAAGGGGTTGTTGCATGGAGAAGGCACTAGAAAGGCACAAGTTAAGGAAAAACAATATTTTAGTAGAGCATTTGGTATAGAAGGGTGACACTTGGATGATTTGATTATCTCAAGGTCATAATGAAGGCTTGCTTACTAGAGCATCCCACATCTAGGAAATTCTAGATTATTCATTTATATTTTATTCCATATAAAATGTAAAGAATGCCTATAAAATGAGGCCTCCTATCCATTGTCAATAATTCATTGTGGAGAAATTTCATAGACACTTATATTTGGGGTTGAAGATAAAATTGCAGGTTTGAAGCTTTATTATGGAAAAATATTCAGGGTTAATTTTCACCCAAGGTCATCATCATTTCATTTCAAATTTATTCCTTCTTGGTTGTACTATCATAGTGTTGGCATTATGATTCTGGTTTGGCTCTATGGTATAGGTGTTGTACTTGATGGCAACTCACTCAAGTGGCAAAACTCTTTTCAGGCTCTTAAAATGATGGAAAATAATAGGTTCACATGTGCATCGTTCAAAAGGTGTGGACCCGTAGGTTCGCCGTCTAGGGAGTGTGGACATACCCGCAGGTTCACCGTTCATAAGGTGCGGTCCCCCAGTTCACTCACTCCAATGTAGAAATCGAACTCACGTGGGGTATCCTATGATTGGCCCTTGGTATTTAGCCCATCTTTTACGATCCTATGGTTTTGGCCCGTGGTATAGGATCTAATTTATTGAACCCCAGTTTAGATCCCTTGTATTGGTTTTTGATGGTTTTGTCCCATGGTGTGGATAAGGGTTTGACTATAAAAAGGGGAAGGAGATCACTTGGCTGGTCACTTGTGAAAATTTGAATATCTTAAGATCTGAAATTTTGGGTGTTTGGTTTTAAAAAGCTAAGATCTAAATCAAGGAGAAATCTTAAGGTGAATCTATTGATAAGTCGTGAACTCTCGGGCGCATGATCAGATCTGTGGATCTGACTGACTGTGGCACATTGGAGGACTGTTAATTTGGCCCTAATCAGAGGTTCGCAGGCGATCCACGGCGTAGGTGCGGGGGTACGCAGTGTAGGAGAAGACGCAGTGCGGGGGTACGCAGCGCATCAGAAGGCGCAGTGCGAGGTACGCAGCACAGAAGAAAGCAAAGTGCGGAGATACGCAGAGGCACAGAAGGAACAGTGCGGAGGTACGCGGTCTGACACACAGTGCAGTGCGTATCTGAGTTGAGGTACGCAGTTCAGCAGAAGGGGAAGTTGCGGTGGTATGCAGAGCAACAAAAGGATACAGTGCAGATCTACGCAGTTCAGGCATAGAAAGGCTGCAGATACCCGCAGGTTCATATTGGTGAAGTTGCGGACCTATCTTGAAACATTTATTAGTTGTCTTTTATCTATTGTTACAGAGTTTTGGGTTTAGATTTCTAGTATTACTTTTTTGTTTTCAACATTCTGAGTTGTTGGGTGATTCATTGGTTGTATAAGGAGATTGGGTGATTTGCATGTACTTGATGATTATTTGATCTTCTTGGATCCAGTCTGAAAATTAATGAAACGTGGTCCTTAAAGAAGTAGAAGAGCAAAGGGGGTTGTAGCTCCCTTCCAGGAGAGACTGGAAAACGAGAGAGAGTTGCAGCTCTCTGCAGGTTGTAGCCTGTGTACTAGAAAAGGACTGCACCAGTAAAAAATCCTTGTAAAAGAAGTTTCTAAATTGAAAGAAGATAGAGACATATTGTAGCAGGTGGTTTTCACCCACATTGGGTTTCCACCTTATATCTGGTGTTCTTTGGTGTGCCTATCTATTTTTCTGGTTCTTGTTCATTATTATATGGTATTGACATACAAATTAATGATCAATATCTGAAGAATAAATTAAAGTATAAATCTGGAAGGCATATTGAAAAGAATTTGATAATACTGATTCACCCCCCCCTCTCAGTATTATTTCCAGCAATTGGTATCAGAGCAGGTTCTTCAGAAGAAGCATGATCGCTTGAAGAAAGATCTTGCATCATGAGCAACTACGAGAGGGAAGCATCAATTAGGCCATCGATTTTTGATGGGACAAACTTCATTTATTGGAAGGTAAGAGTTACTGCCTATCTTCAATCTCTTGGTACAGAAGTTTGGGATATCATAGATACAGGGTATACTTTTCCTTCAGCAACTCCTACAGATCCGGCTGAGAAGAAGAAATATGAAACAAATGCAAAGGCGGTAAATACTCTATTAGGATGCCTATCTCAATCAGAATTTGTCAAGGTAATGAAGTTTAAATCTGCAAAAGAGATATGGGACAAGATTGTTCTGAGCTATGAAGGAGATGATCAGGTAAAAAGAGCAAAACTTCAAACCCTTAGGATTCAGTATGAAAATCTCAGGATGTATAATGATGAAAGTGTGGCTAACTATTTTCTTCGGGTAGATGAGATTGTTAATTGTATGAAAAATTTGGGTGAAGAAATAAAAGAGGCTGTTGTGGTTGAAAATGTTCTAAGATCTTTGTCCCCTAGGTTTGAATCTAAAGTTTCTGCTATAGAAGAAAAAGAGAATCTACAAAGCCTTAAAATGTCACAGCTGCACGGAATTCTAACTGCTTATGAAATGAGGAAAGGAGGTCCATCAGACAAGAGAGAAGCTGTCTTCAAGGCTTTAGGCAAAGGCGAGTACTATGAGTCAGGACACGTGTCAGAAGAAGAAGAAGAATCAAATTTTGTCAGAAATATTAAATGGGGTACTGGACGGTTCCGAGGTAAGTTACCTTTCAAATGCTTTGCTTGTGGGAGAGTCAGTCACTATGCTACCAAATGTCCTCACAAGGATAAGATTGACAAAGGAAAGGAACCTGTTAGATGGAACAAGAAACAGAATGCAACTAAGAAAAGTTACTACACTCATGAAGACAGTGATGGCCTATCAAATAGTGACGAAGATGAACGAGGTAATGATTATAAACTTTTAATGGCCTTTGAAGATGATGATTACATGGAAGCTATAGATGTGGATGACTTTTATGAAGATATTTCTAGACTCAAGACATGTTTAGAAGAAAAGAATGTGATCATTGATACTCTGCATTTTCAACTTGATGAAAAAGAAAAACCTCTTGAGAAGTTAGAATGTGAAATTGTTGGCCTTAGAAAAGAAATTGAGAAAACAAAGGTTCTTAATCTTAAGTTTGTTAAAGGATCTGAAACTCTGGATGAGATTATCAATGTACAACGTTCTCCACTAATCAAGACAGGTCTAGGTTATAATGAAGAAACATCTCAAGCATCCACCTCAAAGAGTTATCTTGATGCAGCAAGGAGGAATGAGCAAAAGCCCAATGGAGATCATCAAGTAAAGCAGAGACGAATTACATCAAGAACAAATAGAGACTACCAGGTACACCAGGGGCAATCCATCTTAAGGGTGAACAAAAGCTACAACCAGCCACAGATAAAAACTTCTCAATTTACTTCAAGAATGGATGACAATAGAAATTACAATCATTTGGCTGGTAGATTTGATAATCGCAGAAGTTTCTTCAATGGCCAATGTTTCTCATGCCATAACTTTGGTCACAAAGCAACTCAATGTGTTGCCTATAAGACAATCATGACTAGAGAAGCTCAAAAACAAAGAAGTATGACCGGGATTACGAAAAGGACCTATACCAATTTTTCGGTCCTTGAAAATGAAATTGAATGTTCTATTTGTAATAACTTTGGTCATGAAGATTCTGAATGCAGGAGCAGGTTTCGGCAGACAAAGGAACAAGCCTCAAGCACCCGAACATGGAGAATAAAGGAACCACAACCAGAAAGATGTGGGATAACTTTTTATGCAGAAGGACAGGAAAATCTATGGTACATCGACAGCGGATGTTCGAAGCATACGACAGGTGATAAAGAAAAACTTGAATCATATACTGCTTTAGAAAAGGGTAAGAAAGTTTCTTTCTTTTGGAAATGATACCCCTGCAGCCATAAAAGGAAAAGGCACTGCTCACTTGAAAGAAAAGGTCAAAGCTGTAAATGTTTTGTATGTTGATGGATTGAAGCATAATCTACTGAGTGTCAGCCAGATGTGCGATCAAGGAACCGAGGTAATATTTCGATCAAATGGATGTAGCATTCATGATCTTGATACAGGAAAAACAGTGATCGAAGGCAGAAGAACTCCAAATAATCTATACATATTTGAAGAAGGACAACAGCAATGCTATTTGAGCAAAGATGATGAACATTGGTTATGGCACCGGAGGTTGGGGCATCTAAGCTTTTCACAAATAAGGAAAGCATGCAAATACCAGACAGTTCGTGGTCTTCCAGATATCAAAATTCCAGACAAAACCATATGCAAATCATGTCAGTTTGGTTAGCAAACCAGAACTAACTTCCCTAAGAAGGAAGGATCAGCCAGCAGGCCTCTTGAACTAGTCCATACAGATGTATGTGGTCCATTTAGGACAAGGTCACCTCGAGGAGAAGAATACTTTATATTATTTATTGATGACTTCTCCAGGATGGTTTGGTTGGGACTTATGAAACACAAGGACGAAGCATTCGAAAAAGTCAAATCTTTCAAAGCCTTGGCTGAAAACGAATCAGATCACAAAATTAAGTGCCTCAGGTCCAACAGAGGTGGGGAGTTTACCTCAAATGAATTTTTTGATTTCTGTGAAGAACATGGAATAATAAGGGAATTCTCTACAGCTAGGACTCCTCAGCAAAATGGAGTGGTGGAAAGGATGAACAGAATGGTCCAAAAAATGGCTCGTGCTATGCTTGATGAGTCTGGGACTCCCGCAACCTTCTGGGGTGAAGCTGCATTTGCTGCGGTTGTTATTCTCAACAAAACAAATGTCTGAGTGAAAAACACTCAAACTCCTCATGAGCTCTGGTATGGTGAGACTCCTTCGGTAAAGCATTTCAAAATTTTTGGGAGCAAATGCTATATCAAGAACACTGATGAACAACTTGGCAAACTTGAACCTAGAGCAGATGAAGGAATTCTCCTTGGTTATTCTCCCCACAGCAAAGCATATAAGTGTTACAATAAAAGACTTGGAAGAATTGTTGACAGCATTGATCTAGTGGTTGATGAAAAAGGATACATCCCTAGGCAAGTAAATCATGAAAATATTGAAGAAGATGAAGATTACTCTCCAAATCAGACAAATGATGAAGAAGAACCTCAAGAGGCACCTGAGGAGCAAATAAGGATAGAAGAGAAGACTCCATCTAGGTACGTTCAAAAGAATCATCCAGAATCTCAGATTTTGGGGCAGAAAGAAGCAGGTGTACAAACAAGAAGAACAATTGCAGAAGCCTCAAGCTATTTGGCATTTCTCTCCTCCACTGAACCACAAAATGTAAGAGAGGCATGCAAAGATGAATGCTGGGTCAAGGTGATGGATGAAGAACTTGAGCAGATCGAAAAGAACAACACTTGGGAGTTGGTTCCCAGACCAAAAGATAAGAATGTCATAGGGACAAAATGGATCTTCAAAAATAAGTTGAATGAAAATGGAGAAGTAATTAGAAACAAGGCCAGACTTGTGTGTAAAGGGTATGCTCAACAAGAAGGAATAGACTTCGAAGAAACTTTTGCTCCCATTGCTAGACTTGAGGCCATCCGAATGTTCCTTGCTCTCTCAAGCTTTCAGAAGTTCAAAGTTTTTCAAATGGACGTGAAATCAACCTTTCTGAATGGGGACTTAGAAGAAGAAGTGTACATTGAGCAACCAGATGGTTTCATCCTTGGGAATGATCCAAATCTTGTATGTAGACTAAAGAAGGCTCTCTATGGTCTTAAACACGCTCCAAGGGCTTGGTACTACCGATTGGACAAATATCTTCATCAACAAGGTTTTTCAAAGGGGTCAGCAGATAGCAATCTTTACATAAAAATTGAAAATGACAAATTACTAATACTTGTTGTGTATGTAGATGATATTATCTTTGGCAGCAATGAAGAAGCTATGAGTCAAAGCTTTGCCTTGGTAATGCAGAAAGAATTTGACATGTCTTTGCTTGGAGAACTGTCATATTTTCTTGGATTGCAAATTCAACAAAATGAAGGCGGGGTCTTCTTGTCTCAAACCAAGTATCTCAAGCAGATTTTGAAGAAATATGGCATGGAAGATGCAAAACCAGTATGTACCCCCATGGTCACAGGATGTAGCCTTAGTGCAAATGATGAATCAGTAGGAGTGTATCAACCAACCTACAGATCTATGATTGGAAGTCTACTTTATTTGACAGGTACCTGACCATACATCATGCATGCAGTGGGAATAGTTGGAAGATTTCAGGAAAATCCAAAGGAAACTCATCTTCAGGCAGTGAAGAGAATTTTCAAGTACCTTCAAGGAACTCAAAACTATGGCTTATGGTATCCTAGAGATACAGATCTCACACTACATGCTTATACAGATGCAGATTGGGCCGAAAGCGTGGATGACAGGAAGAGCACAAGTGGTGGTGCATTCTTTATGGGATCCAGATTATTATCTTGGTTCAGCAAGAAACAGAGTTCGATTGCTTTATCTACAGCTGAAGTGGAATATGTGGCTGTTGCATCTTGTTGCACTCAGCTCCTTTGGATGATGCAGACCTTGCAGGATTTTCAGATCACTTGTACTCCACCTATCTCCATCTTATGTGATAATACAAGTGCAATCAACATTTCAAAGAACCCATTCGTGCATTCAAAGACCAAGCACATACCGATCAAGTATCACTTTCTTAGGGAACAAGTGCTTGAACAAAAGGTCAAGTTGGAGTATGTTCCTTCTAAGGAACAAGTTGCTGATATACTCACCAAACCATTGCCCAGGGAGACCTTTGAATACCTCAGGCAAAAGCTGGGGGTTGTTGATGCATCATCCTGTTGTTGAATCTCATCTGTTTCAGAGATTGTTGGCTGTACACGAGGTTCCTATGGGGTATACGCATACATTTGTTGGTTTATGGATTGGTTGAAGATCACATAGCATTGGCTCAGGGGGAGCACATATAATGCATTGTTGGCATTATGGTAGCACAGAAGGCGAACATGGATGCTTATCTGAACATCGCTGCAATACGTCTCTTTCATTCATGGTGTATGGTGGATTATGGTCTGCAGATCTGGTTTACAGTCAAGGGGAGCATGATCAGCAGAACAAAGACTTAAGCATGGTCTCAGGGGGAGCATAACCCTTTGCCCTTGATGTCAAAGGGGGAGAATGATGATGAGGATCTTGAGGTTGCCATCAAGTCTAAAGGGGGAGATTGTTGGCATTATGATTCTGGTTTGGCTCTATGGTACAGGTGTTGTACTTGATGGCAACTCACTCAAGTGGAAAAACTATTTCCAGGCTCTTAAAATGATGGAAAATAAGAGGTTCGCATGTGCATCGTTCAAAAGGTGTGGACCCGCAGGTTCGTCATCCAGGGAGTGTGGACATACTCGCAGGTTCACCGTTCATAAGGTGCGGTCCCCCAGTTCACTCACTCCAATGCAGAGAAGCGCACTCACGTGGGGTATCCTATGATTGTCCCTTGGTATTTAGCCCGTCTTTTACAATCCTATGGTTTTGGCCCGTGGTAGAGGATCTAATTTATTGAACCTCGGTTTAGATCCCTTGTATTGGTTTTTGATGGTTTTGTCCCATGGTGTGGATAAGGGTTTGACTATAAAAAGGGGAAGGAGATCACTTGGTTGGTCACTTGTGAAAATTTGAATATCTTAAGATCTGAAATTTTGGGTGTTTGGTTTTAAAAAGCTAAGATCTAAATCAAGGAGAAATCTTAAGGTGAATCTATTGATAAGTCGTGAACTCTCGGGCACATGATCAGATCTGTGGATCTGATTGACTGTGGCACATTGGAGGACTATTAATTTGGCCCTAATCAAAGGTTCGCAGGCGATCCACAGTGTAGGTGCGGGGGTACGCAGTGCAGGAGAAGACGCAGTGCGAGGGTACGCAGCGCATCAGAAGGTGCAGTGCGAGGTACGCAGCACAGAAGAAAGCAAAGTGCGGAGATACGCAGAGGCACAGAAGGAATAGTGCGGAGGTACACGGTCTGACACACAGTGTAGTGCGTATCTGAGTTGAGGTACGCAGTTTAGCAGAAGGGGAGTTGTGGTGGTACGCAGAGTAGCATAAGGATACAGTGCGGATCTGCGCAGTTCAGGCACAGAAAGGCTACGGATACCCACAGGTTCATATTGGTTAAGTTGCAGACCTATCTTGAAACATTTATTGGCTGTCTTTTATCTATTGTTGCAGAGTTCTGGGTTTAGATTTCTAGTATTACTTTTTTGTTTTCAGCATTCTGAGTTGTTGGGTGATTCATTGGTTGTATAAGGAGATTGGGTGATTTGCATGTACTTGATGATTATTTGATCTTCTTGGATCCAGTTTGAAAATTAATGAAACGTGGTCCTTAAAGAAGTAGAAGAGCAAAGGGGGTTGTAGCTCCCTTCCAAGAGAGATTGGAAAATGAGAGAGAGTTGCAGCTCTCTGCAAGTTGTAGCCTACGTACTGGAAAAGGACTGCACCAGTACAAAATCCTTGTAAAAGAAGTTTCTAAATTGAAAGAAGATAGAGACATATTGCAGCAGGTAGTTTTCACCCACTGTTATAGACATTTTTGTGCCTTACAGCATGAAGCATGAAATGTCAATAATCTAAGGGATCCAAAGTCCCTAAACATGTTGTTCTTACCCCTAGAGGAACAAGGTCAGCAAACCACAGCACTTCAGATCAGTTCTCCACCTGAAAACACTCAAAAACAAGCAATTTCAGGATCATGTCAACTGCTCCACTGAGCATCTGCGCTGAATGTCAACTGCTCCACTCTGTACCTGCGCTGAATGTCAAATCTAATGAAGGCTACCTGTGCTGGGCGAGATTGGCCAAGCGGCACAGTCATTCTGCAAGGTGTCAGGTGCCCAGGAAGCTTCTAAAATGACACTTGGATCAGCAAATTCGCCCTATGATGAGTAAGAGATCCTTAAACTCCAAGTGGAAGCTAGGATCTCCAAGTGGACTCAAGAACTGGAGTATAACTGAAGAGGGAGAGGACACAAGTCAACTTCATGTCAGTCTCAAGCTGACTCATCCTTTCTCCAAATATCCTATATATAGAGCTCTCTCATGAGGTCTAAGGAGGCTGGAATTTTGCGAATGTAAGGAAGTGTTGTTGGTTTGTGTATAGAACTATTGGGTGATTGCTTTGAAGGAGGTGAAGAGGAGATTTCTTTCTGCTGGGAGGTGTTGCTGGATTGGGCCTCTTATGGTTGTAACACTCTCAGAACTTTACTTCTTCCATTAATAAAGCATTTGAGGTTCTTCTATATGCATGTGTCTTTGTGGCGTATTGATGCTTGTATATTTGATTTATTCTAATCCTTGAATCAATTATGGATGTATGCTTCTTGTAGTTTCCTTTTCTTGTGCTTTTGCAGGATCTTTGTGTAGCTGGGCCAGTGAAAGAGCAAGGAGCTGGGAGCAAGCAGCAAAGAGGGAAGATTGGATCAACCATGAGCGGAAGATAACGGTATGTGCCTCGTTTGCATTATCATGTTGGGGGCATACAAAATTATATCGAGCAGTTTTACTACGGAATTTATGCTCGTTAAAAAATAGAAAAGCGAGATTCGAGCAGTTTTAGCACATAGTTCATGCTCGTTAAAAAATAAACGCAAGATCCGAGCAGTTTTAGCACATAGTTCATGCTCGTTAAAAAATAAACATAAGATTGTGAGCAAGCTTTCCCTTAGAGTTCAAGCTCATCCAGAAAAATGAACCGGTAAATAACCATTGTGATCGTAAATTCATCAGCCATAAAAAGCCTTGGTCGTGTTTGCACCTGTCACCTCCACCGTCATTTGGCCGATCGTTCACCTCCATATGATTGTTTACCCATTTTGAGGAACAGATGCGAAGAGTGATTTCACCTAGCCATCCTTGTGACACTGCCGTGATTGGAAAATTCCAACCTGTACCTGGAATCTGCTGCTATCCCTGTTTATCACTCGTTCCTCAAAAGACGAGTCTTCTTTGAGCTCTTTTCATCTGACTCGTAAAATATGAAAAGTTTGCCGAGTTTTGGCCTTCCAGCTCGTTAAACGACCGGAAGAGCTATCCCTCCTCTAGATTTTAATCTTTTTGGACCTGAGGGATTATTGCACAAAAAGATCGAGCGCTTGTTTTGATCGGCTCGTTAAAAGTACCGAACACTCATCCCTTCTGTATTGTTTTATACTTTTTCGGACTTAAGGGATTAGATGACGAAAAAGGAATTTTGGAGTTAACTTTCTGTACCTTTTCAGACTCTCTAAAATTGAAAAGGACCGAGTTTTCCTTGTCGTTAGACTCGTTAAAATGATTAAATAGCGACAAACTTGTCTTTAGACGAGAACGAGTTTCCCTATCGCTAGGCTCGTTAAAACATAGCGATGGGCTTGCCCGAAGGGCAGGTTATAGAACAAGAATATGTTATCCTCCTCAAGCTTGACAAAAATAAAGAGGTACTGGTCAGAAATGACTGGGGAAAAATTGGGAGAACCTCAAAGCTTTAATGGTAGCAAGTCGCTCTTGAACATGACACTTTTCCTCCGTACCACATCGGGTTGGGTTGTTTTCATTCACCGGTCTCATCACCATGGTCCTCGCCAAACCATCCACATTTGGGGTAATGCTACCGATCCATCGCATCAGTGTCGTTGTATGTTCAAGAGGTGTCGTTCAGAAAGAGTCAACCGTGTCCCATCCACTGCCATACATTATCCTTCATCCATTCATGGTCGCCACCCAGAGTCATATGTCACAGTTTGTTTTCACCTCCACTAAAATCATTAGCTCCGTTCCGTGTCATTGATGTGGGATTCATTAAGGCCCTCCTTTGACGGATCGCTTCTTGTCAACTTCAGCTCATTATCCAAGAAGTTGATCTAGGAACAACCCCTTCAGTACTTTGAAGCTTGCATGCCTCAATGGCAAGTTTCTCACTTCCGGCGACAGGTATACATCAATGACCTTCGACCAGAAGATTTTGCGTGGTGTTCGATGCCAAGTCCTTTATTCACACCACGTGAATTGTACTGCAGTACCTTGAGGGTCATTGTCATTATTAGTGATTCCTCTCGCGCTTGTTAACAGTTTACATTATTGACCGGTAATCAAGCGATGTCTTTCCATGTTCGACTTCAGCGCAATTCTCACATGGATCGACTTGTACTTAGAGTGAAGATCGAACGAGTTTGAAGACCCCGGATCTAGTTTCATCCATCCGGGCTGCGATATACATTCAGGATATAAAGACATTTGTTATGTACATCATTGCAGCAGATGATCATCCTACTCAAAGGATGATAATTTTAGCAGAGAATTATCAGTCTACCATCAGACGATCGTCTGTTCTATGTACCAAAATGTATTTATAAAGCTGAGCATGGGAATGCCCGCCTCAGCTAGATCATGAAAGCAGAATAAAAAATAATGTATTGTATTGTATTTTATTACAGGGAACCTCTCAGCGATTGAATGAACTTCGGATCCTCCTGATAAAGCATTTCACCCGATAAACGACCTCATACTTTAGGGGGCAACTGTTATAGACTTTTTTGTGCCTTACAGCATGAAGCATGAAATGTCAATAATCTAAGGGATCCAAAGTCCCTGAACATGTTGTTCTTACCCCTAGAGGAACAAGGTCAGCAAACCACAGCACTTCAGATTAGTTCTCCACCTGAAAACACTAAAAAACAAGCAATTTCAGGATCATGTCAACTGCTCCACTGAGCATCTGCGCTGAATGCCAACTGCTCCACTCTGTACCTGCGCTGAATGTCAAATCTAATGAAGGCTACCTACACTGGGTGAGATTGGCCAAGTGGCACAGTCATTCTGCAAGGTGTCAGGTGCCCAGGAAGCTTCTAAAATGACACTTGGATCAGCAAATTCGCCCTATGATGAGTAAGAGATCCTTAAACTCCAAGTGGAAGCTAGGATCTCCAAGTGGACTCAAGAACTGGAGTATAACTGAAGAGGGAGAGGACACAAGTCAACTTCATGTCAGTCTCAAGCTGACTCATCCTTTCTCCAAATATCCTATATATAGAGCTCTCTCATGAGGTCTAAGGAGGCTAGAATTTTGCGAATGTAAGGAAGTGCTGTTGGTTTGTGTATAGAACTATTGGGTGATTGCTTTGAAGGAGGTGAAGAGGAGATTTCTTTCTGCTGGGAGGTGTTGCTGGATTGGGCCTCTTATGGTTGTAACACTCTCAGAACTTTACTTCTTCTATTAATAAAGCATTTGAGGTTCTTCTATATGCATGTGTCTTTGTGGCGTATTGATGCTTGTATATTTGATTTATTCTAATCCTTGAATCAATTATGGATGTATGCTTCTTGTAGTTTCCTTTTCTTGTGCTTTTGCAGGATCTTTGTGTAGCTAGGCCAGTGAAAGAGCAAGGAGCTGGGAGCAAGCAGCAAAGAGGGAAGATTGGATCAACCATTAGCGGAAGATAACGGTTAGTGGATCTCTTCCTCCTCTCTCTTACATCTCATAAAGAAGTAATCTTGAATAGCTTTGCATTCAGTTGTTGCTGAGGTACTATCACCCTTAGAGTGGGATAGGGTCATTCCGTATTGGATACTTTTCCCTACAACACCCACATTGGGTTTCCACCTTATATCTGGTGTTCTTTGGTGTGCCTATCTTATTTTCTGGTTCTTGTTCATTATTATATGGTACTGACATACAAATTAATGATCAATATCTGAAGAATAAATTAAAGTATAAATCTGGAAGGCATATTGAAAAGAATTTGATAATACTAATTCACCCCCCCCTCTCAGTATTATTTCCAACACATAGCGGGCTAATGCTAGTTGTTGAGGGGCTGAAAGAGAGGTGTGTTGACCTTCTTCCCAATTTTTTATGTTATCAAATTTCAAAAGTATTATTCTAGGCTGGTTATTCAATAGAAAGTTGTTTTATTTTGTTGCTTATGCCTAAATTGATATCTTAAGCTTCACTTCAATCATTGACGATTGTATTAGTGTATCTATTGAACATATTTGTTTGGTTGTAAAACAATTTCTAGATATGTTAGACGGATAGATAAGATAAAATAAGAAAATATAAGATAAATGTATTAATGTCCAACAAATGACTACTGAAGTATGTCAATGAGACTATTTTAGGTACAATGATGTCCATACAAAGTGGGACTTCCAAAGTGACTCCTGTATAAAAGAAAGAGACCAAAATTAAAATCACAATCAAATCTAAAAACCTATAAGGCCAACTCCAAAGAGTAGAGAGGTGATCTTCGAGGCAACCTTCTAGGCCCTCCAAATTATCCAAGTAGTAAACTTGTCCCATTCAAACTCACAATGGTTGGGTTAACAATCAAAGTTTGTAAATTTATGCTCTGTGGGTATGACCTCTGTTGTTTTGCATCCGTAGCAACTTGCAGGACTGGAATCATTCAGGCACCAACTTCGTGTAAGGGTTATGGTAGTAGAGGTACTCTTATTATATGCTGACCAGATGAAGGGCCTTCAAAGCTCAAATACAGAAGAACAAAACTGAATCTGCATCAAATATGTCAAACGTTCACACAAGTAAGACCCCAAAGACGTACATGTTTCCTGCTTGAAAAATATTTTGCAAATATTTATAAGTAAGATCCACTGTATTTATGGATACATTTGTGGAAATAATTTTTGTACCATGCAATTAGCCTACTTGACAAATCTCCAATATTTTTCTACAAAAATATAAAATATTTTAATATTATTTTCGCAAATATTTATGAGTATTTGTACCATGAAGTTAGTGTGCTTGACAAATCTCCATTTTTTTCTACAAAAATACAAAATATTTCGTTTGAATGTTACTGGACTCAGGTGTGGGAAGATTACAAGAAATGTGATTAGAAAAGGGATGGGGAGACAATGCAGAGAATGTCTTGGATATGGTTCATTTGTTGTTGGAGATCCTTCAGGCACTTGATCCATTGACTTTGGAAATGTTTCTAGGAAGGATTCTTATGTTTTTAATTCTGTGATTATTTCACCTCGTGGTTATTTTGGGCAAGCAATTTTAGGAATGCTAGACACTAGTGGATAGGTTAAAAAACTTTTTATAATTGCAACACCCATTCCATGATATCTTCTCTTTATTGTTTGATTATATTTTGAACTTTTACTTTGATTTTACTTTTCCTTTTAACTATAAAATTTAACATACTTGGTATCATATCCATTTAAACAACATCCAAAACTTGAATATAATATTAGTATTATAGTTGTTTTGTGTTAAACTATTTTTAGATTCAATGTTTATAAATATAAAAGATAAAAACAAATGTTAACGCCTTTGTTTGATTGTTACTTGACTCTGGTGTGGGAAGGTTACAGGAAATGTGATCGGAAAAAGGATGGGGAGACAATGTAGAGCATGACTTGGATATGATTCATTTTTTGTTGGAGATCCTTCAGGAACCTGAGTCATCGAGTTTGGAATTGTTTCTAGTAAGGATTTTTTTTTGGTTTTTAATGTTGTGATTCTTTCACCTCATTGGTTATTTTGGGCAAGAAAATGTTTTAAGAAGGCCAGACAAGACATAGGTGGACAGGTAATTTTTTTTTTATAATTACAATGTCCATTCCATGATATCTTCTCTTTATTGTTTGATTGTATTTTGAACATTTCTTTTGGTTTTTGTCTTTTAACTATGAAATTGAAAATACTTGGTATCATGTCCATTTAAACAAC
This sequence comes from Pinus tabuliformis, assembly GCA_031772625.1. Classification (NCBI taxonomy): domain Eukaryota; kingdom Viridiplantae; phylum Streptophyta; class Pinopsida; order Pinales; family Pinaceae; genus Pinus; species Pinus tabuliformis. The sequence goes on from CM062805.1 coordinate 632,829,169, forward strand.
AACCAAATATTGAATATGAAATTAGTATTACACGATATTGATTGAAATGATTTAAGTTGTTTTGTGTTAACAAATTTTCATGACTATTAGAAGAAATTACTTTCATGATGTTTATATTCTTGACCAAGTTCATGTGTTAGAAAATGAAATGTTGTTTCGAATAAAATGACAAGGATTAGACATCACATCTTAGATTATTTGTTTTCACAAATTATCTATAACTTGAGCTTTTTAGCATGTATTTTAGTTGGCATGATTGTGCCTAAGCTTTCTCTGAAGGTCGAATACTAAGTTACTAAGGTGTTCTTTTCTATGGTGACATTTTATTTTCTTTGTTTATATAGGTCATCTGGCCACATAGTGGCCATTATCACCCAACTAAAGAAAACTTGTTCAAGTTTCTTGCTTGTATGGTGAAAATGGATTTGACATTGCTGATATTGAGGTATATGTCGTATTAATCCTTTATAGTCTACTTTAGTTTATATTTCTAGTGTTCATCGTTTTTAATGGCTTACACTCTGCCCTATATCTTCTTTTGTTTTCAGAAAAGGAACTCAATGTTGATGGTAAGAAATAATAATTGAAAAAAGAGGAGAACAATAACACTGGAGTGACAAACGCAAAAAGAGAGAGAAAAGAGAATCGGTCTAGTGATACCCTTAGAGCCAATATCCCACATAAGGCACACATAGGGGCTGATGGTCAAGTCTTTAGAGCTGGTGAATTCACCTGCAATACCTTGGAAACAAAATGATAATGTTTTGAAGTAATGAAACAACATCTCATGTATAAATTTTAGTCCAACCAATATTAAGTTGGAAACTCATAATGTAATACTTGACATTTCATAGCCCATGGGGCTTTGGATTGACGGTGAATGGGTGCACTGTTAAGGCACTCCTTGCGATAGGTCACCGGTTCAAATCCCCTGTGGGTACTTAGGTTAGTCTTAACTAGAAAAAAAAAAAAAATACTTGACATTTCATATAATGTAATTTATGTGGTTGAAATTATTTATAGTTGCACTTGACATTGTTTAGTATCGTAATTAATATATGTAACTTTGCGTTTTTATATTACATAAATAGGGACATTTTATGGGGTTTTTTTTTTTTTTTAGTCGCAAAATCATAATAATTAATTTATGTTGATTAATAATGAACACATAAAATCAATCTAAAACTACTAAATTAGTAGTTTATATTGACTAATGATGAACACAACTAAAATAAATATATGACTAAATTAGTTGTTTATTATGATTATCAATGAAAGTAAATGAAATGATTATTAACTACTAAATTAGTCATTTATATAATGAATACGAAACTATCAAGAAAAGATAAATGACTACCACAAATAATAAATTTATGATTACAAATGACGACTAAATTTTACATATATATGACTATTAGTAGCTAATTTATAGCATCTTCTAACACAACCAAAATTTAGCCATATTTATTTGGTTATTAATTGGTTTCAAACGATAACTAAAATTTGCATATATATGACTATTAGTAGCTAATTTACAGTATCTTATAACACGACCAACATTCTTAGTCATATTTATTTGGTCATTAATTGGTTTTCCTAGGTGATCACATAGTAATATGTTTTGTTGTATATTTGGTCATTTAATGGAGCAATTGATGACTAAATTAATGACCAAATTTATGACTAAATATACTACTAGATGATGAAATTGAGACAATATGACTAAACTAAAAATGACTAAAAGTTTGTCACGTTATAAGATACTGTAAATTAGATACTACTGGTCACCGACTGAAAAATGGTTGTTTATATGCAAATTTTAGTTGTTTTTCTAGTAACTAAGTAGCCATTTTGTACTAGTGCACAAAAACCTTTATTGTCAAATGTGATGCCCAAGGAAATGCACTTAGTGTTGTTTTAATGCAAGAAGGAAGATCTGTTGCTTTTGAAAGTGATCCAATTAAGGGAAAGTATTTACACAAACTTATTTATGAGAAGTAAATGTTGGTAATATTACATGCTTTGAAGAAATGGTGCCCTTACCTAATGGGAAGGCACTTCAAGGTAAAAATAGAACATGATAGTCTTAAATAATTCTTTGAACAAATATTATCTTCGTAAGAGCAATAAAAATGGGTCACAAAGATGTTGTGTTATGACTTTGAAATCATTTACAAAAAAGGGAGGAAAAATGTTATTGCAGATGCATTATTAAGAAGGGATGAGGATGTGGAAGCATTGCTCTGTGCCATTTCTATTATCCAACCTAATTGGATAAATGAAGCAAGGGATGAATGGAAGAATTGCGAAGAGGTGTGGACAGTCATTGAAAATTTGCTACAAGACCCAATGCATCTAATACATTTATCTAGAAAAATGATTCAGTATGATACAAAGATTAAAATATCTATGTAAGAAATCCAAAATAAAAAAATAAAAAAAGGTTCTTTTGGAATTGCATACCTCTCCTATAGTAGGGCACTCAAGATTTTTAAAAACTTACCGCAAGGTCAAGAAGGATTTTTTTGGGATGACCTTAAATATGACATTTAGAAGTTTGTGGCAGAATGTTTGGTTTACAAACAAAATAAAGTTGAGACAATTGAGACGTTGGGTCTTTTATTTACAACCATTATCCATTCCAAGTTAGAATTGGGAGGAGGTCTTAAAGGATTTGAGCATAGGTTTACCCAATTATGAATGAAAGATTGTCATCATGGTGGTAATTTATAGACTTACCAAGTATGGACACTTTTGTACACTATCTCATCCTTTCAAAGCCATTATATTCATCACTGCATTTGTGGAACCAATTCAAAATCTACATGGAAACCCAAATATTATTGTAAGTGACATAGACCCCATTTTCACTGGAAATTTATGGGCAGAATTATTTTCTTGTCTTGGTACTCAATTATCTCATAAATCATCTTATCATCCTCAATATGATTGGAAAATTGAGATAGTGAACAAATTTTTGGAAGGATATCTTTGTTGCTTTGTATCTGATAAACAAACACAATGAGTTAAGTGGTTATCTTTGGCAAAATGGTGGTATATTACTTCCTTCTATACTGCAACAAAAATGACCCCATTTATGGTGCTTTATGAATATCATCCACTATGCATCACATCATCTTTAAGAGAAAATTCTAAGGTTCAAGCAGTGGAAGATCACATCGAGTATCAAAAATTTCTCCAACTCTTAAAGGATAACTCGACTTTGATGTAGAATCAAATGAAACAATAGGTAAATCAACATCGAAGTGAAAGAAGTTTTGATGTGGAAGATTGGGTATTTTTATGGCTACAACCATACAAAAAAATGTCCCTCAATTAAGCTAAGAAGGATAATAAATTAACACCCAAGTACTATGGCCCTTACAAGGTGTTGCAAAATATTGGTACTATGGCATACAAATCGGAGTTGCCTGCATCTTTGCAAGTATACCAAGTTTTCCATGTTTCATGCTTAAAGAAGGTTATAGGTGAAAAGTTCTCATTTCAAACTATATTTCCAGAACTTGACGAGGAATAAAAATTATATTGGAGCCTAAAACAATCATGGAAACAAGAATTTGACAGCTAAAAAATTGATCAATTTTAGAGTATCCCATTAAGTGGAAGAACTTACGTGTTGAATATTCCACATGGGAGGATGAGAATTTCATACAGAAGCATCTAGAAATGCTCAAGCATTGAATACAACACTTTTTTAAGGAGAGGGGCTTGTTAGGTCCCTATAATACTAGTGTAGTCCCCATATTGTTAATGTTGTGCCCCATAGAAACCTATTATTATTATTGTTGAGCCCTTACATTATTATTTTTATGTAGGACCTAATTATATTTTGACCCTTTAGACTCCTGTATATACTAAAGAGGTCTTGTCATTTGAATAATCCAAGAATTGTTCATTTATGTGATGTAAAGGGAGGTTACCCCCTTGAAGTGGCTTATTATCTAGTCATTGATCTATTTTTTCTTATGTTTTTGTGCTATCTTGATTTGGTTACATAATATAATCTACCCAAAAATTAGCAAAGATAGTGAGAAGTATGAAGGATATACTTCAAATGTACAATGTTGATAATGAGAAACTCATTAGACAATAAGGGAAGTAGGTAGAGCTAAATGCAATGTTGTTTGAAAGCTTGTCATACATGAAAAGGATGTTAAAATATGGTGTTAGAAACTAGGACAACATTGGGAAGGGAGTGAATCAATATTGTGGAAATTTTAAAAATTTCTTTCACTAATGAAGAGTACTAGCACACTAATAAGCACTTCAGCAATAATTCATATAAGCGTCACAAGAATCAACATAAGAAGCACAAATATGACACAAATTCTTCAAACTTTTCTTTAATTTACTTCACAAAGGCAAGATTTTATTTGATGTTACAATGTTCTCTGGCTACAACCTGAAGGAAGCTTCCACTCCCTAATTTATCAACTACAAATGAATGGAGAAACAACCCCTAGTTTAACAACTACAACTGAAAGGAGCTCCAACCCATAACTATTTAACAACCACTAGCAGAATCCACTGCTAGAAATAGCTACAACCGCTAACTATTTACCAGCCACTATTGAAAGGAACTGCAACCCCTGATCTACAAGTTGCTACTTGCATGACCTCCTTGATTCATCTTTCATAAAATTTTCTTACTCAAATCATGAAGGCCACTTCCTTTCATAAAAAAAATAATTACTGACCTCAATTAATCACCCCAAACACCATAAAATTACCTTCAACAATCTATGGTTATTGATTAAACCACCATACAAATATCCCTTCACACACATCTCCACCCACTTCTTACAAATTCACTTCTACTTATATAGAATTTGAGCTGATAACTTTCATTATTAAACTTATAGTTAACTTCAACTCTTTTTCTTGAATGAATCTTTATTTTTTCTTATCTACCACTTCCTCCAAGTATTTTGAATGTGGTATTTAAGTCTTATAACTCTTCTCCCCTCTCTCTATAAGAAAACCTGGGTTAAACTGTCCAAATTCGCAATTCTGGAATTTTTATAGGTTTTAGTGGAATTTTCTAAATTTGGTGTATGACTAGATTTAGAAAAAATGGCAAATATACTACCAACTTTATCCATGTTGCTGCCAAAAATTATACAACTGCCGGTGTCCTTAATTGACTACTCGAGCACCTACCTAATCATGCTTTCACCATATGACCTGGAGCAGTGACCAAGCCACTATTAGGTTGGGGACTAAATGGGGTAAGATCTATATAAATTTTCCATTTCCCCACCAACTACCCAACTTCGAACTGGAAACTTTACAACATTGACCCTGGCATGAATTTCAACATAGGTCAAGAGGACATATGAGGTTAACCTATATTCCTTGCATGTGTGTAATTGCCTCAGACTCCATGGAGACCTGACTGGTCTAGAGTCCCGACCTCTAGCTATATTTCTTTGTATTTCTACTAAAATCAATTACATAGAAAAGCTTCACCAAACACGACCTGTGGATTGATTTCCACATCATCCTTGCTCATTTATGCTACGTGGTGACTTCTTAGTGGTTCCACATGTCACTCGGGTTTGTTCCACATGGATGCCTGAAAATGATGAAAACACATACCACGTGTGACACCCTCATAGGTGGCACATCATTGTTGACATCATCATCTAATTGTGTATCCACCTGTGCATTCATATCACTTTTTTCGGCCAATGAAATAACGCCATGTGTCATCCTCTCTATGGCCGAAAATGTGTCATGGACCCTAGTTTTTCAATGAATTTTATTTATAAAATTAAATTGTCAGAATAGGTCATGGGTCAAGGGTCAGAACAATTTCCTAGCTGCACATCACCAATAGCTCTTGACTCCCAACTATGCTAAATGCCTAAGTCCAAACCTCCAACTACTTTTTTGAGTTTGGCCAAATGCCAAAACTAACTCTAACTAAGACCATCGCCTTATCTTTAGCTGCAACCTTCAACTTTGGGGATTGATACCTTTGATTGAAAATAACTTTTGATCCATGAGACCATTTGTAGATTTCCATATACCAATGGAAAATATTTTTAGATCTTTATCTATCCGAGCACTTTATAAAATCACTTGATATGATATGTTATACTAAAAATGGCTCCATTAATGGAAACTTTTATACTTACACCCATTAATTCCTTTGGCATCAATTTGAGTTGATCTTGTTCCTTGACCATTCTGCTTGCAACCATCTTTTACTTTTCCATCAATGAAAACATATTTCAAACATTCCCCTCTTTGGCATTGATGGAAACATCACAAAACGCAAGCATAAAAGCAAAAAAAAAGTTCACTTCTTACTTCTCTTTCTTCACCCCCTATAGATGTTGCCTCCCCTATGATGCACTTCTCCTTTGGTGTACTTCTTCCCCTTTGACATCAATGGAAAAGAAACTAATTTTCTCCCCTAAAAAACAATCGCCCCCTATCTTGTTGATCTTGTGGACCTGGTAGCTTTCATCTGATATGTTGACTGCTTGTTGGTTTCCTTTCTTCCCCATGAGGAAGATTTAGTGGAGGGAGTTGAGAAGAACTACTCCCAGTATTTTCCTTAAACACTCAAATTAATCTCCTAGAAGAGATTTTGTGAATATATCAACTACCTACTCTTTTGTAGGTACATGCTCCAACTTGACAATCTAATTTGCAACTTTCTCTCAGACGAAATGGTACTTGATTGGAATATGCTTTGTCTTTGAATGGAAAATAGGGTTCTTGGACATGTTGATTTCAAAGGTATTATCACAGATGGTAGGGATAGGATTATCATATAACACTTGTAAATATTATAAAGTTTGCTTCATCCATAAGAATTGAGTGCAACAAGAAGTTGTTGCTATATATTCTACTTCAGCAGTAGAGAGAGAAATTGAAGCTTTCTTCTTGCTCAACCATGAAATAAGACATGCACCAAGAAATAAAGCACCACCACTAGTGCTCTTTTGATCATCCACATCACCTGCCCAATTAGCATTAGTAAAAATAGTTAGTAAAAATATTTACCTCTAGGGTACCAAAGCCACAGTCCATTATGGCTCTATGATATATGAGAATCCTATTTGTTGCTAGGAGATGACTCTATTTGGGGGTTTCTTGAAATATTCCAACAATACCAACTGCATGCATAATATATTGTCTTGAGGTTGTCAAATATAAAATTTTCCAATAATAGATCTATATAAAGTCTGATCCACCTCTAGTGATTCATTAGTCTTGCTGAGCTTGCATCTTATAACCATTAGAGTGTTAACCAAATAAAATTCTTCTAAGCCAAATTTCTTCAAAACTTCCTTGAGCTACTTGCTTTGAGAGATAAAAATTCCTTTGGAAGAACGCGCAATCTACAAACCAAGGAAATATGAAAGTTCTCCAACCATAGACATCTCAAATTTGGCCTTTATATTAACTGCAAATTGGCAAGTTATAGAATTTGAATCACTGGCAAAAATAATATCATCAACATAGAAAACTAGCACTAACAATTTTTTGTCATTATATTTCACATAAAAATTACTATAAATTGCACCTCTTTTAAAGCCACACATTAGCAAATAACTATCCAAATTGGAGTACCAAGCCCATGGGCTTGATTAAGACCATACAGAGCCTTTTTCATCTTGGAGACATAATCAGGATTATCTAATAATAGAAAAATATCATGTTTCTCAATGTAGACTTCTTCTTATAATTCTCCATTTAAAAAGGAAGATTTGACATCCATCTGATATATATTGTATTTTTTTAAACAAGAAAATTCCAAAAACAATTACCTCTAATCAAGCAACAGGAACACAGTTTTCATTAAAGTCCAAACCTTCAATTTGTGCATATCATTTGCAAACTAACCTTGATTTGTTTCTTTCCACTTCATTGTGTTCATTCAATTTGTTCGTAATGATCCACTTCGTGCCAACAACATTCTTTTTTACTAGTCTAGGAACAAGCTCCCATGTTTGATTTTTCTTGATCCGGTCAAGTTCTTCATTCATATATTTTAACTAATTATCATCTTGGTTGGCCTAAGAAAAATACTTCCGTTCCATCTTAGACAACAAAGCTATATGCACTTATGTAGGGGGGTTTAAAAATATTATTCTTGTCTGCACACCTGAATTTAATTCACCAACTATTTGGTCAGCTGGATGGTGTTTTTTCACATACCTTACAGGATTTTTGCAGTGTAGATTGAGGGGTTCTTGAATGTCTTCATTTGAAAATGACTCATCATTGTTGACTGGATCATTAGAGTTTCTATTTACTGGCTAATTGTCTTCAAAATTAATACGTTCATCAACTTGAACATCAATCCAATCAACTATCCTCTTTGTGTTATTGTTGTTGTAGCATTTATAGCCCTTTCTATTGTGAGAGTATCTAAGAAAAATACCTTCATCAACCCTTGCATTTAACTTACCAAGCCTTTCATCATTCCTTTTGATATAAAATTTTCTTCCAAACACTTTGAAATGCTTAATTATTGTAGGTCTTCCATACCAAATATCGTATGGAGTTTTATCATTGTTTGGTCTAAAGTGTGCTTTGTTGAAAATAACCATTTTTTTGTGAATGGCTTCAACCCAAAATATCTATTGAACATTTCTTTCACCCATCATAGCTCTAGCCAATTGTTGAACTGATCTGTTGGCACTCTCTACTACACCATTCTACTACGTAGCTCTGTTATGGTAAAATTCCTTTTGATGCCATGTTGCTTGCAAAAATCATCAAATTATTTTGAAGTAAACTCACCTCCATTATTAGAACTTATGCATTTTTTTTTATTTCTAGTCTGTATCATTTTCAACCATGGCATTAAAGTCCTTAAACTTTTCAAAGGCCTCTAATTTTTCTCTAAGAAATGTAACCCATATCATTTTGATCAAATCATCAATGATGAGCATGAAATATAATTTATCTGAAGGTGTCTAAGTCCTTGAAGGACCGCGTGTCCATATGTACTAATTTCAATGGTGTATTTGATAATTTCTCCTTGGACTTGAATGTTACTCGCACTTGCTTAGAAATCTAATTGTAAACACCCCCTCCCACATTTACCCAATTTCATCAGTTTGTTAGGGTAAACATGAGACAAAGAGTTAGTATGACATGACATGACCTCCAAGCTCTAGTTATGGAAGTGGGGACAACACACTAACAACTCACAACATCCCTCAGGGCTACAAGACACTTAGGAGCCAAAGGACCACCATAGGTGAACAAACCCTGAGTTGGGGCTCTTTTTCACTGCTCAACTGCATACATTACAAGGCCAAGATGTGGTTATAGGCACCCAACCACATGCACAACACTGCCTCCATGTAGTTATAACCCAAAATAATAGGTTCAGATGGTGTGGTCCCGAGATCTAAGCCATCTTTCCAGGCCACCCTCCACACCATTGCCCAGAACTACCTACAACTTCTCAGAATGATAAATGGCATAATGACAAAGCTTTTCATGCAGAACTTGAACAAGAATTGACCTAGGACATGCCTACTATATAACATACATTTCATCAAATACATGGAAAACATGTAAGCTATAGGTCATGAATGCATATATGACCATAATAGTCTGATATTCATCTGCGAATCACCAAGAAAGCTTTATGCCCTATCAACATAGTTGCAACAACACTTATTAGTCCATATATTCAGCAACCAATTAATTAACTAAATAATTGATGACAAGATCCATATATGGTACACATCATATAACCATCATATAACTAGAAAATAAATAGCATAGAAACCATGACAAATCAACCATAATATCACTAACATAACCACTACAAATTCTCATAGATCACAATAGGAAAATGTCTCATATTAACATATGAAAATACCAACCAAGTGAGTCACTTCCACATACCACTTGACCATAGATTGGGCTGAACCAAATCTCTCTTTTAGCCAATCAACCCCATGCCATATTCCAAGCATGAATGTGGGATCTTATGGAATAAACTAGAAAAAACCAAACCATGGCTTCCAGAGGCCAAACCACTTCAATCCTCAGTCAAATTTATTCTACATCCATAGTCAAACATCACTAACATCAATGAGATCTATCAATAACCAAGTTTTCTAGGGCTCTAGGAACTAGTAACTCAACCCACATCCTTCGAGTGCTCTAGAATGTTTGTCCAACCTGACTCCAGGGACTAGTAACTTAACCCATCGAGGGCTCTAGAGCATTTGTCCCAACCTAGGATCCAGGATTAATAACTCAACCCAAGCTATTCAGGGCTTCCAGAGCATACTTTCCAACTCACATCCATAAGGAACATGAGCACCAATCAACAAAAACAACAATGGAAAACCCACAACACCATGGATAACCAAGAAATGGAAAGGCAAGGATAAAACCACTGTAACTCCAAGAAAATATCCATGTCAATGACAACACATAACCATAAAATCACATGCATATACCATGCATATAGAAATCAACAAGGAAATCACACATGCAACTGGTTACCTGCAAAGTGATCCAGCTATAGTTGTTGATCCAATTGTTCCCTTGCATTTTCTTGCAGGCAGAAGCAGGTCTACCTCCCTAGTGAATCATTGAGGAATTAATTCATTGACGACATTTATAAAATCATTTTCCTTCTTTCTCCAAATCCAATGTATTCCAAAGTTCTCCAAGAATGCTCCAAGAATAAGTGTGCAAGAGTGTGAAATAATGATAGGAATGAAATAGAGCTCCAAATCTAAATTAACAAAGGTTGTGAACTGATGCTTGAAAGCCATTTTATCATTAAGGCCTCTATTTTCCTTTTCCTTCAATTTCTCTCTTATGAAAATTTGTGTCTCTTCACCTTATTTTTCTCCTATTTTCCTTTATTTCATAAATAAAATTCCAATTATTGCCACTTTTCCTTTGCCAATTCTTTTTCCAATTTCTATAGCCATTAATTAATCACCAGTGATACCCATCACTATGTTTTTCCCAACATTCAGCTTGGAATACAAGTCCCATGACCTTTATCTATTTTATTTACATGGAAAATAAATTGGTGGTTATTACACACCCCTCCCCTTTGGGGGAACACCATCCTCAGTGTTCAATGACACCAACCAACAAACTGTTGAAAATAAAACATATTTCCCATGGATATTTATAACATAGCTCAATGTAGTATTTATAATGAACAACTACTACAAACCATGAACAACATGAGAAACATGACAATCATACAACTTATTGGAGCTTTATAACACAACTCATTGCAACATCTACAACAACATCCATATACCAAAAAATCATTTACTCGAACCAACAAATAATGAAGGATACATAGCCCGCATTTGATCAACCATCTCCTATGTAGCTTCATCAGGCACTAAGTGCTTCCATTGCACTTTAACCTACTAGATTTCTATGTTCCAGAGCAGGAGTTGTTTCCGCTGCAATATGCATTGTGGTTATGGTTGTATTTCTCCCTCTAGTCCCCCCTGCAATACAGACTAGTCAATCATATGATCAACATCCTGTGCATACTTCTTAAGCAAGGAAACATGGAAAACATTATGGAATTTCATTTTCGGAGGTAGTTCAAGTCTGTAGGCCACTGGTCCAATCCTCTTAAGGATATCAAAAGGCCCACAATATTGAGGTTTCATATTGGCACACGATCCAATCCTCAAGGATCTCCTCTTGGGCTTGATGCACAAGTACACATGATCCCCAACTTGAAAATCCTTAAATACCCTGTGCTGATTTGCATAACTCTTCTTCTCGTCCTGTGTTTCCTTCAAATTCCTTTTAATAACCTGAATTTCTTGTTCCATCTCTTCCAACATGTTTGGTCCAATCAACATCCTGTTCACTGGATCACTCCAACTGATAGGAGTATTACAAATCTGCCCATAAAGAACCTCGAATGGCTCATCTTCAAGGAATCTTGATACCCATTATTATAAGAAAACTCTACTAGTGGAAGACACTATTCCCACTTCCTCTATTGATGCATGACATACATCCTCAACATTTCCTCAATAATCCTATTAACCCTATCTGTTTGTCCATCTAGCTATGGATGATAAGTCATACTAAAGGCAAAATCTATCACCAAACCTACAAACAACCCTTTCCAAAACTTGGAAGTGAACTTGACATCTCTGTTTGATATGATCTTCTTGGGAACACCATGCAATATCACTATCTCCTTGATGAAAATATGAGCTACATCACTAGCTGAATTCGCAGACTTAATTGCAATTAAGTGAGCTACCTTACTTAATCTTTCAACCACAACCACAATGGAATCATGTTGTCTCAATGTCCTTGGAAAACTTGTAATGAAGTCCATGGAAATGACCTCCCATTTCCACTATGGAATCAGAATCGATTGTAATAAACCACCTGAATGCTTACACTCCGCTTTTACCCATTGACAGTCAAAACATCTCACAACAAACTGAACTACCTCTTTCTCCAAGTTCATCCAGTGGTAAAACTTCTTAACTGCTATCATTATCTTCTGATATCCTGGCTGACCTAAATACAACTTAACATGAAACTTTCTCAAGATAAGCTTCTTGATCTCACTGCCATTGGGCACATAAATCATGTTCCTGAATCTGACTAAGCCCTCTGTTGTGAGATGATACTCCTCATCCCTATCACCTACACCCTACTGCTGCAACTTGTGCGTCAATTTATGATACCTATCATCATGCTGCCCTGCTTGCAAGATCCACTCCTGCAAGTCTGTCCCATAAGAACTCATCATTGTAATGTGATTCACCCACACTCTTCTATTGAGAGCATATGCAATCCTATTCTCCTTTCCCACTATTATCTCTCATCATAATAAAACACCTGCCAAGAAGATAATGTCTCCACATCTTCAAGGTGTGAATGATAACTGCCAACTCAAAATCATGAGTCACATGGCTCTGATCATGTTTAGTCAACTTCCTTGACTCATACATACCACCTATCCTTCCTGGATCAGGACTCCACCAAGTCCTCTCTTGCAAGAATCTGTACATACCACAAACTCTTTGTTAGGATCTGCAATCTTCAAAACTAGAGAATTTGTAACCAAATGCTTCAACCTCTTGAAACTAGTTGCACCCTCGTCATCCCATTCAAACTTCTTCTCTTTTTGCTGCAAAGATGTAATAGGATAGGCAATCTGTGATAAGTTCCTAATGAACAACCTGTAATAACTTGCTAGTCCCATGAATGATCTGACCTCATCCACATTCCTAGAAGTTTCCCACTCCATGATAACTCTGATTTTTTTCAGGTCCACTGCTATGCCTTCCTTGGAAATAACATGTCCCAAGTAATGAATTTTTTTTGAATGAAACTGCATTTACTAATCGTGGCATACAAATGATGCTCTCTCAACAATCTTAACATTGATGCCAAGTACTCTACATTCTCTTCCTCATTCTTATAATAGATCAATATGTCATCAATGAATATTATCACAATATTTTCCAGAAAAGGACACAAGACACTATTCATCAAACACATGAAAGTACTTGGAGCATTAGTAAGACCAAAATGAACTACTACAAAATCATAATACCCATACCTAGTATAAAATGTGGTTTTTTATATGTCCTTTTTTTAATGTGTACTTGATGATATCTTGATCTCAAGTCGATCTTCGATAAAAATGTTTCTCCCTTCAACTGATCAATTAAGTCATCAATCTACGACAAATGATATATTTTCTTGATAGTCACTTTGTTCAACTATCTGTAATCAATGCACAACCTAAGAGTATCACTCTTCTTCTTCACAAAAAATACTGGTGCACCCCAAGGTGACACACTTGGCCCAATGTATCCCTTATTGAGAATTTCCTTAAGCTGTAACTTCAATTCCACTAATTCTGGAGTGCTCATCCTGTATGATGCCTTTGATGCTGGCACTACTCCTGGTATCAACTCAATAGAAAAGTCCACTTCCCTATGAGGTGGTAACACATCCTGAAACTATTGAAAAATTGGATACCTCTTCAAGATTTTAACATCCTCAACATCCATTCCTTTGTCACTAGAAATATGAACTGAAAACAATACACACTCTTTCCTAATATAGTGCTTTGCCTGCATAGATTTAACCATTCTCACGGACGTAGGTTGTGCATAGGCTTCTTCTTATCATGCAATATTCTATTCTCTCCATCATCATCCAAGCGCTTGTTATAGACATTTTTGTGCCTCGCATCATGGAGCATGGAATGTCAATAATTACAGGGATCCTCAGTCCCTAAACATGTTGTTCTTACCCCTAAAAGAACAAGGTCATCAAACAACAGCACTTCCAATCAGTTCTCCACCTGAAAACACTTCAAAACAGGCTTATTTTGGATCATGTCAGCTGCTTAACTGAGCTTCTGCGCTGTAATGCAACTGTCCCACTCTGTACCTGCGCTGGAAGTCAAAAGTAATGAAGGCTACCTACGCTGGGCGAGATTGGCCAAGTGGCACAGTCATCCTGCAAGGTGTCAACTGCCCAGGAAGCTTCCAAACTGACACTTGGTTCATCAGATTCGCCTTGTGATGAGTAAGAGGTACTTGATCACCATGTGTAAGCAAGGATCTCCAAGTGGACTCAAGAACTGAAGATTAACTGAAGAGGGAGAGGACACTAGTCAGCTCTATGCCAGCCTCAAGCTGACTCATCCTCTCTTCTTCTCTCCTATATATAGAGCTCTTCTATCAGGTCTAGGGAGGCTGGAATTTTGTGTAAAGCAAGGAGGTGCTGTTGGATTACAGTTAGAGCTATTGGGTGATTGTTTTACTAGAGGTGAAGAGGAGAGTTCTTGCTGCTGGGGAGGTGCTGCTGGATTGGAGCCATCATTGGTTGTAACCTTCTCAGAACCCTGTTACTTCTATCAATAAAGTTTTGCATGTTCTCCTATATACTTGTATTGCATTGATGTATTGTATTTACATGTATATTTGATTCACTCTAATCCATGCATCAGTTATGAGTACATGTATCTTGTAGTTTCCTCTCTTGTTTTGTGCAGGATCTGTGTGTAGCTGGACCGGCAAAGAGAGCAAGGAGTTGGGAACAAGAGACAAAGAGAGAGGATCAAGATCAACTAAGCGAAGGACACCAGGTTAGTTAATCATTTCTTCCCCCTCTCTGTACTTTCATTAAGGAAAACATCAAAGCTTTACTTTCAGTTGTTGCTAAAGACTGTCACCTTTAGAGTAGGGATAGGGTCATCCGCATTGGATACTTTTCCCCACAACAGCGCTCAATAGCCTTGTCATAGAAATCTACCTTAGTCTTGTGAATGTAGAACCAATCCATACTCAACATCATATTGTATGATCCAAATGAAAGCACATTTAGATGCATTGTTGTAGACATACCATTCAACTCAAATGCACAAGATCTCACCCAATGATGAACTCTTTTCTTGGTACCTGTAGCCAACTGCACCAACCAAGATTCTACATGCACTTCTTTATTCAAGCAATACTTATACACCAAGTCAAGACTGATATAAGTATAGTTAGATCTAGGGCCAATCAAAATAGAAACAACTTGATGACAAAGCTTACGTTCGATCTTGATAATAGATTCTTGATGATTAGCCCACCTATTATCCAATGTTGCATAATTCCGAGGAATACTCTGTCCAACATCCCCAACTATGTGTGCCTCCTGAGCACTATAAATCTAAGGTTTTCCACGTTGATGTCATGGAAAACCTCTCTTTCAATTCTCTACACCACAAGTCCAACACTACAAAGGAAGCCTGCCATCACCCTTGGTTTCCTCCTCAGACTTAAATGCTTGTCCTCTATTAACTGCATTGAATTTCTTATACAACACTACATTCTCCTTTTTACTTGCATCCTACTGTCTTCCTCACTTCTTAACCCATTTTCCCTTTGTCTTGTCATTACCTTTCCAACCCTGCTTAGAATTATACTTACACTTAGATTGCTCATAACAATGTTTCAACTTCCCAATTACTTCCTCCAATTTTCGAGGCTCATCATACTCAATCATGTCCTTAAATGTTAAAGGAAATCCACTAACAAATATTTGAACCTTTGTTTTGTCATCCTTAAGATATGGTACATACTTCAACAGCTCCAGAAAATTATTCATGTACTCATCATCTGTCATAGATCCCGTATTCAACTCATAGAACTCCTTAGCCTTACCATCATAGTATCTCTTTGACAAGTACTTCTTCCTAAAGAGTCATTTGAACTCACACCAACTCAAATTCTCTTCCTTGATGCCTTTGAAAAGCTTCACATCTTCCGATCAGATGTATTATTTCCCCATGAGATTGAAAATAACTATCCTAGCCTTCATATTCTCTATATAATTACGCAACTTGAATAACTTCTTCATCCAAAGCAACCATGCCTATGCATCCTCCAGTTTCTTTAGTTCTCCATCAAAGGCAGGAGCCTTGGCTTTCTTGAACTCATCTGATAAGTACTGCTTCTCATTCCTCGTGTAAGGGTGATAGCAATGATGACCATGCTATATATCTGATCCAGAACTAGAATAGAACACATAATGACTATCTATCCCATCTGGTGTATCCATCCATCTGCCACCTCTGACCGTGCCATCCCTGTCTGACTTGTGCCCTTCATGAAACCTGCTACCATATGCCCCATTGGTCATTTCCTCATATCCATAATTGATCTCTGGATGTCCCTATCACTACAAATATGATAAACTCTAAAGAATATTTTCATTGATCTCCGCTTGCTTTTCTTATGCCCTGACAAGTCTTTCCTATGACTTAATGATCCTGTCATTATCTGCTTTACAATTTCTAATGTCTTCCTTTACAATTCTCAAGGGGATTGCTATGTCAGGAGAGTACTCATCTCTTTGCTGCTCATATAATATAAACGGAGAGTCACGTGAACTGTAATCCACCATTTTACTTTTCCACTCTGATCCTCTACTTCCTGTAAACATACCATGTCATATAACCAAATATAAACATAATCCTACATATCTTTGTGAAGTTCAGGGGAGGCCTTCTCGTCTACACAGTTAATTCGAATTAACAAAACATATGTATATATAAGGAAATCAACATACCAATCATATCAACATCAAAATCATGATGACATAAGACAACAACAATGACTATCACAATGCATGAATGAAAAAAACATAGACAATCAAACATGCATACATAAAAATCACATCTAGCCCAAGGTCTAGTGTTGTGACCTTGCTCTGATACCTCCCCGTTGTATCAGATATCACCTAAAGAGAACATAAACCCACTCTAATACCACTCTGTAACTACCCCCACCCACATTTACCTAATTTCACCAGCCTGCCAAGGTAAACATGAGATGAAGAGTTACTATGACATGACCTAACCTTCAAGCTCTAGTTATGGAAGTGGGCTGACACATTGACAACTCACAACATCCCTTAGGGCTACATGCCAATCAGGGGCCAAAGGACCACCACAAGTAACCAAACCCTGAGCTCGTGTTCTTTTTCACTACCCTAAGCCCACAAGTGCATGCGTGACAAGGCTAGAGTGTAGTTATAGGCCTCCAATCACATGCACAACATTATCTCCATGCAGTTATAACCTGAATTCTCTAGTTCAAAGGGTGTGGTCCCAAGATATGAGCCACCTTTCCAAGGCAATCTCTAGAGCACTGCCCAAAACTACTTGTACCTTTTCAGAATGATAAATGAGATAATGACAAAGCTTTTCATACAAAACTTGAACAATAAATGACCAAGGACATGCTTAGTCCATAACAAACATTTCAACAAACACATGGAAAATATGTAAGCTAAAGGTCATGAATGCATACATGATCATAATAGTCCAAGATTCATCTAATAATCATCAAGAATTCTCTATTCCCTTTCCACATAGCTGCAACAACACTTATTAGTCCATACATTCATCAACCAATAAATTGGCTAAATAATTCATGACAAGAGCCATAGATGGTACACATCATATAACTAGCATATAACCAGAAAATAACCATCATAGAAACCATGGAAACTCATTCTTATCACCAACATAATCAGTACAAATGATCATATATCACAATAGGAAAAATGTCTCATATTAACATATGAAAATACCAACCAAGTCAGGGAATTCCATGTACCACCCAACCATAGTTCGGGCTGAACTAAATCTCTCTTTCAACCAGTCACCCTCGTGCTATATTCCAAGCATGAATGTGGGATCTCATGGAGAAAAGCAAAACAAAACCAAATTAGAGCTTCCAAAGGCCAAACCACATCAACCCTCAACCATAGTTATTCCACCTCCACAGTCATACATCACCAACACTAACCCAATCAATCTCTACCCAAGTTGTCAAGGCATCTAGGAACTAGTAACTCAACCCACAACCTTCCAGGGCTCTGTAACATTTTTCCAACCTGATTCCAAGGACTAGTAACTCAACCCACAACCTTCCAAAGCTCCATATCATTTCTCCAACTTGACTCTAGGGACTAGTAACTCAACCCACGAAGGGCTCCAAAGCATTTTCCCCAGCCTAGGATCCAAGCCTAGTAACTCAACCCAAGATTTTCCAAGGCTTCCAGAGTGTTTGTTCCAATCCAAAAGCATAAGGAACATGAGAACTAATCAACAAAAAGAATAGTGGAAAACCAACAACACCATGGCTATCTAGGAAATGGAAAGGAAAGGCTAAAACCACCGTCACGCTAGGAAAATATCCATGCAAATGACAACATAAAACTAGAAAATCACATGAATATACCATGCATATATTAATCAATAAGGAAATCACACATGAAACCTATTACCTACAAACAAATCTAGCTGTAGTTGTTGATCCAATTATTCCTTTGCGCTTTCCTTCTTTCCTTTGCCTTATTTCTCCAAATCCAATGCATGCCAAAGTGCTCTAATAATACTCTAAGTTTGAAAGATTGTGAGAGAATAAGAGAAATGAATGGGAGCTCCAAAGCTAAAATGAAAACAGGTTGTGAAATAATCCTCATAAGGCTTTCTATCATTGAGGCCTCTATTTTCTTCATTTTCCTTCAATTTCCCTCTCATGCAAATCTGTGTCTCTTCACCTTCCTTTTCTCATATTTTCCTTTATTTCATAAATAAAATTCCAATTATTACCACTTTTCCTTTGCCAATTTCCATAGCCATTAATTAATCACCAGCGATACCCATCACTATGTTTTTCCCAACATTCAATTTGGAATATGTGTCCCATGACCTTGGTCTTACTTTATTTATCTAGAAAATCAACCAAGTGTTGTTACACTGACATGACTTGTAAATAGTATTCTAAGGCCTTGAAAGATTTGTAGGATCTCTAACACCATTCTTCTTTACCAATTTGACAATCTAATCAAAGTTCAGGTGTCCAAGTCTTTGATGCCATAACCAACTCTCATCAATATTTGACAAACAACATTTTTCTTTCTTCTCTTTTAGCACATAAACATTATTGTTTGTTCTCATAGATTCAACTACTATTTCTCCAGTTCTTGCAGACTTGATTTGAGAATTTTTAGATTTGAATAGCACGCCATAGCCTTGGTTGCACATATGAGACACACTGAGTAAATTATGCTTCAAACCATCAATAAACAACACCTTATTGGCTTTACCTCTGCCATTGGATAGGTTGACAATTCCTTTACTCACAATCTTACTAGGTGCATTTGTTCCAAAGGTCAAATTACCTTTCTCAACTAGTTTCCATGATACTAACTTACTTTTGTCTCCTGAAATGTGCACCCAAAATTATGATTGACATAACATTGAATCAATTTGTTTAGAGGAGAGAATGAATTTTTGTACCTAGGTCTACTCATCCTTTGCTTGAAATATTTGGCTGATAAACTCGTCTTTGTGGCCTGAGTTATCTAAATGACAGATTCACCCTGCAATTTGTTGTCTTGTGCCCATAATTTGTACAAGTAAAATAGTAGCCTAGAAAAATTCCTTCATGCTTGGGACAAAATTGATTTTTGAAGATATGTTGAGCTACATTGTTTTAGTTTTTCTTAATTGAATTCCTCCTATTATTTTGCAACACTTTCTTTTCCTTTGGCTTAATATTACACTGCATGGTCCCTTTTTTCCTTGGTGTTGTGTTGAAACATCTCTGGTTGTTTCACTATCTCCATTTTTTGCTGCTTGCACAAATGTAATCACTTTCTTACCCTTCAAATTAGCTATTGAGATTGAATTGGATTCAAATCCAAGACTTTCTTTCTTATTTGAGACCCTTTTGAGCATAAAGGAGCTCATTCAAAATTTCAGTACCTTTTGGAAATTTATCATTGAAGTGTAGTTAGATTTTTACATTTTCAATCTCTTTAGGCTTAGCAGAACAATTTCTCCTTCAAGCCTTTCACATGCTTGATTTTTCTCACTGAGCTATTGATTTAGAGTTTCTTGAATCTTCTTACCTTCTTCGATTTATAGGGATAGAGGGTCTATAGCTTCAATTTTCTCTTTAATCAACACTTCTTTTGGATTTCTATTTTCTTTCTCAACCTATGTATCTCATCAAGAGCCCTAACCAACTCTCCTTCTAAATCAATGTCAACCTCTTCTCCATCAAAATTAGTAGGTTCTACTTCCAAATCGTTTATGGCGATGAGCATAAATTATTTGAGCATAAATTATTTTTAGATTTCATAATCTTTATCCTCGTTTGATGATTGGTTTCTTTCACTTTCAGAAGAGCTAGCATATTGGGTGTAGAGGATTTTCTTCTTATCCTTCTTTATGTCCTTTTGTATTTTTCTAAACTTTTCTCTTGGATCATATTCCTTTTTCTTCTTTTCATGAAACTTGGAAGCATATTGACCTTTACTATATTTAAAACACTTAAAAGGTAGCTTATCTTTGTAATTTCCTGAGCCTCTCTTAAGCTTCCTCTTCATCTAATTCACAACATGAATCATCATGTTCTTCCTTGGGATTCTTATTAATTTGAAGGTTGACTCCTTTGTTGTTGGCTTGCCATTGGTAATTCTCATCTCATAGGCAGTGAGAGTACAAAGTAATTAATCCAAAGTGAGAGACTTTAGATCTATCATCTCCTCAATGGTTGAAACCTTGGGATTAAGTCTCTCAGGGATATATCTCAACACATTTTGAACTTCTACAAGCACTTTTAGCTCTTTATCAAAACCTCGTATAGTATTTGCAACCTCATCAACCCTTAGAAAATATTTAGAAATATCTTCATCATCATGCATCTTGAAAGACTCAAATTTCATTCTAAAACCTTGAAGTTTGGCTTTTTCCTTGTTGTCACCTTCATAGAAATTGCTCATATTGTCCCAAATAGCTTTGAAAGTAGTGCAATCCATGACCTTGACTAGTTTTATTTAGGTAGGCCAGCAAGCAAGGCATTCATAACTTTTCCATTACATGTAAATTCTATGTTCTGATATCTAGTAATCAAGGCTTGAGGCTTTTGATATTCTTCTTCCACTGCATCCCATACATAAACTCCAAGTGATTGAATATAAGCCAGTATACTACCTTTCTAAAACACATAGTTTGTTCCATTGAACATTGGTGCCCTATTGGTGTATCCTCCTTCCTATTTTTCCATGGTCCCTAATCTTTCTTCTAGCTGTTAGACTAATCCTAAAGTAATCTTGGGCTTTGATACCAATTTTTAGAAGCCAGGACAATACTAAGAGGTGGGGGGGGGGGGAGGTGGGTGAATCAATATTGTGGAAATTTTAGAACTTTCTTTCATATAGGACACCAATAAGCACTTCAACAATAATTCATATTAGCATCACAAGAAACAACATAGGAAGCACAAATATCACACATAGATTCTTCAATTTTTTTTTAAATTTACTTCACAAAGGCAAGCTTCTACTTGTTGTTACAAATTTCTTTGGCTACAACCAAAAAGAAATTGTTACTTCCTAATTTATCAACTACAACTAAAAGGAGCAACAACCCCTAGTTTATCAACTACAACTGAAAGGAGCTCCAACCCCTAACTATTTACCAACCACTACTGGAAGGAACTACAACCCATAACTATTTACCAACCACTATTAGGAGGAGATACAACCCATAGCTATTTACTAGCCACTACTGGAAGGAGTTACAACCCCTAACTATTTAACAACCACTACTAGATGGAGCTACAACCCCTAATCTACAAGCTTCTACTTGCTTGACATCCTTAATTAATCTTTCGTAAATTTTTCAAAATCAAATCATGAAGGAAACTTCCTTTCATAAAACATATAATTACTGACCTCAATAAATCACCCCAAAAACCATAAAATCACCTTCAACAATCTCTGATTACTGATCAGATCACCATACACATATCCCTCTTCACACACATCTTCACCCACTTCTTGCAAAATATCTTATTCTTATATAGAATTTGAGCTGATAATTTTAGTTATTGAACTTTTAGTTAACTTCAACTCATTTTCTTGCATGAATATTTATTTTTTATTATTTACCACTTTTGTCGAGTATTACGAATGTGGTCTTTAATTATTCTAACTATTCTCCCCCATCTTTGTAATAAAACCTAGGTTAAACAACCCAAATTTGCAATTATGGAATTCTACAAGTTTAGTAGAAATTTTCTAAATTTGGCATACCAGCAAATTTGGAAAAAATGGCAAATATACTACCAACTTTGTCCATGCCACTCCTAAAAATTATTCGATTGCTACAATCCTTCACTGATTGTTCGAGCACTTGTCCAATTTCACTTTCACTAAATGACCTAGAGTTGTGACCAAGCCACTATTAGGTCGAGGGTTGAATGGGATCAAAGCTCTATCAATTTTCCATTTCTCTACTGACTTCCCAACTTTCGACCGAAAACATTCTACATTGACCCTAATGCAAATTTCAATGCAAGTTGGGAGGATAGAGGAGGTTAGTCTGTATTCCCTGTTGTGTGCAGGTAATTGCCTCTGACTGCCTAGAGACCTGACTGGTCTGGAGTCTCAACCTTCAACTATATTTATTTGTATTTATGAAAAATAAATTACACAAAAAGATCACCAAACATGACCTTTGGCTTGACTTCCACATCATCCTAGTGATATCATCCCTGCATCATTTGAGCCATGTAGAAGCTTCTCAATGGTTCCATGTGCCACTCAGGTTTGGCCCACTTGGGCACTTGGAAATGTCGAAATCACAAGCCACATGTCACACCCTCCTAGGTGGTACACCATTCTTGACATCATGTTGATGTCATCGTCCAATTGTGTATCCACCTATGCACCACGTCACCTCTGTCAAACAATAAAATAACGGCATGTGTCATCCTTTGTGTTTCTTTTCCATAACACTGGAGAATCTAGGTTAGGGTCTATTGTGGTGAAAGCACAACACCCCCATTTTTAACTTATTATCTTCATAATAATAATGGGGACCCTTTTTGTAAATTTTGGCTAAATCGCCTTTTTTAAATTTTCATTTGATTAAGTGTTCGATAATTTTGTGAGATTTTCATGTTATTCGGATTTCTATAATGATTGCTTCATTTCATTTGATTTTGTACTAGCTTTACATCGATTCTCGCTTCATCTCATTTGGTTGCATGGTTTGAAAATGGTGTTTATTCGAAGCTCAATGATTTTACCGCATGGGCTTAAAAAGTACTAAACGTATATTATTTTAATTTTTGCAATTTAATTAGTTATTAATTGTAAATATTGATTTTTAATTATTATTATTTTTCTAATGGTCCTACAGAACCACCGCAGTCAATATTGTAGAACAATTAAAATTATATTTAAGAAGAAAATTAAAATTCCAAATTATTTCAAGCTTCCAAAATCTCAATATTACCAAGTGGTTGTAGTTTTTATGTGATTGTGACCGATATTACCATGTGGATGTAGTTCTTTTTAAGTAGTCGGGACATATTATAATTCAAGTGATTGTAGTTTAAGGCGGGAGGAACCCACTCCACATGAGCCTAATCTCCTCTTATCTCACTTCCCTTCTTCCCTTCCCTTTTCAGAACTTCAAATATCGTAACACTTATTTTAAAACCTTCTAAAATCCTCATCTTCTGGAAACCTCTAAAATTCCTCGCTCCTTGCAACTTCCTTCACATCTCGGCACCTCAACACTTTATAATCTCGTAACCCCCTTTTTAAAATAAGTCTTCGAAATGAGATCTATGAAATTCCTCCTCTCCTCTCATTCCATTTTGGGCCTTTCCGTTTCAGACACCTTCCCCTTTCGGGAGCTCCACTTTTTGTAACTCTATTTAAAAAAAAATCTATTGAAATTATCTTTCCGAGGTGCCTCCTCTCGATATATCATTCCTTCCCTCACTTTTAAGGACCTCAGAACTCTTCATTTCGAAACTCCTTTTTTGTTTCACCTTAGAAATCCTTTTCCTCCAGATCCAATCACTCCTTATACCTCCCTCTTCCCTCACCATACTTCACCATTCCCCATATCAGCACTTCACTTTTTCGTAACTCATTTTTTTTAAAACCCTCTGAAATTGATACCTCTGACACCTCCTTATCTCTCCACTCCTTTTTAGGACCTCGACACTACTCTATATCGTAACATACATTTCTTAAAACCTCCCAAAATCCTTTCTCCATCCCTTATGCCTCCACTTCATATATATATAAAACCCTCCTTATGACTCTCATTTTGATTCATTATGGTCCATTCAATTGGAACCCAAGAAACCACTTACCCATTTTCGTAATATTTGTTGTTATAATATAATTTTTAATTTAATAATTTAACTTTTAAATTAATATGTAATTTAATTTGTTTTTGATCTAGGTCCAGGCGTGACAAAGGACCCTTCCAAGATGTTTTACTTTTATGATGTGTTAAATTGCATTTTTAAAAAGAACATAAATGAATACATCTGCATGCTGTAAAGAAGAGGAACATGACAATCATCAACACATGAAAACATAAGCTGTTGATAATGGAGTTCATCCAGGAGGGACTACGTCTCTGGGCCCTAGTGTCAAGATGGTGTAGGCCGCTGCCTTAAGTGCTATCAATAGTGATGATGTGAGGTGATGTCACTATCATACAAGGAAAATGCACTCACGCAGGAGTGGTGCCAAGAGATTTTCTGCTACAGGAAATCTCAGTAAAAAAGGACTCCTATCAGTATGATACAAAACTCATGCATGATGATCATCCCGCCAACATGTCATAAAAGGGATCTCAATGCAAACATACATGGTGAAAACATGAGTATCCCATCAACATAACGACAAAGGGATCTCAAATAAAACATGATGAATCATGACAACAAGTACATCACACAGATGATTCCACATCACATGAATCAAGAATCATGAGACAAGTAAGAAACAAGATCCCACATCAAACATTAAACATCAAACAGGGATCTGTGCAACACAATGCATAGCAAAAGAAGTACATGAACACACTACATATACCTCATATCCAGGGGCCATTTGAAGAAAAGCATGTCAAACTGCTGAAGCTGTTCGGACCATCGCTCTCACAGCATCGAATCACATGGAAATGACTGCTTGCTCATGAATGCTGACAATTGCACTCCACTTTGAAAAGTGGTCAGAAAATAAAATGAGAAAATGGAAAATTTGAACACACCATCAGATTTGTGGTGTCGAATAGTGCAAAATTGACTATCAAATTTCTGAATTCTGGGAAAGTGAAAATCTGGGGCTTAAGGAATCTTTTAGATTCCCCCTAGATTCCTCAAAGATTCTCTCCTCTAGGTCCTCTACAAATTGGCTACCAAAATCAGGAAACTGACTGCGTCATTGGGTTCATGTCGCCGAGAGGTGTAAGATCGACATAAATTTGTCCAATTTGGACACTGCAAAAATTTCATTGTCCTGAAAGTTGGGCTTAATCATGGTTTTACCTATCTCTGCTCCACGCTCATGGTTCCACTTGCAATTAATTAAAAAAAATTGTCTCGAAAAATGTTCCCTTAATGTTCTGACACTTGGCTTCTGTTTCAAGTTTTCCCATGGGTTCCATGGCTCATGGTCTTGCAATATACACTCATAGTCACTCTCCATCTCGCCACCTCCACCCCTGTCGCACTGTGCATTAGTGTTTAAATATTTTTCATGGGTGGATATATCAACACTGGCCCTCGTGGCTCATTGGTGGCATGCTATGTTTGGTGGGTGGAGGTCACAAGTTCTAACCCCTCGCCCTTCCGTTGCATGTTTTTGGATTTTAGTTCTTTTTAATTAATATGGTTGGAACCATTTTGTATTAAGTTTGGGGCTGCCCGCTTGGGGGCCGCCCCGTGGGATGGGCGGGTTCTACCCCCACCAGCACCTTTATCTCCATGGTGGTGTATTAAATAGGATGTGGTCCACGGGGCAGGGTTCTGGGTCAACTGGACCCTGGCCCCCTTAACATATGCATATGTTGTTTTGTATGGTTCTAGTGGTGGAGGGGTTTGACCACCCACCATCATATATGTGGTATGTCGAAGGTTTGGGTGGCGAGGTTGGTGGCCTGCCACCCCATTTAATTAATTTTTTGTTAATGTTGTTTTAGGTCTGACGATGGCTGGTGGCTTATATGGGCCTGACCCAGGTTCGGAAGAGTTGTTTAGCCAAACAAATCCCGTAGCTACAGGCCCTTTTGGCAACAACCCGCGAAGCGTGGACTGAGGTCTCACCCGAGGTAGTAGGGGAGGGTGCTGGAACCAAGTTTCTGCACCCTTGGGATGTCTTGATGTGGTGTGGAAGGTTCGTGCCCCACTTTGTGGCTTCGCGCCACTCTGCCTCGCGTAGATTTGGATCCAGGAAAATCCTTACTACTTATTAATGCGCTGTTTATAAATTATATCTACTTTTTATGGTCTTTAAGAAAATATTTAACAGAAATAACCAGTTCGCGCACCCAGAAAGGATACAGATTCACATAGACTCATAACATAATCATACGCGCATAGATCAAATAGTTATATCAACTATAAATTAGCCAGCTCCACAATAATTCAGATTTATCACAGAATTTCAAAATCAACTTATCTTTATTCACTTTCTTCACCAATACATTCACATCCACCCTGCACACTCAGCTGCAGGGGTATGTGCACACAGCTGCGGACTCTACTAGGCCTCTACGCACATAGCTGCAGAGCCTCTATCTATCTACCAACACCCTTGACTCAGACTTACAGACGCTTCAAGACTTCGTTCTTCAAAAACCCATTATATTCCAGATCCAACAGTACATACCACAAACTTCTTTCTACCCATAGAACCTCACTCTATTTATACATTCCCATGGTCTGCGGACCATGGGTAAGCTGACTTACTTCCTATTATTCTATATTATTTCTTGGGTGGACAACCCTTTGACTCGATCTATTACATTTCGCACTCCGCATATTTCGGAGTTTTTACAATATTTTTATCCTAATTTATAGGCTCTAAGCCCCCAAAACTGTTATGCGGGACCTCCGCTACCCAACAGGCCCCCAACACAATCATCGTGACTCGTCCCGAGTCACTTGTCAGTGCGGCAAGACAGGCTACCTAGGCTCCGCGGTTCACCAACCCGTGAGTGATGTCCTCCCTTCTACTTCTCCTTCGCCTCCTGCAGTGCTTCTTCCAGCTCTTGCTTTGTGGTTTCGACCAAGTATCTCAACCGATAATGCTCATTCTGCTTTGCTTGGTTAACATAGAACACCCCCTCATAGGATTTTAGCTCTAGCTGGGGTGCTGCATACGTGACCACCTTGTACCAACGCAGCCAATCTCTAAGTTCATCTCTTCTATTCACACTGTCTGCTGTAGCTTGTGTTGCAATTCTGCAAGACCATGGCTGCTGTCCCTGAGATACCAATCTTCAAGATGCGCCAGAGACGACTTGTTAACTACAATTCCTCCAATTGGCTCCGTATTCAAAGCTTTTCCTTTATCTTCGCTGACCAGCCCATGGATAAGGCGATGACATCCAAACCAGTTCTGCTTCGTGTCTATAAACTTTCGGCACATCCCCTCCCATCGATGCTAAACTCTGCATGGTGCCCGCAGCTGTCCACATCGTATTCTTCAGAAAACCCGACATCTTTGGCCATATCACAACATTCGGCCTCACTCCTTGAGCGCAGATAATAAAGAGTTCCATAGCAGCGAGAAAGCACAATAGCTTAAGGTTCTCAGAAGTGCAGCTTGTTCGGTGAAGGCCTCCCTGTGATTTATAAGTGTTTTGAAATTCAAATTCGTTGGCTCCCACCTTTTCCGGTGTCCTCATATTGAGCCTGCGACAGATCGTTCTAGATCCGGTTCGTACCTTGTCTCTTAATTGCCCGCCGCCCACTCCCTTTTGCCATAACTCAGACATCTTGTCATGAATAGTGATAGCAATGGTCACCTCTCTACTTGACAATGCAACAACGCATCCCTTTCCACACAACCGCGACCCTTGTGACAGACCATATCCACGCGCACCCCGGTGGTCGTGCAGCTTCCCCCCTAGACTGCTTTATCGTCCTACGCTATCTTTCAACTGGCTGGAGCGGTGAGGCTGTCATTTAGTCGGTTAGTCAGGCGGTCGACCCACCCGTGTAGAGTTTCAGGTGACTACCATTTACTCTTTCCGGGAAGGGGTCTCCATTGAGCTTAGCAAGCTGGATCGCGCCTCCATCTGTAACTTCTTTGACTACATAGGGACCCAACCAATGCATTCAGAGCTTGCCAGGGAATTTCTCGAACTTGCTATCATATAGTTATACTATATCATTCTCCTTGAAAGTGCGCACCTTGATATGGCGATCATGCCATGCTTTTTATCATTGTTTTTGTACTTGCTGATGGAATCTGGCCAAAAACTGTTCCTCCTTAAGTTCCTCCAGTTGCGTGAGACATTCCGCCATGCCCCACGGTTGGCCATGCCTGTTATTGCCATGATTTGGAAACTGGGTATAATATATTCCATGCGCATAACGGCTTCCTTACCATAGACTAACCAGAAAGGTGTCTAGCTCGTCAAATTCTTGCATGTGGTTTGGTAAGCCCATAGCACAACAGGGATGCGTAAGTCCCAATCATTTCACTGCATGTTATATACCTTAGTCAACGCAGTGTCCAATATTTTGTTGAATGCTTCGACGGTCCCATTCACTTGCGGATGGTATGGCACACTCTGTTGATGATATATCTAGAATTCCTTAGTGAGTGCACTGATCGTTTCATTCAGAAAGTGCATTGTGAGGTCACTCATTAGAATTTTGGGACATCCAAACCGTGTCAACATGTTTTTGAACAAAAATTTCCCTGTTGTAGTGTCCATGCAGTCCTTAACCAGCTATTCCTCTGCCCACCAGGTTAAATATTCTATCGCGGTGATGATATAGCGCACACCCATCTTCCCTTGAGGTGCAATAGGTCCCATGAAGTTGATTGCCCACTTCTCAAATGGTTGTAGCGTCATCTGTGGATTGAGCGGCATTTCATCCCTTCACGATGGTTCCCAGTCCATTGACATACGTCGCAAGCCTGACAGTATGCTTTCAAGTCTTGATGTAGAGTTGGCCACCATAGTCCTGCACGAAGAATATTCTGTGCTATGGCGCAACCCGCATAATGTCCTCTAGCAACCCCTCCATGTGCTTCGGCCAGGATCTGTCCTCGCTCAAATTCAGGTACATATCTGCGTAATATTTCATCATTTCCCATCTTGTAGAGGTGTCCTGCAATAACAGTAAAGTCTGTTGCACGTATCACCAATTCTTTCTTCTGCTGAATGGAATATCCTTGCGGCGCGGTTCCTGTGGTTAAGAAGTGGATTATGTCCTCAAAATGGCCATCTGTGATGCACACTGCATATAGTTGTGCATCTGGTAGTCCTTCCTCCAAGTTTGTGGGCTCTTCGCCATTCTCACTTCAAGATAGGTGGTCTGGGGCTGTGTTTAGACGTCCTAGCTTTATGACGACTTTGAAGTCATATTCTTGAAATAATAACAGCCACCGAAAAATGTGCCCCCCCAACACAGGCTTCTTCACTAGGTATTTTAGCATTGAGTGGTCAATATACATCTTAAGGTGTCCTCCAAGCAGATAGTGGCAGTATTTCTAGAGCTCGTATACCATTGCCAATCCTTCTCGCTCAGTAGTGGAGTAGTTCTTCTTAGATTTTGACAATCGTCAACTTGCGAATGCAATCGGATGATCAATTCCCTCCACTCCTTCTTGAGTGAGTACCCGCCCAATGCAATACACGATGCATCAACGTGCACATGAAATTTGATATCCCATTTCAAAAAGACCAATATAGGGGCTGATGCCATCTTTTCCTTAAACATTTCCAAGCTTCTGTTGCATTCCTCATTCCAGCAATAAGTAGCATCCTTCTTCAGCAACTTTTCCATTGGTGCCGTGATCTGCGCGTAGCTTTTTATGGACTTCCAATAGTAACCAGTGTGTCCCAGTGTGGTGCACAGTTGTTTGACACTTCGTGGTGCTTGCAGATTGAGTATGACAATGATCTTCACCGGATCCACCATCATACCTTGCTTACAAACCACATGGCTGAGCAGGTTCCTGAAGGGGACGAGGAAAGTACACTTCCTCAGATTTAGCGCAATCTGGTGCTACTGACAAGTATCCAACATTAATCGTAAGTGTTACACAAAAATATCGTCACCATGACTATTTGCAATCATATGGGTCTATCATCACTTGTACTATCCTCCTAAGCAAGTCTCAGACCTCAGCTCTTCAAGTCAATCTTTGAAAATGAGAGAAAGACATTGAAAATCAACAAAGCTCTCGTTCCGCACTTTCTCTCACTGTTGCCTGCAGTCTTGCACCTCCTGTTCATAGTACTTGCGGACCTGCCCGCTCTGTCCCTAAAGGCGTGGGTGCGGACCCCTGTGAAAGTAAAAAAGGCACAAGTTTATTCTAAAAAACTCACTTTGGGTTAATTCTAGATGATTCTAGAAGGAATTTTGATGTGGATTGTTCGCTCTTAAGTGGTTCATGCATCCCAAAAGAGAAGGATCTAATCCCTTGATGAGAGGAGCTATCCCTTTGAAGGAGGACTTTATCCCTTTGAAGGAGGACCTAATAACTTCCCTCCGTTGCACTATAAATTAAGGCATTGGGCTGGTTGCTAGGGAGGTTAGAAGCTGAACATTTTTGAGGGTAAATGCTGGTGGAATTGAGACTTCCTAGTTAAGCTTGAGAGGAGAGATCACATACCTTTTGGCTTCATTGGGAAGAGAGTGAAACTTGTCAAAGTAGAGGAGACTTCTTATTGGACCTTGGGAGGAGCTTGTACAACATCAAGGCACAGGTTGTAAAGTTCTTCTTTGGTTTGAATTAATACAATCAGATTCATTTTTCTCAACAAATTGTCTTATGTCATTTGTTTCATGAATTCCTTGATCATCATGATAAGTATGCTTTATGATATTGGCTTTTTAGGTGCTATTTAATTTGTTTGCTTGTTTGTGTTTGCAGATTCGCTACAAGGGAGCTCATTTGGATCAAAGGAGCGAGGCTTCCACAAACTTGCATTGGACCTAAGGTAGGCCTAAAACACTTGTTTGCCTTTGTTTATAAATTGCATATTTAGAGAAAGATAGTTTTTGATTGTTTTGCTTGTCACTAGACATCGTTAGATTCTAGGAAGGTCTATCCTGTCTACAAGATCGACTCATTCCGTGTGAAAAAATGGCGACTCCACTGGGGACTTTGATTTTTCCTTGTTTTTACTTTGACCTGAGAAACTGCGTTTTTTTTTTTCTGTTTTTGGCTTGTTGTGTGTGGAATTGGGTAGATTTAGTAGATCTAGGATTATTTTTTGTTTTTCATAACTTTGGGAGAGGACCGCACCCTCGGCTTGGAACACAGTGCGGACCTATCTGCACTTTTGCTTTTAGCACTGAGCGGTACCGCACCTATGTGAACGGTGGGCCTACGAACCCTACTAAAATTTTGAAAAGCTTAAGATTTTCTCTTTCAGTCAGTTTAGTTTTGTTTAGATGTTGTTATCCCCTGCCCAGACCTGCATGTAACTTGTCAGAAGCTTTTCTTAGGTTAATTCCATTGGTGTTAGGGTTTTAGGTGAAATTCCTAGAAGTTTTGGTTGTCGGGCTTGGTTTTCATTTTGGTCTTGTAGTAGCTCTAAGCTTACAAGCTGTAGAAGCCTCAGATCACCTTGGTTTTTACTGGCCTTCTTATGAGTCTAACCATTTGTAAAATCTATCTTTTTTTAGGAACCCACCTTGTGTTTTCTCTTTGCGAAACTTCGAAAAGGCTTGTTAAAAGTTTGGATTTCATTTTTAGAAAAGAAAACAAAAATTGGTTGTTTTTTGACTGATTTGTGATTCTAGACAAATTAGTCCTTAGCTTGTTTATAGCTAAGTAAAACATCCTTGAAAAAGACATATTGTAAGCTTTGACTTCAAATAGTTTTTTATAGTTTATAGATCTCAAGATTAGTTATTTCCATAGTTTTGAGTGTTTTATAAAAAATAAAAAATCTCTTTTGGAAAAAGTTTGTTTTTGTAGTATTTGAGTGTTTGAAAGAAAAGGGAAATTTTTGTGAAAGTAACTAGTTGTCTCATTTTGAGTGCATTGGAAAAGACAGAAAGCTCTTTTTTTAATTTGTTGGTTAAGAAAGATTTGTGTTTACAAGCATTTGCATTCTCAAACTATTTCCTAGCTAGAAGTTCATTGAAGGGAAAAGATTGCTTAATCATCTTAAGTGCATTTTTTAGTGATTTTGAGTCGAGTCTTCACACCACGAGTTTCATCTCCGCACCTCTTGACTTAAACAAAAACAAATAAAAATAAACGCTTAAAGTAAAATCTATCTAGTAATCTTTTTGTTTCTAGGGCTTTAATACACCAACATAGCTTAGGCTAGTGTCTTGGAGTAGGGAGTAATTAACTCTCCAAGACAGTAAAACAAACAAGTAGTTGTATCTTGCGGTAGGAGAAAAATCCAATTGTTGCATCTATGCTCTGGGAAAGCTCCTCTTAAAAGGGAAGCACGAGATTGTGTTCGAACCAGTGTGGGAATCAATCCTTCCTCATTGGGTACGACACCAGATATTCACATATTAAAAAAAGTAAACCTCGGATTAACCATTGTCGAGGAGCCTGGGGTCACTTGTTGGTAAACCTTGGATTATGTCAAGGAGCCTTCAAGGGGATTGAACATGTTACTCTGCCCTTGTGTGCGTAGCGGATCGTAGACTGTTCCCCCAGGTATATTTGTTTCCGTTGGTAACCATAGTGACCATATTCTATAGGATTCTTCCTAAGGTGACAGTGGTGGGAAGATTCCACTGTACCTGGAGCAGACATCAACTAGACTCACTTGGATTTTCTAGGGGGTTCTCTTCACTCGAGACGGTTTTAGTGGAGGAACTTGTGCCAGTCTATTCATTAAGCAGGTTGCCGGGGTAACTGTTTCAACCGCCATTTCTGTATTGGACTCTGCGACGTTGGACTTCATCACCAACTAGTGTTTTCAGTATGGAAAGTTACTATTTGTGTGTGGTTTGATCTCCTAGATTCTTTAGGCATGTGATTCAAATTTGTTTGGTTCTTTAGAGGCTTTAGGTGGTTTTCATTGAGATTTTACTTTGTTTGCGTGTGAATTAGTTAAAATTTTTTAATCGTGGCTGAATTACCGAGGAAGTCCCGTAGACTTCGAGGCCAACCTCCTATGTTTTCATCGAGCCAGCCTGAAGGGTTAAGAGCCCTCGTAACTCCTAGAGACAGTAGAGTTGGGTCACCTGAGGAAGGAGAGTCTTCTTTAGTGGTACATCCTGATTTTCAAGCTCTAGTAGCAGATTATAATCCACAATCTGTGTCTGTTTCCAAAATTACTGGTAGCTTTTCATCTACTAGTGATATAGGTGAGGAACCTGAAATATCTGAAGCTAAAAGTGAATTTGCTGCTACTCCGACATCGGGATTTACCTCTCCAACTTCTAGTGGTCCTAGTTCACCCAGGGTAGAAAGAATAATTACCCAAAATCTTCCTTCTGGACTTATAGCTATCGAAGAACTTGCCACTCCGGAAGAAGAAGTAGGCATCCCTATCCCTGAAAATCAACCTGTTATAGAACTTAGGGAGCGTGAATCAATCTTTTACAGTCCACCTAGGAGTAGTGCTTGGTATCTTTCATTGACTAACTTTTTGGAAAACCCGGGACTAAGTTTTTCACCACCTCGTATTCCTTATCACCGAACACCTAGAGGTTACTATCCTCCGTTAAATATGTCAAGACAGTCATCCATGTTTTCTCAATCTCCAAAATCCTTTTTGTACAGCGATCCTTCTATTCCCTCTGGGTATCAGTCACTTACTGGTACTTTTTTGGGAGCATCTCCTCAACCCATTGAACAAGGGTTATTAACTGGAAATAATGGTACTAAGCTGTTGAGTGTAGAAGATATTCTCATGATGTCAGGTACTATTCCTAATCCTCAACCTCAAGATGGCTAGTTACCGCCTGGGGGCAGCCTCAAAATCCTCAATTATCGCCTGGGGGGCAACCTCAAGGTACCCAATTTGCGCCTGGGGGGCAACCTCAAGGACAGTACATACCTACGGGATAGTACGTTCCTCAAGGTCAACCCCAGACTCAATATGTACCTCAAGGTCAACCCCAGTATCAATATGTACCTCAAGGCCAACCCCAGTATCAGTACGTGCCTCAGGGTTATCAACCCCAAGGTCAATACTCGAACCAAGGTTTCCAACCATCTTCCGGTCAATCATATGTTCAAGGGACTGGAAATGTACCTCTAAATTATCAACCCTACCCTCAACACGGTTATGGTCCTCAATATTCTCAAGCTATTATGGGTCCGTACCCCGGAATGAACTTAGTGTGGGATCCATCGCAAACTCAACAGGTCTTGCAACCGAATGTACAATTGTCATCTCAAACTGGACAACCCTTAGTTTCTGGTTCACCCCAGCAACCTGTTCAGTCTACTATTCAAACTTCTGTACCTTTGGTAGTTTCTCAGCCTAGGCCTAGTACGCCTCGTACTCCGCCTCAAACGGCTGCTGCAACTGCTGCAACATCTGTTCAATCTACCCCACCTACTTCTAGAGTATTGACAGCTCCGATTTTTACTGTTCCTATATCAACTCCTTAGACATCTTTACCTCAGTCTGGATCCACAATTCAAACTTCGGTTCAGATGCATGTAGGATAACCTGGTTCAAGTACGGTTGTCACAAGTCAACCTCAATTTACTTATCAACCGTACCAGGGACAGTACCAATTCGGTCCAGCTGTGCAGCAGCTAGTCTATCAGTATCAACTGTACCTTGGGTATACATATCAACAACCTCACCAACCCTAGTACGGTCTGGTTAATCCTGGTTTTCCGGGAGGATATAATATCCCAAATGCAATCTCGATTCCTAGTTATCCTGGATATCCTCCTCCTGGGGGTGGTCTCATGACCCAAAGTTTTAGGGACCCTAATCGTTAGTTACCATTTATCGCAACTTTGGACTTTCCTGACTTGTCGCGCCTAACGAACGATCCCATTAACTATCTTCCGTTTTGGCCGCCAATGCCGAATAAGTTGCCTAGTGATATTCCTAAGTTTGAAGGCAAATCAGGAGAGGACCCGTCGAACCATATGAAGACTTATCACCTCTGGTGTGCGTCTAACTCCATTTTAGATGATTCAATCCGTTTAAGGCTTTTCCAGTGCACTCTAATTGGTCTTGTGGCCAAGTGGTACATTGAGTTACCGCGAGCCACTTTTTATAACTTTAGTCAGTTAGCTACTTCGTTTTTAACTCATTTTCAGTTGCCAGTCAGATATGACAATGGCACGGAATTATTAACGTCATTAAAGTAGTCAACGTCCACTTACATTTCAGATCACATTCATGAATGGAGACGTCGACAGCGTTTAGTGAAGGTTTTTATTCTGGATTAGATCTTAGCTGAATGGTTTGTAAAATCTTCATTACCAAAGATCACTGAGGATGTAGCTAAGGCCAGAGTCATTACTGAGGAGCAAGTAATTGCTCAAGCACAGTACCTTGACTTAGTTTACACTCAGTCGGGTACGTTACATGAGAAAATCCCCGATCTTCCTAAGCAAAATCAAATCGCTGCAGCTCCTTCAGGATCTCATGCCGCTGATGGTATGATTGGTACAGTTAACACCAAAAGTAAGAAGAAGTCTTCCAAGAATTCTTCTCCTATCATAACTTTTCCAGATTCCCCAACAGGAGATTCTTCCGTGGAAATTTCCGCCGATATTCATGTTGTAGAGTCATCTATAGCTAAATCAAAATCCGGTGGTACTAAGAAAGGGAAGAAGAAAAATAAAACAGATAAAAATTCGAAAGAGAAACTAGAAAAAGCGGAATCAAATGATGAGAAACGCAAACCTCGTTATCCTTATCTCATTTCTGACGAAGAGCATTTTACAAGAGACTACCCTCATCGTGCAGAGGTTGCGAAAATTGTCAAAGGTTCCCAAACGCCTGCTGTTTTGAAGGATCCTTTTCCAAGTCAAGACAGTAAGATGATAGGTTCTTCCTCAAATGCCAATGAAGAACCCATACTGATGATGTCCCATGTTAGGATTGCGACTCGATCACATGATTATGGTAGTAAAAGTCCTGTTGATGGTAAAGAAGTAGAATCTTCTCATTCTAACCCATCAACCTCAGCTCCCGGTTCCAATCGACTACATATCGAGAAACCTAATTCAGACTTAGTAATCAAACCGCCCGCCAAGGGTATACTTCGAAAGTCAGCTTTGAATCCACATGTGAGAGCGGCTTAGAACTATAACATCGTTGAAGATTTAGCTGTTTCACCTTTAGCAATGTCGGCTTTGGAAGTGCTGCAATCATGTCCAGCACAACGTAAATTACTATTGTCGGCTATAGGCGCTGTTGATGTTCAGGACTCGAACCTTATAATTTTCGATCTAGAAAATAGTACACCGTGCTTACCTCATCAAATGGCTTTCCAGATACCAGTGTTAGTAAAAAACAGACCTATTTACAGGACTGTGATTAATGAGGAAGCCTCAACGTGTATTATGTCGATACAGTGTTGGAGATCGCTTGGTTCTCCATCACTAAATCAATCCCCGATGATTCTAAAGGCCTTTGATGGCCATGGGTTTCATCCTTTTGGCATTCTACAGGATCTACCTATAGGGGTTGAAGGCAAAACTGTTAATCTAGATGTGGAGGTGGTTGATGCCCCTCTAGATTACAACCTTCTCTTGGGTCATAGTTGGTCTTACGCTATGACAGCCGTCATTTCATCGGTCTTTCGGCTTATAAAGTTCCCTCATAATGAAAAGATCGTAACTATAGACCAGTTGACTTACTTTTCATCTGACCCAGCCTCTTCTGAAAGTATTCAGCATGTCGGTAAAACGACTATCCCTTATAAGGATGTTGGAGTAGGACTAGTTAAAGATGTCGGTTTACTGGGCACTTTTCCTTTCCCTCCTATCAACGCATCGTCTTCTACTGCAGCCATTCATATGATTTTTTCAGACACCATTGTTTATGATGATCCTTGGATCGTACCTTCTGAATCTGAGATAGACTCATTTGGTGATGTTATGCCTTTGAGTCCATATGAAATTGCGTATCAGGCCGTGCAGTCATTTTTCGACCCATCTTCAACCAAAATTGACTTAATGAATGTGGTCCATGAGGAATCACTTTTCACATCAAACTCGGATTCAACAACTTTTTCTGAACTTGTTCACACTAATGAGCAAATTCGTGAAATCCTATGTGTCGATGATTTACCATGGGAAGATCTTCATCATAGATCTTCGTTTTTACCCGAGAGTGATCGTTTTGAAAATGATTTTTCATCAATTTTTATGACTGAATATGTCAAGGAACCTCAGAATCCAATGAAAAATCCTGATTCAGAGTTAAATTTGGGAAACATTTCTCGAACAATTCCTATTGACATTTCGGTTAAGCCTGGAATTGTTGAAAACATTCATATAGGTGCCTCGTGTACAGAAGATGAAATTCAAATATATAAGGCTCTATTTCAAGAATTCCACGACGTATTTGCCTGGTCATATGAGGAAATGCCAGGAATTGACCCCGCAATTGTTGTTCATGAAATCAAAACTTACCCGGATGCTAAACCCGTCCAGCAACGTTTGCGTCAGATTCACCCAAGAAAAGCTGCTGCTATTAAAGCAGAAGTTGAAAAATTACTCAAAGCAGGTTTCATTTATCCGATTCCATTAACGGATTGGTATCGAATATTGTTCTTGTTAACAAAAAGAAAGGGACAATAAGAATATGTATCGATTATAGGGACATTAATCGAGCCTGTCCAAAGGACAATTACCCAACTCCCTATATCGATCAAATCATTGATGATTGTGCCGGCAGCGAAATATTCTCCTTCATGGATGGTTTTTCCGGATACAATCAAATCAATATTCTACCTGTCGATCAACCAAAAATGGCTTTCATTTGTCCATGGGGGACATTTTCTTATTGCAAATTACCTTTTGGGCTCAAGGATGCCAGGGAAACTTTTCAAAGGGCCATGTCTTATGCGTTTCATGACATCAAGCACATTGTGCAACCCTATCTCGATGATTTACCTGCTCATTCATTACATTGAGCTGATCATCTCATCCATTTACGAGCAATCTTTATGAGGTGTAGGCATTATTGGATTAGGTTGAATCCACACAGGTGTGTTTTCTGTATAGAAATGGGTCGGTTAATGGGGTTTGTTGTTTCGAAAGCCGGCATTCGTGTCAATCCCTCAAAGGTTGAAGCTATTGTCAAATTGCCTCCTCCTTCGAGTCTTCGCCAACTCCAAAGTTTGCAAGGGAAAGAAATTTTTTTACGACGATTCATTCCTAACTATGTCAAGATTACAAAGGGTTTTACCTGGTTGTTGAAACAGAATACTCCATTCTATTGGGATGAGATAGCTCAGAAATATTTTGATGCACTAAAACACGCGTTGACCCATGCACCGTTATTGCATCCTCCCAACTACAACCAGGACTACTTCTTGTATCTCGCTGCTTCCCATTCCATGATTGGAATGGTGTTAGTTTAGGAGAATGAATTCAGAACTGAACATGTGATATATTACCTTAGTCGAACTTTAAATCCAACTAAGCTAAAATACTCACATGTGGAGAAATTGGCATTGGCAAGCTGTTCAAGCTGTCCAACGTTTTGGTCATTACATTTTACTATGTAAAACTATAGTAATTTCTGATTGCAACCCTATGATCTATATTTTGACCAAGTAATTGCTAGGGGGCAAGTACTCCAAATGGATTGTCATCCTACAGGAGTTCGACTTGGAATTTGAAAAGTATAAGTCGAAGAAATCTTTAGTTTTTGAAGAGTTAATGTGTGACTTCCCGCGTGCTGACACGAAAACTGTAGCAGAGGAGCCCATTGCGGACGAATCCTTGTTTCTAATCAACACTTTAGATCCATGGTATGGGGATATCATCGTTTATATCTAGACCCAATCCTTTCGGCCAGAAATTTCAAGGTCAGAACGTCGAAAAATACGTTTCCCGTCCCAGCAATTCAGAATTATTGGAGATACTCTTTATCGCTGTGGGGCAGAATCTGTTTTTCAACGTTGTTTAACTCATGAGGAAGCTGAAAGGGTTCTAAATGACTGTCACTCTGGAGCGTGTGGCGGTCATATGTCTGGGTATGCCACAGCTCAAAAGATATTGCGCGCTGGCTACTTCTGGCCATCCTTGTTTAAAGATTGTATTAACGCGGTCCGAAATGACACAACTGCCAAATTTTTGATCGAAATATGTGCACTCCACCTGCTCCTCTCCACCCTATAATTGCTGTCAGTCCGTTTGCAAAATGGGGTATCGATTTTATTACATGTAACCCTCACTCGTCCGGGGGGCATGCGCATATCATCCTTGCGGTAGATTATTTTACCAAGTGGGCCAAGGCGATGCCTACATTTGAGGAAGACGGAAAAACAGTTGCGATTTTCATGTTCAATCATATAATTGCTAGGTTT
Organism: Pinus tabuliformis; assembly: GCA_031772625.1. NCBI lineage: Eukaryota > Viridiplantae > Streptophyta > Pinopsida > Pinales > Pinaceae > Pinus > Pinus tabuliformis. The sequence continues at coordinate 632,869,224 of CM062805.1, forward strand.
GGTGTTCCACAAGTGATTATCACTGATCATGGGCTTCATTTTCGAAACGTTATGATGACTGAACTTACAGGCCAGCTTGGCTTGCGTCACGATAGTTCAACTCCTTATTATCCACAAGCTAATGGTCTGATTGAAGCCATCAACAAAGTTCTAGTAATCATGATCTGACGGATCATCAGGATTCATCGGTTGAATTGGCATAACATGTTATTTTCAGCACTTTGGGTGTATCGAACCTCAGTAAAAATGTCAACAAGGTTCACTCCTTTCCAACTAGTTTATGGTCTGGAAGCTGTGTTACCCATTGAATGCGAAATCCCGTCATTGCAAATGGCCATCGAGTTACTTCCAGCCACTTCCGAAGAGGAAAAACGTTTGTTATACTTGGATCAACTAGATGAGAATCGACGTGATGATGCATTGGCGATCGAAACTCATGCAAAACGTATTAAAGCTCAGTATGATCGAAATGTGACCCCTCGAAATTTTTCGGAAGGAGACCTAGTATTATTGTACGATCAAGATAATGATAAATTAGGCGCTGGAAAATTCGTTCCTATGTGGCATGGTCCCTATGTTTTCAAGTGAAAGCTAGCAAAAGGGGCCTATGAATTGGTAGACTTTGACGGGGACTCTTTAGGTAAACCCAGAAATGGTCTTTACCTGAAGAGGTATTATGCTTAAAAATGGGTGTGGAGATTTTTAGTTAGGTTAGTTTTCTTTCTAGATGGTGTGTTTTAGTTTTAAAAAGTGTGCTTAGCTTAGAGAGTGTTTTTCGTCATTATTCCTGCTTATCTTGGTTTTACTCTTGATATTGCAGATGTCGATGCCTCTCCAAACATACATTGGTTTTGCTGATGGTGCTTGTCGTAATACACGGAACATTTCTTTTGCAGCTTGGGTTATTTATTCGCCCTTTGATGAGTTGGTATCTATGCATGGGGTAAGCCTCAGTAAAAAAATGAACAACATTGCCGAGTATAGTGCAGTGATTGAGTTATTATTTGAATCTATTTCATTAGGGATTCAGAGTTTGATAGTGAGGTTAGATTCTGAACTCGTTGTATTACAGCTTAATAGAGTATATGCCATTAGAAATCCAGTGTTATTGAGATTGTTTTTGAGGGTGCATCTCTTGGAACGTGAATTTGATTATATTGAATATCAGCATATTCCGAGATCTTTAAATACATTAGTAGATGCAATTGCTTCTCGAATGTTAGGTAGACATTTGCAATAATCATACATGTAAATTTAAAAGCATTCCATAACATGTTTTACAAGATAAACCGGTAATAGTGATATAGTATAATATAGAAGTGTGTCAAAATATACATCGTCCTCGATCATAGGTTGAAAAACACCTTATGATTGGCAAAAATGATATACAAAAAGCAAAAATGTCATATGTGTCTACAATAGGCGATCATCCTATCACTGGTGATGATCTCGATAAGAAACCACTGTACGGGCCACCTTACAAAGGAACCTCCTAAAAGGTCCTGGGACCCCAATCACATAGCACTGTAGTCGACGAGGAATGTCATCTATGCCGGTCTCTGGAATGTCTCCTGTCAAACGCTCTAGATGGCTCTCCAATTTGGCCAAGGTCTCTGCTGATTTGTCCTATGGGGCTGGTGCCGCTGTAGCTGGTTGTTTCCTCTCATAAGGCTGGAGAGCGGCTGGTCGCTGTGGACCCACATCTGCATTTGAAACTTTTACTATCAGTTTTGGGACGAGATAAAAACAAAAAAAAATTAAAATAAGAAAATGTTGAAAATGATTTTACCTGAGTCATCCCATTGCCCTCCTGGTGGAAGAGCCATGTCTGGGTCAGCGCGAAAATCTACCCCAGTGTAAGGGAAGTCCTGAATAGTAAAAACCTGGTTTTCCAACCAATGGAAATACTCAGGTTTGAATCGAACGACCTCTGTCCCCTCGTCAGGATGACGGGCCATAACTGCAACCCATCGCATCAGTTTGGGCTCTCGAGGAAGTCCAACGCCAATAGTGAGGTGCTGCGGGACCAACATTGGGACCCTCTCCAGACCAAAGCTCACAACTAAAGCACCATATCCAAAGGTCTTCAGTTGTCCGTTCTTGGCTTTGGTTAATTGGCCTTTTACATTGGCCAACACAACATCGCACCAGTTGAAGATGGTGCCTCGAAAGCAGGCAACTGCCATTCGCATCTGGGATCCAGTGGCTATATGTAGTGCGGCGCTCCCACAGAGCCTGGTAATAGTAAACACGATCACCATGATTTTAGGATGGGATATGGTTTTGATGTCTATCCCTTTGTCTCTAGTCTCGTTGTTGCAGAACTCTAGCCGGAGGCTATCGACAGACTGGCCACCTAGCCTAGTCCTGAATAGAGTCAAGTCTTCGCCTCTCTTAGGCAAACCAGTCAAAAAGTATATGTCTGCCGGTGCAATTTCGAGCTGGTGGCCACCAATGAAGAAGCACTGGTCCTGTATGCTCCACCTGTCTACCAGCGACTACAAGAAGTCCACCTGGGCCCTCATGCCAGGTATGGCCCAAAATTTGTACAAGCCGCATGCCTTCAATGAATCGATCGAAGCTTGGTGATTTAACGCGGCAAGATCTACGTCCTCATGCTCTCGTTCTCACCACTCAAGCATGATGTATACTCTACATCCAACAAAAAGGCGAGTTAGAATGCAAAAAACTGAATTGTTTGGGTAAATTTTGAGAAATTTAGGGTTAAAAACCCTTGCTACGGGGACCGCACCCTCTCTCTTAGAGACAGTGCGTGGGTCCGCACCTTGCCTTCATGGCAGGTGTGGACCCCTTACTTTTTCCCCATTGAGAAAAGTCAGGGTCCGCGGGCTGCTTGTGTTATGCCTGCGGGCCCCTGCGCGCGGGTTTCTAGCCTAAAAACCCTCTAAAAATGAAATAAAACCATAAAAACGATTTGAAACGGATAAAATTGAAGAGTAGGATGATGTGGATTACCTGGAGGAGACAACGCTCGATTCCAATAGATGGATTTTCCGCAATCTTCACGGGAAGTTTCTGACCAAAAGCACTATTTTCTCACCCAAATATCAAACGGTAAAAATGAATTGACAAAGGCCCTTTTTATAAGTTTTTTGGATAAATGAATTGTAAATTTGTTTATGTTTCACTTTAGAAAGGTAACTTTTGCAGCGTTCTTATCCATTTTAAACAGGTATGAGTAATGTTTGAGTTTTTGTTCAGGATAACGGATTTTTCAGGCGAAATCGGTCATTTTCAACGAAAAAACATTAGAGTCACCTTTAAGCTCTTTTCTGACTCCTAAAACATGAAAAGGTCGCCGAGTTTTTTCTTTTTAAATTCATTAAAACGGAACTAAAAAGACGGTCCACTTACAACTCTTTTTCTAACTGTAAAAACATGAAAAGATTGCCAGATTTTTGTCGTTTTAAATTCGATATTGGTTATAAAACGATGTGTCATTGATCGATTTTTTACTTTTTCGGATCAGAGGCACTAATTACGAAAAGTACTCCTTGGTCTTAATGATCAAGCAGTTCTCTCAAGTATTATTTTATACTTTTTCGGGCTTGGGAGACACAAATTTACGAAAAAGGTCAACCCTGGAGTCTTCTTAAGTTTTTCAAACTCTCTAAAATTGAAAAACGCCGAGTTTCTCCTATACTAGACTCGTTAAAATTTAACAGTAAAGGACCTGTTCAATTACAAATAGGAACGGACCACTCCTTCTTAGGGTTCGAATTTAAACTAAGTTGGACTCATCCGAAGGATGAGCTTATAATCAAGCAAATGTTATCCTCCTCAAGCTTGTCAAAAATAAAGAGGTACTTGCCAGAAATGGTGGGGGAAAAGAGAGAAAAATGAGTCTGTTTATCATACTTTGTAACCACTCTTGAACACGACACTTTTATTCACCTGGGTTGGGAAATCCTTTGCCTAACAGTTGATCAAACCACATTGAAAGTCTTCAGCCAGTTTCTGGGTATTAACTTTGGGTCAATTGTCACCAAACCATCTGCTGTGTCATTATGTGTTCAAGAGGTTAGTGCCAATAAGCCATTCATCTGCAAAATATCTGTCATCCTTCTTGACCATCCCTGAGTCAGTCCTTGCAACTAAATTTCTTCAACTTAATCTATGATTTCGTGTTGTGGGCTTGCCTACGACGGATCGCTTTCTATCGACTTCAGATTATTATCTAGAAAGATGATCTAGAAATCGTCAGTACCTTGGGATTTGCATGCCTCAATGACAGGTTTCTCGCCTTCGACGATAGGTTGCATCGTTGACCTTCGATCAAAGGACTCCGTGACATGTTCGACATCAACACATCTATTCACATCTCATGGATTGTACTGAGTACTTTGAGAGCCATTGAAATTACTGGTGGTTTCTCTCACACTTTTGAACAGTTTACATCATTGACTGGTAATCAAGTGGTTTCTACCATGTTCGAATTCAACTCATTCATTCGCATGGTTAGAATCGTATTATTTTGGGAAGTAGAAATGAAGACCGTAGATCTAGTTTCCACCATCTAGGCTGTGAGGAATTTTGTATTCATTATATTGTGGACTATTCATAAATAGATGGCTGCCTCCATACTTTGTCTACGTGTGTCTATACTTATGATGTATTACAAGATCATTCCTATATCAGAGCAGTAGTTAGGTTTCTAGTCAGTTTTGATCTGAGTATGGGAATGCCTACCTCAGCAACGATATGATCTCATATATATATTTTGCATTGAATGTTTTTACAGGTTCCAACCAGGCTCTCCACAAGATGATCCTCAAAATGATAAAGTACTTCACTTTTCCTAAATGATAAATGAAATCCTCATCTACTATAGACTTCGCACTTTAGGGGGCAATCTGTTACACAAAAATATCGTCACCATGACTATTTGCAGTCAGTATGGGTCTATCATCACTTGTACTGTCCTCCTAAGCAAGTCTCAGACCTCAGCTCTTCAAGTCAAGCTTTTAAAATGAGAGAAAGACATTGAAAATCAACAAAGCTCTGGTTCCACACTTTCTCTCACTGTTGCCTGCGGTCCCGCACCTCCTGTTCACAGTACCTGTGCACCTGCCCGCTCTGTCCCTAAAGGCATGGGTGCGGACCCCTGTGAAAGTCAAAAAGTCACAAGTTTATTCGAAAAAACTCACTTTGGGTTAATTCTAGATGATTCTAGAAGGAATTTTGACGTGGATTGTTCGCTCTTAGGTGGTTCATGGATCAAAAAAGAGAAGGAGCTAATCCCTTGATGAGAGGAGCTATCCCTTTGAAGGAGGACTTTATCCCTTTGAAGGAGGACCTAGTAACTTCCCTCCATTGCACTATAAATTAAGGCATTGGGCTGGTTGCTAGGGAGGTTAGAATCTGAACATTTTTTAGGGTAAATGCTGGTGGAATTGAGACTTCCTAGTTAAGCTTGAGAGGAGAGATCACATACCTTTTGGCTTCATTGGGAAGAGAGTGAAACTTGTCAAAGTAGAGGAGACTTCTTATTGGACCCTGGGAGGAGCTTGTACAACATCAAGGCACAGGTTGTAAAGTTCTTCTTTGGTTTGAATTAATATAATCAGATTCATTTTTCTCAATAAGTTGTCTTATGTCATTTGTTTCATGAATTCCTTGATCATCATGATAAGTATGCTTTATGATATTGGTTTTTCAGGTGCTATTTAATTTGTTTGCTTGTTTGTGTTTGCAGATTCTCTACAAGGGAGCTCATTTGGATCAAAGGAGTGAGGCTTCCACAAACTTGCATTGGACCTAAGGTAGGCCTAAAACACTTGTTTGCCTTTGTTTATAAATTGCATATTTAGAGAAAGATAGTTTTTGATTGGCTTGCTTGTCACTAGATATCGTTAGATTCTAGGAAGGTCTATCTTGTCTGCAAGATCGACTCATTCCGTGTGACAGTAAGCTCGCGGTATGTTTCTTAACTAGGCCAAATATGGTCCAATCATGAAGATATACCTCTAAGAACTTGTGTATAAATTCCTTGAATGTAGCTACCACAACACAGGAGAATATCACCGACGCATTCTTTAGTCCAAAGGGCATCACCGTATACTAAAAACATCCCCATTCGATGGTGAAAGTTGTCTTACTTCTATCCTCTGGTGCGATCTTGATCTGGTGGTAACCCAAGAATCTGTCCGTGAAGGAGTAGGCTTCTTGTCCTCCCACATTCTCCAGTACCTCATATGTAAATGGCGTCAGAAGGGGATCGTTGACACATGCATCATTGAGCTTTCTAAGATCAACGCAGATGCGAATTTCACCCTTTTGTTTCTTCTCCTACACAACCATAGGACTTATCCAGTCGGGGTCTTCTACCAGTTCAATTATTCCTGCTGCAAGCATCTTATCCAACTCTTCGTGCACCTTCGCTTTATATTTTGGTTTCAACCGGTAAGGCTGCTGCTTAACTGGCTTCATATCTGGCTTTAGGGTTATCTTCATCATTCCTAGGTCACCGAGGATTCCTTTTAACTTCGTGATTTTTGTAGGGAATAAGTCTTGATATTCTTGAAGCAACTTGACAATCTTTTCCACTGTGGCATCATCCCAATAGTCTTCCAACGTTGCATATTTCGGCTCTTCCTCTGTTTCGATGTTTACTTGTTTTGTTTTCAGTGGCGTGGTGATGTCTGGATCCTTGATTGCTGGTTTGCACACCTCATGACTCCCCTCTATTTTTGGAATATTGATGTTTCTAGGGTCGTCCTCATCATCTTCTACCTGCACATTGTAACATTCCAGGACTTGGCTCAATTGTCGCGACCAGTCTGGCTGTACAATTTCTTCTAGTTCTGATGGTATTTTGAAGATAGTGGCCTTTACCACTTGCAACGCATCATCCACAGTATCCATCCATTGATCCTAAAAGAGGAAAGTTAACAAAAACCCTTTGCGCAAGATATCCCATTTGCCTGTGCCATGTCAAAGCTCTGTTTTAGTATACCAATTCCTTAGGATGATGTCCAGGGTATGATAAAATAAGTGTACCCACTCCTGTTGAGGCTCTTCTCCATAAGCTTGGACCCATCTGGTTAGGTGTAGCAGATCATCACGTCCATCGTATTTCTCCGTTATGCGTAGTTCCAGTCTCCCAAATCGTATCTGCATCATGCACCTACAGTCGCGCCAATTTTGGAAGGTTCCTTCATGTATGCCCCACCAACACGCAGGTGTTGTGCGCAATGGCCATTTCAATGCATTGAACCGCTGGTGCTCTGGTACCATGCTTTCAGATTTGATTAAGAATTCATCTATTACTGTTAGCCCATCATACATTGCTAGTTCACGGTCTTGACCTTTAACGAAACATAGCATTTTAGTCACCATATTGCAGTTTAACGTGGTTACCCCATTCAACCGGTTATGCCATCGCTCATCTTCTTCATCTGAATCTTCCGTGTAGGGGTCTTCATGCTCCCATGATATTCTTCATTCTGCCATCAGATTGTGTTATGAAACCAGCTCACAAAAAGATAGAAAAGAGAGATCCACGCCTTAGAATTCAGCCTCTTCGAGGGGGCAACCTCCTTTACATTACATAAATGAACAATTCTTGGATGATACAAATGACAAAACCTCCTTTCTATATATAGGAGTCTAAGGAGTCACAATATAATCCAGCCGACCTAACAATAATAATATAAAGCCACAAAAATAACAATAGAGGGATTCTATGGGGCACAGAAATAACAATATGGGGGTAATAGGGGCACAACAATATAAATAAGGGGTATAACTACAATAGTAATGGGGTAATCACTAGTATTATAGGGACCCAACATGCCCCTCTCCTTCAAAAAAGTGTTGTCCTCAACGCTTGAGTAGTTCTGGATACTTCTGCATAAAATTCTCATCCTCCCATGTGGAATCTTCAGCGGATAAGTTCTTCCACTTGATAAGATACTCTGAAATTGATCGATTTCGTAGCTGTCGAGTTCTTGTTTCTGTGACTGCTTTCGGTTCCAATATAATTTTTCCTTCCTCGTCAAGTTCTGGCAATATTGTTTGAATTGGGAGCTTGTCACCTATAACCTTCTTTAAACATGAAACATGGAAAACTGGGTGCAATCGAGAAGCTGCAGGAAGCTCCAATTTGTATGCCATAGTACCAATCTTTTGCAACACCTTGTACGGACCATAATACTTTGGTGATAATTTATTATCCTTCTTAGCTTGCTTTAGGGACATTTGCTTATATGGTTGTAGCCGTAGGAATACCCAATCACCTACATCAAAACTTCTTTCACTGCGATGTTGATCTGCCTGTTGTTTCATTCTATTTTGTGCCAACACGAGGTTATCCTTTAAGAGTTGGAGGACTTGTTGTTGATGTTCGATGTGATGTTCCACTGCCTGAACCTTAGAATTTTCTCTTAAATATGATGTGATGGATGGTGGTTGATACCCATAAAGTGCCATAAATGGGGTCATTTTTGTTGCTGTATGGAAGGAAGTGTTATACCACCATTCAGCCAGAGGCAACCATTTGACCCATTGTGTCTGTTTATCAGATACAAAGCAACGAAGATATCCTTCCAAACATTTGTTTACTATCTCAGTTTGCCCATCAGATTGAGGATGATAAGATGAGCTATGAGCTAACTGAGTACCAAGACAAGAAAATAATTCTGTCCAAAAATTTCCAGTGAAAATGGGATCTCTGTCACTTACAATAATCTTTGGGTTTCCATGTAGCTTTTGAACTGTTTCCATAAATGCAGTAGAAACTGTACTGGCTTTAAATGGATGTGATAATGCACAAAAGTGTGCATACTTGGTAAGTCTGTCAACTACCACCATGATGACACTCTTTCCCTCAGACTTGGGTAAACCTGTGATAAAATCCATTGAAACCTCCTCCCAACGTTGGCTTGGAATGGATAAAGGTTGTAATAGACCCGGTGTCTTAATTGTTTCAACTTTATTTTGTTGGCAAACCAAACATTCCGCCACAAACTTTTGAATATCTGATTTAAGGCCATCCCAAAAAAATTCCTTCTTAACCCTGTGGTAAGTTTTTAAAAATCCTGAGTGCCCTCCTAAGGGAGAAGTGTGCAATTCCATAAGAATCTTTTGTTTTAGCTGGGAATTCTTACAGAGGTATAAGCGATCTTTGTACCATAACGAATCATTTTTCCAGCTAAATGTATCAGAAGTACTGGAATCTTGTTGTAGCTTTCGAATAAGTGCCCACACTTCTTCGTCATTCTTCCATTCCTCCCTTGCTTCGTTTATCCAATCTGGTTGGATAATAGAAATGGCACACAACAATGCTTCCACATCCTCATCCTTTCTTGAGAGTGCATCTGCCACCACATTTTGCTTCCCTTTTTTGTAGATGATTTCAAAGTCATAACCCAACATCTTTGTGACCCACTTTTGTTGCTCTTCAGAGGATAATCTTTGTTCTAAAAAGTATTTAAGGCTATCATGATCCGTTTTTACCTTGAAGTGTCTTCCCATTAGGTAGGGTCGCCATTTCTTAAGTGCATGGAGTATTGCCAACATTTCCTTCTCATAAATAGCTTTGCTTAAAAACTTTCCCTTGATTGGACGACTTTCAAAAGCAATGGGTCTTTCATCTTGCATTAGAACAGCACCAATTCCATTTCCTGAAGCATCACATTCCACAATAAAGGTTTTTGTGAAGTCCGGTGTAGCTAAGACCGGTGCTTGGCACATTGCCTCTTTAAGATGTTCAAAGGCCTTTGTTGCTTCCGGAGTCCATGAAAATGAATCTTTCTTCAATAATGTTGTTAGAGGTGCTGCTATTCTCCCATAATTCTTAACAAACTTGCGATAATACCCTGTCAACCCAAGAAATCCTCGCAGATGCTTTATGGATGTGGGGATTTTCCATTCCTTAATGGCTTTAATTTTGCTAGGGTCTACCTTAACTCCTTCATGAGATACAATATGACCCAAATATTCCACCTCCTGGACTCCAAAGAAACATTTGGATCTTTTTGCATATAATTGTTTCTCCTCCAATAGTTGTAGCACCCTGTCAACATGTTCAACATGATCCTTCCAAGACTTGCTGTAGATTAGTATATCATCAAAAAATACTAACACAAATTTTCTAAGGAATGGTTTGAAAATTGAATTCATCAAACCTTGAAATGTTGAAGGTGCATTGGTAAGGCCAAAAGGCATGACCAAAAATTCATAATGACCCTCATGAGTTCTAAATGCCGTTTTCGGAATGTCTTCAATCTTCATTCTGATTTGATGATATCCCGAACGAAGATCCAACTTGGTGAAGTAAATTGATCCATGCAATTCATCCAGTAATTCATCAATAACAGGAATGGGGAACTTATCTTTAATAGTGAGCTTGTTGAGCTCCCTATAATCTGGACACATGCGCCATGATCCATCCTTCTTGTGCACCAATACTACTGGAGCTGAGAAAGAACTTTGACTCGGTTGAATTATACCAGCCTCTAGCATTTCTGCAACCATACGTTCAATTTCACTTTTTTGGACATAGGGATATCTGTACGGCCTGATGTTTGGAGGAACACTTCCTGGAATCAGATGAATAGCATGATCATGATCACGCATAGGTGGGAGACCTTTGGGAGTCTCAAATACCTTGGAATGATTGTCCAGGACTTTTTGGAGATCTGGAGAAATAGATGATTCCAATGTGGAAACATCTAGCGAACATAATTGTGCAATTACACCTCTTTGCTCCTTTTTTAGAAGCTTTGTCATACCATTAGAGCTGATTATCTTTCCTGGTTTCCCTGCAATACCCCTTAATTCAACTTCCTTTCCTTCCGAAGAAAATTTGATGAAAAGTTCTTGAAAATTAAAAGCTATTGTACCCAAGGATTGTAGCCATTGGACTCCTAGTACAACATCAGCACCTCCCATTGGAATGGAAAGCATTGGGCTAGTCAATACATATTCTCCCATGGATAGCTTGATATTATGGCACTTTCCAGAGCAATTTATTGTTCCTCCATTTGCAATCATCACTTGACACTCTGGTGCTGGATATAGGAAGCAATTCAATTCTTTTGCTACCCTACAATGAATAAAATTGTGGGTGCTTCCTGAATCAATCAACACTATTACCTTTTTCTTCTTGATTTGTCCTTCTATCTTGATGGTTTGAGGAGTGGTAATTCCCGCCAATGCATTACAAGATATGGTCGGATTTATTTGTTCTTCATCTAGGCTTTGTTCCTGGAATATATCCTCTTCTTTTGACCTTTCTTGCTCCTTTTCTTCTTCCTCTTCACAATCTATGTAGAATAATTTCTTCTCAGCACACTTATGACCTTTTGTGTATTTGCTATCACAATTGTAACAAAGCCCTTTTGCTCTTTTTTCTTCCAATTGTTGTGGTGTCAACCTTGTAGGTTGTGGAAGACTATGGGCAACAACACTTCCATCTTTATAGTTGTGAGTGGTATGCTTCCTAGTTGCCATAATTTTGCTTTCCATTTTTCTTGCTAACCTGAATGCCTTCTCTAATGAATCAGGTTCCCAAAGGCGCACATCATGTTGGATATTATCCTTTAAAGACCCTATGAACACATCAATCCTATGCTCCTCTGGAATATCTTTTACCCTTATGTTCAATTTTTGGAACTCCTCAATGTGCTCCATTATTGAACCCTTTTGTTTGAGACTTATCAATTGGCTAAAAAAAGTGTTGCTTTTTGTATCCTCATAATGTGCTATCAATTCTTCCGTAAAAATTGCCCAAGTGATAAATTGTTTACGAGAACAAAGCCATTGATACCATACAAACTGATTTGGTTCCAAATATAAAGTTGCCATACGTACCTTTTGTGTGTTTTGCACATTATTGAGATCGAAGAATTGCTCCATCTGTAATATCCATGTGGCGGGATCCTTGCCATCAAACTTCCTCATATCGATTTTTGGAACATGGTGAGTCTTCGATCCAACATTAGAGTCTATGGAATCATGATTAACATTTCTTTTGTTCTCATCATGAGTTTCCTTTACTACCTTTTCACCATTAGTGACCCTTTCTTGTAGCAAGTTCTTCAATTCTTCCATGTCTGTCTTCAAATCTATCTTCAAATTTACCATCGAATCCTCCACCTTAGTTTCCATGCCCTTTATCTTAGATTCCACACCATTTATCTTAGATTCCATGCCATTTATCTTAGATTCCACGCCACTTATCTTAGCTTCTGTTAGCTTTTGTGAGCGTGACATTTGTTGCACTTGTTCTTGTAATTTTGATATATCATGTAGCATTTCTTCCTCTTCTTCATGAGTCATGCTAGAGCTTTCAGGTTCCTTACTAGGTGTTTGCATTTTCTTTCCTCGGGGCATCAGTTACCGATAATAATGCTTTACTATGCCCTTTGAATTCCGTTAAACCAAGCTTACATAAAAATTTAAAAAAAAACTACACACCTTTTTTCACTTTATAGAAGCCTGATATTGAATCTGATGTATCTCTGTAATTTCGGATCATCCAGTTCTGAAATTGCTACCTGTAGTAGCCTTCTGCGTCCTCTTTCCAATGCCACAAGTCTGAGCCAAATTGGATTCTCCAAGTAAGAGTTATGTAAAATCTCCCACAGTGACTTGCTTTTAGACTGGTTCAGTAGAGCGAACTTGTACGACGTGCCACGAGTCACTGTTTCAACCTTTGAATCTGAAACACACATACAAGAAACTACAGTCCGTCCTCTTTCTGTACCTTTTTACGAAATTTCAATCCGATCCTCAGAGAGAGAGAGTTATGACGATTTTCCCCAGGTCACCTGTTTTGAATGTAATTCAGGAGTCTACAGAAAGGCCAACTTCCTCAGATTATATCTCCGAAGATATCACGCGAAAAGCTCTGAAATTCAGACCCAAGGTTCAGCGCCAATTCTTCTCAAATGGGTTTTTTTTGCGACTTCTGAAACATCACAGAAAAAAATTTATAGCGAAAATGCCACGATGACCTGTTTGGAGCAGCGAAACCCTAGAATCCAAAGCTCTGATACCAAATGTTATGAAACCAGCTCACAAAAAGATAGAAAAGAGAGATCCACGCCTTAGAATTCAGCCTCTTCGAGGGGGCAACCTCCTTTACATTACATAAATGAACAATTCTTGGATGATACAAATGACAAAACCTCCTTTCTATATATAGGAGTCTAAGGAGTCACAATATAATCCAGCCGACCTAACAATAATAATATGAAGCCACACAAATAACAATAGGGGGCTTCTATGGGGCACAGAAATAACAATATGGGGGGTAATAGGGGCACAACAATATAAATAAGGGGTATAACTACAATATTAATGGGGTAATCACTAGTATTATAGGGACCCAACAGATTGTCCCTCACTTGATGTCGTGCAATGATTTTGTAAATACAATGTAATTCATCATCACTTCCTTCGTCGCACACGGGTTCAGTGTAACGCAGTCCTTCAGCCAGGTCTAACGGAATGACTATGCGGAGTGACCTCTTCTCAAAGATCATTTTCCGCTTCTTTAAATTAATAACTCCATTCATGTCAGTGACCCAGTCTATTCCTAATAACGCAAGGTAAGGGCTACTTTCATCCACAATTTCGATTACCTCGAAGTCCGTTCGGGTGCTCGCGCTTTCTATATCTACCGTAATCCCTTGCAGTCTTGAGGTTTCATGCACTCTCATCGCGGTTTATAATGCTTCGGCTTGGGTTGAGATATTTTGCTATGATAGCGCCATCCTTAGATGTGGTGTCAATGATGCTACAAACCACGTGCAGTGCTGCGCATCCGTCAATGTCATGTTAGCCTCGCAGATTGTGCTCTTTAATCTCTGATCCAAATCCCACGGAGTTTCATCCGGTAACATCACTATCTCTTTGAACCCAATGACCGACTGGGTCTCTGATTTTGGTCGACCAAATTCTTTGTTCAATGCATTCTAGATCGTTGTTATTCCTGCATTCAGATGATCGCTTGAGTACTTTATATAGCACGTCAATGTGCGGTCCTGCAGCTTGCTAACCAAGGTAGCCTTTTTGATGTTGTCATCTGTTATGCCTTGGGCTTCTCATACATCCCTTACGACAAACTAGAACTGACCTGGTTCCTCATTTCCTACACCCTCAAATACCGCCAAATTAACTGCGCTTGCCATCCCAACCTTTGGTGCTGGCAGAGGTGGAGGTGGAGTGGGTGAAGATGGATTTGCTGTTGATGAAGTAGGTGATAGCGTAGACAGAGGTGGTATCAATGGAAAGCACTGCTTAATCAACCAGACCGTGCTTCTTGGGGAGAACCTCACGAGCTCCTCCCTACTTTCCCATGAAATAGAAGTTAGCAGACTGTTCTCTAATCCTTTGGTTCCTTGGTAGCCTCTTCCACTCCGCATTATGCCAGACATCAATACATTCACATAATCTGTTTTTCACACAACAACATCTTAATCCAAGTATTCAATGATTTGATGTATCTACCCCACGGTCCTTGGAGAAAGCGCCTTTCTGCTTCACTATAACTCATGGTTGTGTCTATTGCAAACTCAATAATAAACCCTCCTATTACCCTATCCACCCAGTGATCTACGCGTGTGTGATTTTATCTTTGGATGCTTCTAGCTTATGCACCAATTATGGAGTCCACATAAGAGGTTGATCCAGTCTGTACCTTCTCACACTGTTGGCTAACCTCGCGATCCACTCTTACAACTCTATCAAGAATGTTACGAAGAAGATTTCGTGGATATCTGTGTATATGTAATGATCCAACCACCCTTCCTCTGATATCCACGAGTTTCTGTTTTCCTGAACCATGAACTCATGAAGCTTCTGATCTAGCCAATCTTCAAGCTCTTTCTTTGTAGGATTCCAGTGTTCTGACATCAGACATCCCTTAAGTAGATCCCGGTCTCGGCAACAGAACCATTTGTTGGCTTATATGGGCCTGACCCAAGTTCGGAAGTGTTTTTTAGCCAAACAAATCCTGCAGTTACCGGCCCTTTCGGCAACAGCCCATAGAGCGCAGACTGAGGTCTCACCCGAGGTAGTAGGGGAGGGTGTTGGAACCAGGTTTCCACACCCTTGGGATGTCTTGATATGGTCTTGAAGGTTCGCGCCCCGTTTTGTGGCTATGCACCACTCGGCCTTGCGTAGATCCGGATCTAGGAAAATCCTTACTACTTATTAATGCACTGTTTATAAATTAGATCTACTTTTTATGGTCTTTAAGCAAACATTTAACAGAACTAACCAGTTCGCGCACCTAGAAAAGATACAGATTCACATAAACTCATAACATAAGTGTACGCGGATAGATCAAACAGTTATATCAACCATAAATTAGCCAGATCTGCAATAATTCAGATTTAACATAGAATTTCAGAATCAACTTATCTTTATTCAATTTCTTTACCAATACATCGAGATACACCATGCGCACTCAGCTATAGGGGTCCACGCACACAGTTGCGGACTCTATTAGGCCTCTGCGCACATAGCTGCAGAGCCTCTATCTATCTACCAACACCCTTGACTCGGACTTACAGACGCTTCAAGAATTCGTTCTTCAAAAACCCATTACATTCTAGATCCAATAGTACATACGAAAAACTGCGTTCTACCCATAGAGCCTCACTCTATTTATACATTTCCATGGTCTGCGGACCATGGGCAAGCCGACTTACTTCCTATTATTCTATATTATTTCTTGGGCGAACAACACTTTGACTCGATCTATTACATTTCACGCTCCACATATTTCGGAGTTTTTACAATATTTTTATCCTAATTTATAGGCTCTAAGCCCAAAACTATTACGTGGGACCTCCGCTACCCAACAACGGTGGTGGGGGTCATGGCCCGCCACCCATATTTTTTATATTTTAAAAACTATTAGTTTTTTTTTTTTTTTAATTCGAAAAATGACCGAAGGAGACAAATTAAATAGGCCACAATTATTCCCAGAATCTGGCCCAGGTTGGCTGGAATCCGGTGGCCAGATTTTGTCCAAATCGCTGCCTCCTTAAGCCTGCCCAATGAGCGAAAGTGAACCAAACTTTGACTGCTCCTAACTTTCACATACGGACTCAGTTTGACGAACAATTCACACCACCATGATTAGGATGATGAGGTCTACGCTCTGGTCTTGGTTTGGAAGTATTCTAATCATTTTGATTTTTGAACTTCCATAACCCCTCTGTCCTGTGTGTCTCCCTGAGCCACTTGGATCAATTTTTAATTAATTTGTACATAATTAATTAATCTAACAATTGTAATTAATTAATTCTTTTTAATTTAATTATAAAATTAATTAATAATTTTTAATTTAATTTAGATTAGAATTTAAATTTAAATTTCCTCATTTTTACCCACGCATCTATTTTTCCAGAATTCTGGTAGTTTTAACATTTCATCTTTGAAGAGGCATTTCACAAGATTTACTTTGCCAAATGAAGCTCTCAATAGTTCGTTGGAAATCTACAATTGTGGAGAATAATATGGGACTAATAAATTTAACATATTTAATCATTCAATGACCTAAAAAATCAGCAGAAGACAAAGTGACGAATTTGCAACAACAATTGGTTTTTATAAATTTTGATTCATTGGCTTGAGAAAATTGTTGTCACTAATTCATTCCCCAGCAATACTCAAGGGCTAATTGGATCCATTTGAAGCAATCACATCTTAGATTTGTTTGGATTTTATTTATTTTAATTTAGCAATTTCATGAGAATTTGTTTTCTCCTGATTTTTAATATGCAAATTAATTTATTTTTATTGTTGGTTCTGATTGGTTTATATGAGTAGATCAGTTGGAGAAGTTCAGATCTAAGACATTTTGAGGCAATGGAAAAAGACTAGCAAAGAGAAAAATGGGAAATTGGTAGCTCTAATTCAGGATCTGGAAAACTACTCTGAAGAGTTATCTATTTTTTAGATTTCTTATAATTATTGAATATCAGTTTAGAGAATGAACAAGGGGTTCCTCTCCTTTGCAACTAGAGGCTCTAAAAGCAATATTATAATAGGAGATTAGCACTATAGGTGAGGGAAAACATTCAAATTTGAGGTTAGGGGAAAACTCTATGATTTTTTCTTATTGTGCATTTGCACTATTGTAATGTACTGTGAGTTGAATTATGGAGAGATAAAATATTTTAAGTTCTGATAGAGAAACTTGTTTTGCACTACTGTTGGAAATTTATCCAAGGAGCTGAAGCTGCTCAAGGAATGCAAATTCTTGTAATGATATTTTGGTATGTTTTTAATTATTTTTCATTTCGTGTGCACTATTGTCTTGGATGTAAATTAATCATTTTGTTATCAAAATTTTTGCAATTGATTTTAATTCTTGATCTAAATAGTGTATTGCTTTCTGATATTTAGCACTATTATCATATCAATTATTTTATGCTATTGAATTTGTGTAAGATCTCTCTCTGAGGAGCATAAAAAAATTAGAATTAATATGAATTCATTAAGATTCAAATGTACTAAGCAGTAACTATTAATTGTTTAAATACATCCCCATATTGTTTTCTCTTTCATTAATTGAATGTGTAGAAATTCCCACTGTAGATTAATAGACTATGCAATATACTAAATCAAAATACAATATATACTTCTACAACAAACTTGTGGAAGCTTAATTGATTATGAGCAAGATCAAATAGAACACATATAACTGAGAAAGAGAAATAAATCACACGTGAACACAAAAGAATACTCTGGGGAAAGCCTCAGCTAGAAACCCCGATCTCTGTATTATCATACAAGTGGAAATATGTTCAAATTACACAAAGTATCAGCTCCCAAGCTATCCTACTCTTAGTACAATTGAACAATACAACTCACTGACTGAATAGACACAAGATATGCCTTCCCTCAGCCCTCCAAGCCTCCTATTTCCTTGCACATTTTTTCTTGGGGTCCAATGCTACCACCTGTGTGAATTTACCTCCCACACAACACATTAATCTCAAAAGTAACTACGCAGCCTTGAAGGAGATAATTCCTTTTGCATTGATGAGTTTCCTATATAGGAAAAATCATTCAACTGATAGTACATTGTCCCTTCCTCTGATCTCAATTGGGTCTCTCACTGAACTGACATGCATGAGTTATTTATGAGAGAATATCCAGTTATCTGAAGTGCAGCAATTGCATGCATGCATTAACTAACTAAACCCACAATTAGTTCAACAAACTATTTGAACTAATCTAACTAGACTTAACTTAGTTAACTGAGCTAACTAATTACAACTCAAAGTAAAACTCATCTTGATCTCCTTTAATCAAGGGATAACTTCCTCAATCAATGGAGGAATTGTTGCATGTCTTCACATAGACTTCATGTTTGATTTTCTACAACTAATTAACTCAAGATGAATTAATTAATTATTTTTCAAATAACTGTTGAGACAAAATTCGAATTTTAATTCTCAATTTTAATTAAGGGACTAATTAAAATTGGAATCTATCCCGAAATGCTATTTTTAGCATTTCCATTTTTTCATTCCTTGTTGCTATGTCCAACACTGGTACCTGAAATGTTATTTATAGCATTTCTATTTTTAGCATTTCTTGTTGCCATTTTCAACACTCCCTCTCAACAAGAAAGGCATTCAACTCGAACCCGATCTTGAACCTTTGGAATGTTCTGCATGCAACACTTCTCCCAAGTGTTGCTGCTCCAGCCTCTCGCATTGTTGCAGCTTGCTAGCTCTGCACTGTAGCTCTCTCTGCTGCTCCATCTACATCTTCCTTTATCCACTCAGTCAGTCCTGCTACTCCTCATCGGGGCTCCCATAACAAGGTCTAATCAAAGAGGTTGGGTGCCTCAATGATCCTGACCCTATTCCGCCCTTCTTGGGACTGCCACTCCACATCGCCCCACCTCTGACATGGAGGTATGGATGCATGTGATCCCTCTGCCCACTTGGCTTGAAATTCCCCCCTACTGGAGGTCTCTCCATGAGTGGATGCCTCCACTCAATCTCCTCTCAGCTTCTCTAGCTGTGGCTACTCCACAACCTCCTGAAGTTGCTTCACCAATTGTGGCTCCTCCACAATTGTCTGAGACTTATTCTAGTGTTGCATGTTGAGAGGTAATGTACTCTCCCTCTCAACCACCAAGTCTCCAATAGTTGCCTTGCTCCTCAAGGCTTTGCATGCATCTTGAACCTCAAGATCATACAGGTTCTTGACTTGTGAACCGATCTGCTTCACCTATCTCGTGGTGACGTGTCTAAGGAAAACCTTTCCCTTACTGAAGACTACATCATAGCCTTTGTCTTCCAGCATCGCTATCGATACCAAGTTTTTCTTCAGTCCTGGCACATACTTCACATCTATCAAGGTTATGTGAGCTCCATGCTCCCTCTGAAAAACAACTGTGCCCACTCCTGAGACACTATACTTTTCGTCATTACCCATCGCTTTGAGTATCTGGAGCTCTTTCTCCTCTAAGGTACTGAACAAACTCTTATCACCGGTCATGTGGAATGAAAGCTCCATTGTCAAGAAGCCAACCACATCTCACCATGGATGAAACCATGCATGCGAAGAGGGTGAAATCCAACTCGAACTGTGAGGCCAATGCCTCACCTTCAAATCCTTCCTTGGATCCCATCTTCGATTTCTTCAATGGACAATTTGTTGGAAAATGGCCAACCTCATGACATTGAAAGCATCACACTTTTGATTTGTCAAACTTTTTCCCACCATGGGAAGAACTCGATTTAGGATGATAATCCTTTTCCTTCACTTTCTTTTCCTTACTCGCTAAGGCACAATTTTCTTCATCCTTCTTGGATGAAGAACCATCTCTGGTGCTTCTCCTTATCTCCTCTTGCATCAGATCCGACCAAAGTCGTTTCCAATCTGGCAGTTTCTCTCTTCCATTTACCGAGTCTTTGTAGCTATGCCAGCTCTTAGGAAGACCGAGGAGAGCAAGACTCACCATGTCATCATCGGCTGTCGTGATCCCTACACTTCCAAGCTCATCCCCATAGGTGGTGAGCTTGTTCAGATATATAGAGATCGTGTCGCCCTTTTCACACTTGATTTTTTGAAGCTTGTCTTTCAGCGCCGACTTCCTCTGATCGCTGCTATTCTAATATAGATCTTTCAATGTTTTCCACATTGAAAATGGTGTCTCCTTCCCATGGAGGCTTGAGACAATGTGGTCTCGAGCTCCCTCCACGATGATTCTCCTCGCTCTAGCCACACATTTCTTCCATTCCACCAATTCTGTAGCATTAACCGTTGCTGGCTTGGGGACTTCTTGATCAATGAAATCCTTTAGACCGTTGTCCTCTAGTACTGCTTCTACGTAATCCTTCTAGGCTATATAATTCAAGCTACCATCAAGGGCATACTCGAGTCTTAAACCGTTGAATGCCATTGGGGAAATTTGAGATGTGATAAGAATTCAAATTATATAATCAGGAACTTGAAACTTGAAACTTCTCCCTTCTTTGTATATTGTTCTTCGCTTTGATCACCTTTTCTCTGACACCATGTAGAAATTCTCACTGTAGATCAACAGATTATGCAATATACTAAAGAAAAATACAAGATCTACTTCTACAACAAACTTGCGGAAGCTTAATCAATTATGAACAAGATCAAATAGAACACATATAACTAAGAATGAGAAATCAATCACACATGAACACAAAAGAATACTCTGGGGAAAGCCTCAGCTAAAAACCTGGATCTCTGTATTATCATACAAGTGGAAATATGTTCAGATTACACAAAGCATTAGCTCACAAGCTATCCTTCTCTTAGTACAATCGAACAATATAGCTCATAGACCGAATAGACACAAGATATGCCTTCCCTCAGCGCTCCAAGCCTCCTATTTCCTTGCGCAGTTTTTCTTGGGGTCCAATGCTACCACTTGTGTGAATTTACCTCTCACACAACACATTAAACTCAAAAGTAACTGCGCAGTCCTAAAGGAGATAATTCCTTCTGCATGGATGAACTTTCTATATAGGAAAAATCCTCCAACTGATAGTACACATTCCCTTCCTCTAATCTCAATTGGGTCTATGACTGAACTGACATGCATGAGTTATTTATGAGAGAATATTCAGTTATCTGAAGTGCAGATGTTACATGCATGCATGCATTAACTAACTGAACTCACAATTAGTTCAACAAACTCTTTGAACTAATCTAACTAGACTTAACTCAGTTAATTGAGCTAACTAATTACAACTCAAAGTACAACTCATCCTGATCTCCTTTAATCAAGGGATAACTTCCTCAATCAATGGAGAAATTATTGCATGTCTTCACATAGACGTCATGTTTGATTTTCTACAACTAATTAACTCAAGATGAATTAATTAATTATTTTTCAAACAATCGCTGAGATCAAATTCGAATTTTAATTCTCACTTTTAATTGAGGGACTAATTAAAATTGGAATCTATCCTGAAATGCTATTTATAGCAATGCTATTTTTAACATTTCTATTTTTTCATTCCTTGTTTCTATGTCCAACACTGGTACCTGAAATGCTATTTATAGCATTTCTATGTTTAGCATTTCTTGTTTCCATTTTCAACAGAATGAACTAATTTTTTAATTAACAAAAATTATATAATGAATTCAATCATATAAACAATCCTCTTCCCTTAGTTAGTTAGTACATCTACTCTTGAATTGAGAGAGGGCTATCATTTTCCCAATTCGAAATGGAATTAGTTTTACTTGCATCTTAGAGTAAATCTACATTTAGATTTAATTATGTGTTCTAGAAGTCCCCTCATATAGGGGCAGAACTTACTTGTTGTTTGGCTGAGATGTAGAGTCAGCTTAAGGATCACTTTCTTACAAGAGCTTTGCAATAGGGTAGATCTGATTTTTGTCTTTCTACTGGCAAGTAATAGACATACTATAAAAGATTAGAGAGAGAAAGAGAGAGTAATTAGACCCAATTGAACTAGTCAGAACCACTACACGAAATGGATAAGATCTTAGTTGGGGCTCTGACCAGGTGGTCTCCCTTACATGTTGAAAATGTCATTTTTAACCATCAACATTTTTGGCGCTAGAAGGAGAACCTGACAACTTGTTTTCTTTTGGAGTTTTTATATTTTAAAGTTTTTATTTAATCACAATGACTCCTATCAAACTTTCCATTTGGAGTTTCATCATTGGACGTGCTTCTGCTAATACTCCATTGAAAATAGTAAGACAGTTGTCAAAGGTAAAATTTAATGGTAATAATAATGCTTCTACATTTGATCGTGCCTTACAATTTATTCATAATTTTAAAAATTCTACTGTTCATGATATTGATGAAGGTATTTTATGCAGGATTTTTACCCTTACATTCTCAGAAAAAACCAAAATATGGTGTCAATCTCTTCCAGTGGCCTCTATTCACAGTTGGGATCAATTTATCACAAAGTTCCTTTATGAATTTGATGAACTTGAGTATTTATAAAGGTTTTAAAATGCATATTTCATAGATTTTACCATTAGATTTCGATTAAATTTCTTAAGATTCAAAGTTGAGGATAAACCTTCAGATATTGAATTGATCGAATGTTTTGAATAAGTTTTTTTTCTTCCTTGCATTTCTAATCCATATGGAACAATTTCAATCTCGATGAATCTTCTTTAGTTTTTATTAACATGATCAAAAATTCTGATATGGAGGTGCATGAAAATCATGATGAAGTTACCTCTACCATGTATGATAAAACCTTTCATTTGGTGCACACCTCTTATAGAATTAATGATTATCATGATACTCTCCTACATGCTAATGAATGACAATTGCAAAGCTTGGAAAAATTTAGTAATAAATTGCAAGAAGATACCAACAAAAAATTTGAAGAACCAACTACCTCAAAATCTGAAAATCAACATGAAATAAATTTAGAAAATAAGTTAATAAATGAGAAAGTACAAGCAGAAGTTCAAGATTCTAATAATATGAAATTAGCTATAGAAATTTCTGAATTTTATCACGATGATCAAATACAAATTGAAAGCAACCAAACAACAGTCTTCAAGAAAGCATAAGTAGCCAAATGAATGATAAATGATCTAAAGTTTGTAATGGAGTACACATACAAGATTATGCAAATAGACATATTTTCAAGTTGATTGTCTCTAACTCTCATTTCTCTCTTTATCCCGATATTTTTTCTGATAGAAATTCATCTTCATTTTGCATTATGTTGTTTCAGAAAACAAAGAGGTTGGTATAAATGCATTGCCTATTAGGTTTTATCAAGATAGAGAGTCATACAAAGATCATTCTTCCAACATTAATGAACATGTGCTCAATAATCCTTCTTGTTTTGATGCATCGTATGAGGATGTAGAGAATTATAGTGAATGTTGTGATGTCATTTATGATGATTACTTTGAGAGTGAGGATGTTGATTTATCTTACTCCCCATTAAATCCTCATGATCAAAGTCAAATAATATTTGAAAATGGAGAAAACTCTAATTTAGAAATTGTTCCAATAAATTCTCATTTTCAAACAATTAATCATTTTCGTGATTTTAGCATTCAAGAATCCATCCTAATTTATTATTCTTATGATGATAAAGTTTTCACTCCTATTCATCATCCTAAATATTTCCCTCTTTCACAAGTTGATGTCGATGACCTTTCTAATTATACTATCTTGGGTAGTTCTTGTGAGAAGGAAATTGTTTCATATCATTCCCAATTGTGCTGTAACATTGGTTGTAAATTATGAGTTCATTTCTTTGTTTTTCATTCATCTATTATGTTCGATTTTAGATTTGTTTTCTGTTTTCATTTTTCAATTTTTAGATGTCATTTGATAGCATATTAAGCAATTAAGTGTTGAAAATTCACAATGTGCATTACTAGAATGTAAAGAAGAATCTAAAAATTTAGATCATGACCATCAACAAATTTGATTTTCCAATTCCATATGATGGTCATATTTTATCAGCTTACTTTTCCTTCTAGTGTAGATCTTCAACATGAATTAACACTTACGAGTGCATTGATCCAATATGACCAACTATCTAACCCAATTGAAGATCTTCTGACATATGGACTAAGCCTCCATCCACACTTCACTGATCCATTTCAAAGTCATTTGGAAGCTTCATTTTCACATAAGATTACTAATAGTTTGTGTAATGAATTGTTTCACAATTGTTCAACCTCTCTTTCATTTAACCTCTTTCATTCTCTATCAACTACTCATCCATATTTTTAGGATCCCATAGAGATTTGGCTAGAGGAAACTTTTCAATAGAAGGTGGTTATAAATAAGTCGTTTTTAATAAATATGTTAGCAATAAATGTACATATTACATTCAAATTTATTTATGTTGGTTTTATTATAATTATATTTTTGTTACTAATGTTTGACCTATACATACATGCAAGAAATAAAATGCTTGAATGGTTACATTGGAAGTATGATTATACCTAGTCATGTTTCCTTTCATCTAGTTAGGATAAAGTAATATTAGTTTAGTTTGTCTGTTGTTTTTTGTTTATTTCTCCTTTAATAATATAGGTAGAAGAATAAAGTGAGAAACTAACTTTTTCTAGATCTGAAACTTGTTCAAGGAAGTATTTTCTTTTGCATCCGAAATACTTCTGATTTTTAGTGCTCTGTATTAATGCTTATCTTCATATTTCCTTTCTTTGCAAATTTGCAAGATGAGCCAATAATCGTTTTCATTTCTCCTTTACGCAGTTTAAATGGAATGATGGACTCTTGCATGTTCAGATTTATCACGGGTCTACAACTTCTCGCATTTTAAATGTTAAATAAAAGAAATCCCATAAGAAATGGAAAATTGCACAAAAAAAATCTTGCAGCAAATTATAAAAGTGCTCCTATCCAAGATTTTACCTTTCCCATTTCGAATCTTACATTTACTGGGTTGAGTTGAAACTTTGAACTACACTTGTTCATCTTGTTTCCACCTTAGTCACATTTCTTCCTCCCGAAATGATAAAGAGCCTCTAACTGGTTTCTCAGACTGTTGGGTCTGTATTATATTGGAGGTACCATATCCGCTCTCTTTTTAATATGAATTACAAGAATTATCTTTCCTGAAAATAAAATGCCCGAGAATTCGAAGGAATTGAAAGCTCGAGGTTAGTTTTCTAATTTTTCACATTAAGAATTTGGTTTATCGACACCTTCCATATTGAGACCTCTTCTAAAATTGTTACGAGATGTTACCTTGCCAAAATTTAGTTTCTCGATAGACCTTTTCCTTTTATATTTAAATATTGCTATCAGAACATACTATATCAGGGGTCTAGTGTATTGTAATTTTTTTTTTTTAACTTACGAGAAATGAACTTCCGAAAAAACTTTTGTATAATAAAATATTTATATCGAAGCCTTTGTAAATCGTAGTATCTATATCGAGCCTCTCTATTTTGGGGCATTGGAATATTGTAACTTTATTTCAAATCCATCCCAATATCTCCACTCTGAAATATAACGTGGTAAGTCTCACATGGTCTGACATCTTTTCACTTAAAGTGATTTAAGGGAGGTTCGAGTCCCCAACATAACAAAGAAATAAAGAAAGGTGAAAAGGCAATGAAAAATGCACTCTTGAGTAGCCACTAAGGTAATGCAGCCAGCTGGTAAGTAAATTCAAAACATAAAAAGGTAATGAATCTTGGTCAATGTCAAATTCTCTTATAGTCCTCTTATTTTTGATATATCGCTCCACTTCAGAGATATGCATCAATTCGAGTCCTCTTCATATTTATATACTCAAAAACTACTGTTACATTGTTTGAGAGCTTAAATACATTTTGAATTATAATTTTGATAAACTTCAAAGAATTTATTCCTCGGGATGACTATATGACTTTTGGAATATCCATCTACACATTTGCGTCACATAGATTGGGATTTGGTCTTATTTTTTTTTTAAATCTTGGAATTGATATGAAATTTGAAAAGACAAAGAGAACAATTTCCATTATAATTCATAGAGAAGCACATCTTAATTCTCATTCTGATGGATTTGGTTTACTTTCGATTCTTTGAACATGAATCAATTTTTTTTTTACTGCTTGCTTTAAATTAGATTTAATAAATTATGATTTTGGGCTAATGAAAACTTCCAAGAGTATAACTTCTTCATGTTTCTATTTCCAATCAAAAGGATAAGTTATCTTTTGTTGGCGACAATCAATATTTATCATGTAAAATTTTAATGAGCTTCTTAAATGGTAAGATTCATATGCCCAATTTCATCCTTTTGTATTTCTTTACATTTTTTTTTTGTTTTTTTTTTATAGACTTGTTGTTCTTAAACACTGTTTTGCAGGTATTCAATATTTTTTCACACCTCTACCAGCTTAGATTTGACACTCATTTTGCTTGTTGTTTGCTTTTGAGTTTTGGACAAGCAATAATGATGCTCATCGGTCAGCTAAATTAGGGTGTCCCTAAACTTTCAATTAGCTTCAATCACCTTATTTTTTGTTTAAAATTATTTAGATATTCTCATGCATGATTTATTTTAAAACCAGGAAAATTTGCAGTAGGCAAATACTTCTCATTTGGCTTAAATTTCACCTTGTGACTGTTATTCACTTTACGATTTGAAAGCCTAATTTCTTATAACTCTGCAAGATAAAATTTATTAAAATTTCGTCATAAGACGAACGCACATGGTTTTCTTATTTTTCTCTTTTGTTGAGACAAATTTTATAGTTAGTCTTGTTGCGGTTGTATTTTTTTTTTTTAAATTTGGGCTTGTCTTTCATTTTTCCTTCCCTATTTGACATTTTTTGGAGTTTGTTGCTTTCCTATTTTGTTTCAGTTTAGATTTGTTTTTCCTTCTTGTTGTTGGTTATAGTTTGGTTTTGGTGATTCCGCCAAAATTTATTTAGAAGGATTTTTTATGACCCAACATTGGTTGGCATACATAGGAAATTTGTATTTTGTCTATTTCAATGGGTTTCATTTACCTTCAAGGGACACTTTTATGGAATCCTAAAGCCCTCTTGCTTTAAATATTTTTCATGGAGGAACATGCATCCTTACTAAGTGATATAGTTCATCTTTTCAAGGAAAAAACTGACCTGAGTTTAACTCAATGGATCCATCCCATCCTTCCATTTTATAAAAACCTCTGAATAAATAGCCGTGGAGAAAGATTATGGAGTCAACATTATGGAAGTATTATATCCATTTCTTAAGTCTATTTTACCATCCCACCTCTTTCACTCAGGTACATCATAAATTTAGCTTGCAAATGTGCTTATCAAAACGGTGATAAAAAAGGAAAGCATGGGAAATACAAGTAAACTCGTCGAGGCTATGGATGCTCGTTAGACGCAGGGCCATGCTTGTATGGCAAAAATACAACATCGTTGGGGTACTGACCAGGCTCACAAGCAGCGAAGCAATGCTAGAGACTATTCATATCGATCGATATATGCTTTATCAAAAAACTATCTATACCTTCTTCTATTTCTCATATGAGGTAATATTAAATATTCCCCAAAATTCAGATTCATGGTGTTAGACTCAATCTGCTTTGAGTACTTATCTTTTTGAATTTATATTGCTTGAATCACTAATGTGGGACTGATGGGAAATGTTTTACTATTTGACAGTTTGATGGAATCCATCATTTTAACTTTTGGGTAAACTGAATTTCATTATATTTTAACCAGAGATAATTGGTTCTTCCCCATGTATTTCCATTGTTGTGGTGAAATGAAAACACCCCCATTTTAAAATTATTATCTTCATAATGACAATGGAGAACCTCTTCGTAAATTTTGGCTAAATCGCATTTTTTAAATTTTCATTTGATTAAGTGTTCGACAATTTTGCGAGATTTTCATTTTCTTTAGATTTCCATTTTGATTGCTTCATTACTTTCATTTTTTTCTAGCTTTCCATCGATTCTCATTTCATCTCATTTGGTTGCACGGTTTGCAAATGGTTCATATTTGAAGTTTGATGATTTTTGCCGCATAGGCTAAACAATATACAAAATGTATATTATTTTAATTTTTGTAAATTAATTAGTTATTAATTATAAATATTAATTTTTAATTAATTATTATTTTGCTAACTGTCGTACAGAACCACCGGAACCAAGATCGTAGAACAATTAAAACTATATTTCGGAAGCAAATTAAAATTCTAAATTATTCAAGTTTATGAAATCCCAATATTACCAAGTGGTTGTAATTTTTATGTAATCAGGACCAATTACCCAATAATTGTAGTTCTTTTTAAATAGTCAAGACATATTATAATTCAAATGGTTGTAGTTTAAGACGAGAAAGACCCAATCCACGAGAGCCTAATCACCTCTTATTTCACCTCCTTCTTCCCTGCCCTTTTCGGAACTTGCTCCTCGCGACTTCCTTCACATCTTGGCACCTCGACACTTTACAATCTCCTCGGAACTCTTCATTTCGAAACTCCTTTTTTATTTCACCTTCGAAATCCTTTTCCCCGAGATCCAATCACTCTTTTAACACCCATTTCTTAAAACCTCTCGAAAATTATACTCCCAACTCCTTTTCCCATCCCTTATTCCTCCACTTTATATATATATAAAGCCCTCCTTATGACTCCCATTTTGATTAATTATGGTGCATTCAATTGGAACCAAATAAACCACTTACCCATTTTTGTAATTTTTTTTGTTATAATATATTTTTTAATATAATATTTGATTTAATAATTTAAATTTTAAATTAATTAGCGATTTAAAATTGGTGTGTAATTAATTTAATTTAATTAATTGGTACATAATTAATTAATTCTTTTTAATTTTCATTATACAGTTAATTAATAATTTTTAATTTAAATTAGATTAGAATTTTTAATTAAAATTTCTTAATTTTGGTTCAGATATCTATTTTTCTAGAATTCTGGTAATTTTAACGCTTCATCTTTGGAAAGCCATATCTCAAGATTTACTTGGCCAAATGAAGCTTACAATAGCTCTCTGGAAAACTAAAGACCGTGGAGACTAATTTGGGATTGATAAATTTAGTAGATTTAATCATTTAATGACTCAAAAATTCAGCGAAAGAAAAAGTGATGAATTTGCAACAACAATTGTTTTTCCAAATTTTGATTTAGGCAACTTTCATTGGCTTGAGAAAATTGTTGTCACTAATTCATTCCCTAGCAATACTCAAAGGTTAATCAGATCCATTTGAAGCAATCACATCTTAGACTTGTTTGGATTTTATTTATTTTAATTTAGCAATTTCATGAGAATTTGTTTTTTCTGATTTCTAATATGCAATTTAATTTATTTCTATTGTTGGGTTTGATTGGTTTGTAGTAGGGGATCAGTTGGAGAAGTTCATATCTTAGGCATTTTGGAGCAATAAAAAAAAGACCGACAAAGAGAAAAATGGGAAATTGGCAACTCTAATTTAGGATCTGGAAAACTACTCTCAACAATTTTCTATTTTTGTGATTTCTTATAAGTATAAAATAGTAGTTTAGATAATGAACAAGGGGTTCCTCTTATTTGCAACTAGAGGCTCTGAAAACACTAGTGTAATAGGAGATTATACTTGTAGGTGAGGGGAAAACTCTATGATTTTTTCTTGCTGTGCATTTGCACTATTGTAATGTATTGTGATTTGAATTATGGAGAGACAAAGTAATTCTAGTTCTGAAAGAGAATCTTGTTTTGCACTAATGTTCGCAATTTCTCCCAGGAGCTGAAGCTACTCAAGGACTACAAATTCTTGTAATGATATCTTGGTATGTTTTTTTATTAATTTTCATTTCATGTGCACTATTGTATGGGATGTAAATTGATCATTTTGTTATCAAAATTTCTGCGATTGATTCTAATTCTTGTTATAAATAGTGTATTGCTTTCTGATATTTAACATTATTGTCGTATCAATTGTTTTATGCTATTGAAGTTTTGTAAGAGTTATCTCTGAGGAGCGAAACAAAATTATACTTAATATGAATTCATTGAGATTAGAATGTACTAAGGAGTAAGTAGTTATTGTTTAAATACTTTCCCATTATATTTTCTCTTTCATTAATTGAATGAACTACTTTTTTAATTAATGAGAATTACATAATGAATTCAACCATATAAACAATCATCTTTCCCTAGTTAGTTAGTATATCTACTCTTGAATTGAGAGAGGGCTATCCTTTTCCCAATTCTAGATAGGGTTAATTTTACTTGCATCTTAGAGTAAACCTGCATTTAGATTTAATTCTGTATTCTAGAAGTCCCCTCATATAGGGGAAGAACTTAGTTGCGGTTTGACTGAGTTGTAGAGTTAGCTTAAGGATCACTTTCTTGCAAGAGGTCAGATCTGATTTCCCTCTTTCTATTGGCAAGTAATAGACATACCATAAGCTAGCAGAGATAAAGAGCTTATCTATTGGACCCAATTGAACCAGTCAGAACCACTACACCAAACATATAAGAGCTTAGTTGGGGCTCTAACCAGGTGGTCTCCCTTAGATGTTGAAATGGTCATTTTAAACCATCAATAGGGTCTTATAATTTCTGACACAACCAACTCAAATTCCACAACAAACTACTTTTCACAACATAATAAATATAACATTAAATCAACTAGTGCATAAATAAACAATTTGTTTTACAAAATTTCAACAACCCAACTTCATTATATTATCAATTTGTAATAAAAAAATTTAGGGCCACTATACCAGGGATCACGACCCTTATACAATTATTGATACAATAATACAAACTAGGGTTTGGTGTTAAAAACTATGACCACCAATCTACCCTGAACAAGATACCGAATGACCTACTAGCTGATGTACTGCACTTCACAACTCCATTTGGCCATACACTAAACATATATGTTGGTCTTTCTACTCCCAATCTATAGGAACACTAAATTATCTTTATCAATGAATCCTACTCCTTTAGGTCACTAAACACGACAAACCAATCTAATCCCAATGGAAGTACATTTATATGTGCTTATGTAGGCATACCATTCAATTCTAATGCACAAGCTCGTACCCAATGATGAACTCTTTTCTTAGTACCTGTAGCTAACTACACCAACCAAGAATTTGCATGCACTTCTTTTCTCAAACCACACTTATCCACCACGTAAGGATTAACATAATTATAATTAGATACAAGGTCAATAAAAATGGAAATAAATTTATCACAAAGATTACCTTCCATCTCAGTAATAGATGCCTGATGATTAGCCCGCCTATTATCAAATGTTGCACAGATCTTAGGAATGCTCTAACCAACATCCCCAACTGTTCTTGCTTCCTGTGCACTATAGATCTGAGGTATGCCACCCTAATACAACAAATAATATTTCTTGCGATGATCCTTTTCACATATCCAACACTGCAATGGTTCTTTGCCACTACCCTTATTCTGCTACTCTCTATGCTAAGGTCCATGTCCCTTCTCAATTGCATTAAACTTCTTATAAGGAGCAACATTTCCCTTCTCACCTACATTATGAGGTCTTCCCCACTTCGGTGGCCACTTTTCTTTAGTCTTGTCATTCTCTTTCTAACCCTGCTTAGAATCAGACTTACGCTTCAATTGCTCATAATAATGCTTCAACTTTTCAATGACTTCCTCCAGCGACCGAGGCTCATCATACTCAATCCGATCCTTGAATGCTAATCGCAATCCATTGATAAATCTATGAAATTTTGTCTTCTCATCCTTAAGATAAGGCACATACCTCAACAACTCCAAGAACTTAGTCGTGTACTCCTCATCTGTCATAAATCCCATCTTCAACTCATATAACTCCTTGGCCTTACCAACATAGTATCTCTCTGACAAGTACTTCTTCCTGAAGAATCTCTTGAATTAATGCCAACTCAAATCCTCTATCTTGATGTCTTTTACACACTTCATATCTTCCCAATAGATGTCTGTTTTCCCTTTAAGACTGAAAATATCTATCCTAGCCTTCATGTTCTCTATGTAATCATGTAGCTCAAATAACCGCTTCATCCTAAGCAACCATGCCTCTACATCTTCCATCTTCTTCAGCTCTCCATCAAATGTAGGTGGATTGGATTTCTTGAACTCAACTGGAAAGTATCCCATGATCTCACTCCTCCTATAAAGATGATAGTGATGATGACCATGATACCTATCTGAATTAGAGCTAGAATAGAACCTGTAATCAATGCCTCTCCTATCAGGTGTATTTAAGAACCTACCATCTCTGAATGTGTCATCCCTGTCCGACATGTGCCATCCATGAGACCTACTACCATATGCCCCATTAGTCCTATCCTCCCGTCCATAGCTGATCTGTGGCTATCTTGTCTCTACAAATTTGAAAAACTCTGAAGGATAAATAAATTGACCTATGCTTGTTCTTACAGTGCCCTAGAAAGTCTTTCCTATGAATAAATGATTCTATCATTATCTGCTTTGCAACTTCTAATTTCTGCCTTTAGACTTCTCAAATTGTTTTTTATGTTAGGAGAGTACTCATTTCTGTGTTGCTCATATGATCTATAAGGAAAGTCTCGTGAATTGTATTCCACCATTCTACTAGTCATCTCTAATCTTCTTTTGCAAACATATCATGTTAGATAACCAAATATAAACATAATTCTGAGTGAAGTTTAGGGGTGGCTATTTCATCTGCAAAATCATCCAGATTAGCATGATACATGTATATACATAATCATATTAACACATTGACATCATGCATTATAACGCTAACTGCATACAATGACCTCATGCATGACAACCATAACCATTACAATGCATGCATAACAAACACAAAAAACTAACATGCATTCATGACAAAAATCATTTTGCCCATCCAATTGAAGTGCTTGAATCATGCTATGATACCAATTTGTAACACCCCCACCCCACATTTACCCATTTTCATTTCTCTACTACTATGACATAAGCCGACTTCCTAGCTCTAGTTAAGGAAGTGGGGCCTACAACTAAGACTTACTGACCACAAATTGACATCCTATAGGGACTACAAATCACCCAGGAGCTGACGAAAAACCCCAGGTGGTTAATCCTTGAGTTGGAACTTCATTTTAGTGACCTAGACTCCAAAACACACCCTTGACACTTCCTGCATGCGGTTGAAGGTCCCCAACCACACTCACAAACCTTGTTCCATGCAGTTGTGACCTAAATTTCTCAATTCAGTGCTTGAGGTCCCAAGATCTGAGCCACAATTCCAGGTCAGTCTCCATACTACTACCCATAACTTCCCAAGACTTTCTAGAATGGTAAGTAACTTAATGATAGGGCTAAACATACTAACTTGAATCAGAAACTCAACCTAACCAAGCCTAACCATGACAATTATTTCGTCAAACATATGGTGAACATGTAATCCATAGGTCATGAATGCATATTTGAACATAGGATTTCAAAACTTATCTGAGAATCACCAAGAAGGTATAATGCCCTCTCATAATAGCTGGAATAACATTTGTTAGCCCATGCATTCATCAACCATTAACCAACTAATCAAAACATAATACGATCCATAGCTAGAAGATGTTATGGAACCATTCTTATAACCAACATATAACCAAAATATTAACCATGATAGAACAACCATCAAATCCGTACAATAACAAGTACAAGTACTCATGAATCACAATAAGAAAATAAATATTATTAACTTATCAAAATGTTAGCCAAGTGAGGGACTTTCGTGTACCACCTGACCATAGATTGCATTGAACCAAATATTTCTTTCAGCCAATCATCCTCGATCCATATTTTAAGCATGGATGTGGGAACTCAAAACATAAAAAAACCGGGCTTCCCAGAGATTAAACCACCTCCACCCTTAGGCTATCGTGATCTTGCCAAAACCAGTAAAGAGATCACAATGCCCAAAACAAGCTTTGATGCCTCAAAGTTTCTTCACCAATATCTTGAGGAATTTTGTTGTCTCCACCCACCTATTGAGGGATTCCCGAAGATTAAACCACCTCCACCCCCAAGCCTTTGGAATTTTCCTAAGACCATCTCACCCATTTCCAAAACCTGCCGACAATCCAAAGCTCAACCAAAAAAGAATCCCATGACACCATGACTATCCAAAACTGATAAGGCAAGGCTAAAACCACTGTCACACCTGATAAAATCCATGCCAATGACAAAAAATGAACCAAATACACAAATGCACGTACCATGCATTCAAAAACCAGCTAGGAAATTACACATGCAACCTGTTCCCTACAAATCCTCCTACTGAAGCTTCTTGATCCAACATTCCTTACTTGTCCTTTTCTTTCCTTGTCCTTCTTTTGCTTTCCTTCCTTGCTTTCTTTCTCCTCTTGGTTCTCTTCTCTCTCTTTCTCACTTGACCCAAGCTAAAAATGGAAAAAACAGTGAGTTGATCCCCAAAAGCCTTTTTATCATTGATGTCTATATTTTCTTCACTTTCCTTCATTTTTCCTTTGATTTTCCTATCATGCAAAACTATGTCTCTTAACCTTCCTTTTCTCCTATTTTCCTTTATTTTCCTAAATAAATGCCAACTAATCCTCTTTGCCTTTGCAAATTTCCTTAGCCATAATAAATTGAAATGACACCCACTAGGATGTTTTTCCCAACACTTAGCTTGGAATACATGTCCCATGACCTTGGTCTTATTATTTTTCATTTATTAACTTTATTAAAGGAACTTTTAACCCAGGGCTATTACAACATTCCTACATGGGGATATGGAAGAATAAATCTACATGAAGTAACCAAAAGGATTTGCTATGAAAGGAAAGGAAGAGCTATTATGCAAGCTGAAAAAATCCTTGTATGGGTTAAAGCAATAACCAAGGATGTGGTATCAAAAATATGATACATATATATTGGGACTTGGCTTCACAAGGAGCAAACAAGATCACACTGTGTATTTCAAATTGGTTGGAGATCTTATTTATTTTATATTTATGTGGATGATATGTTGCTGATTGTAAATGATAGGGGGTCATAATGTAAGTGAAAACTCAATTGTCCTCTAAATTTTACATGAAGGATCTCGGTTCTAAAAATTTCATCTTAGGTATGGAAATTAGAAGAGACAAAAAAAAAGTATAAACTCTACTTAAGTCGGAGGAAGTATGTTGAGACAATATTGCAAATGTTTAATTTGCAAGAATGAAAATCAGTAAGGGTGCTTATTCTCATAGGTGTGAATTTATCTATAGATCAATGCCCAAATAAATAGGAAGAGGAAGAGGACATGTCCCATGTTCCATATTTCAGTGTGGTTGGAAGCTTGATTTATGTAGTGGTTTGTACTAGACTAGAAATTACACATACAATGGGAGTATTGAGCAGGTATATGTCAAAAACAAGGAAGAAGAATTGGAAAACAATAAAGAGGGTTTCTACACTATTGGATAAGGATTATGCTACCAAGGAAGACCAATATTGGATAGAGTGTTGGAAGTACGTGGCTTTGCTGATGTGGATCGGGCTAGAGATTTGGATCACAACAGATATACAAGTGGGTATGTGTTTAACCTATTTGGAGGAGCAATTAGATAGATGAGAAAGAGACAGTTTGAAGTAGCATTGTCAACTATAGAAGTTGAATATATAATAATGGCTCATGAAAGAAAGGAAACTATATGGATACACAAATTGTGTTCAAGTATTAGGTTGGTACAACAATTTGTAAGGATAGATTGTGACAATTAGAGTGCAAACTTCTAGGAAAATAAATCAACTTGTCATTCAAAGACAAAGCATATGATGCTCAATATCATTTTGTGAGAGATATCATTGAATATAAAAAGTTGCTACTGGAAAAGGTGGGAACTTTGAAGAATGTTATAGATTCATTAACAAAATATGTGAGCAATGAGCAGTTTTCTTAGTGTATAGAAACAATGGCCATTATTGCAATGGATTTCTAATCATGTAATCTTGCAACCTCTTGTGTGTAAAGAGACCAACGAGTGGGAGAATGTTGGGTGTGTGTTATATTCTTTGCATGGCTATCCCTAGATGTTGTACATTTCATTAAACATATTTGGCAGGGGGGAGGGGGGTGGGGAGCCCGCCGCTCAAGGGTTTGAAGGCAATGTAACACACCCGTTTATCTTAACTAGAATGGGGTAATTGTGTTATGTATTTTTTTATTATATATTTTTTCTTTAACTATTGTTATGCTTCGAATTATTTCTCAGTAATGTTATCATTAATGAACATGCCCAATATTTAATAGGCTTTCAAAACTAAATCACAAGTTCTTTGGGTATATGCTGGTTTCACTAATCACAGTAGCATGTACACGCTAGTTCACTTCACAGAAGTAGCATATATAAATATGTTTGGGAAATGAAAACTTATTGATCTGATAATACTGATTCACTCCCACTCTCAGTATTATTTCCAACAATTGGTATCAGAGCAGGTCCTTCAGAAGAAGCTTGATCGCTTGAAGGAAGATCTTTCAATATGAATAATCATGAAGGAATGGGATCTATCAGATCACCAATCTTCAATGGGAGCAACTTGGTATATTGGAAAATAAGAACTAAAGCTTATCTTCAATTGCTTGGAGCCGATGTTTGGGAAATTGTGGAAGGAGGATATCAATTTCCAGCAGCAATACCTATAGACTCTGTAGGTAAGAAGTTATACAAAACCAATGGCAAAGCTATCAATACATTATTGGGAAGTCTGTCAGAATCAGAATTTGTCAAAGTCATGTAGCTCAAGACAACCAAAGAGATATGGGACAAAATAATTAAGAGCTACGAAGGAGACTCTCAGGTAAAACGTGCTAAGCTTCAAACTCTCAGAATTCAATATGAAACTCTTAAGATGCATAGTGATGAGAGTGTTGCTAGTTACTTTTTATGTATAGATGAGATTGCTAATTGTATGAAGAATCTGGGTGAAGAAATAAAGGAAGCTACTTTAGTTGAGAAAATTTTGAGATCTTTGTCTTCTAAACTTAAGTCAAAAGTGTTTGCTATAGAATAAAAACAAGATCTTCAAACTATTACTATGACTCAACTCCATGGAACCCTAATTTCCTTTGAAATGAGGAAAGGAGGTCCATCAGATATGAGAGAAGCCGCCTTTAAAGGTTCAGCAAAGGGAAAAGAAAAGGAAGAACAAAATGAACCAAGATACATTTCAGAAGAAGAATATGAAGTAAATTTTGTCAAAAAGCTTCAATGAGGTTTCAAAAGATTTAGAGGTAAGTTACCATTCAAATGCTTTGCTTGTGGTAGAGTTGGCCATTATGCTGCCAAATGTCGTCATAAATATAAATATGAAAATGGAAAGGAATATGAAAAAGGCAATATAAAACAGGTTGTTAATAAAAGGAGTTACTATACGCATGAAGATAGTGATGGTTTATCTAATAGTGATGAATATGAGATTGAATAAGATTATAGACTACTCATGGCTTATGACAATGATGATTTTTTGGATGCCTTAGAAGAGGAAGACTTTCTTGAAGAAATCACAAAACTCAAAATCTACTTAGAAGAAAATAATATGATCATAGATAAGTTGACACACCAACTCACTGAAAGAGAAAAACACAATGAAAATCTAGAATGTGAAATTGTGGGTCTAAGAAAATAACTTGAGAAGAAAAAATCTATTAATCTTAGATTTTCTAAAGGATCTAAAACTTTAAATGAAATCATCAAAGTTCAGCGTTCTCCCCTAATAAAGACATTTCTTGGATATACTGAAGAATCATCTCAATCACAAAAGCTGCCAACCTCCACCAGAAGCTCTCTTGATGTAACAAAGACCAGTGAA
This sequence comes from Pinus tabuliformis, assembly GCA_031772625.1. Lineage (NCBI taxonomy): Eukaryota > Viridiplantae > Streptophyta > Pinopsida > Pinales > Pinaceae > Pinus > Pinus tabuliformis. The sequence continues at coordinate 632,907,008 of CM062805.1, forward strand.
CAATATGTTAATAATCAACAAAGGCCTAAAATTACCCATCAGGTAAATCATACTCAATTTAATCCAAGGATGAGTATCAGTAGAAGCTTAAACCTATAGGTAAACAATGCCAAAAGATTCTATGAGCGCAAAAATTTCTTCAATGGGCAATGCTTTTCATGTCAAAAAGTTGGGCATAAGGCTACTCTATGTGTTGCTTACAAAACCATCATGACTAGAGAAGCATGAAATCAAAGGAGTGTAACAAGAATCAAGAAAAGTTCCTATAATAACTTTCCTTCTCTTGAAAATGAAATAGAATGTTTGATTTGTAACAAATTTGGTCATGAAGAATATGAATGCAGGAGAAAATTTCAACCAACACTTTAAAATGAACAAACATCATTAAATCCCAAGTTATGGAGAAAGAAGGAATCTCAATCAGAAATATGTGGCATAGATCTGTATGTAGAAGGACAAGAAAATCAGTGGTACATCGACAACGGATGCTCCAAACACATGACAGGTGATAAAGAGAAATTTCATTCATATAATGCTTTAGAAAAAGAAAAGAATGTCTCATTTGGAAATGACACTCTAGCTGCCATTGAAGGGAAAGGTTCTAGTTTCTTGAAAGAAAAGGTTAAAGCTAGAAATGTCATGTATGTAGATGGTTTAAAGCATAACCTATTGAGTGTCAGTCAAATGTGTGATCAAAGAAATGAAGTTGTCTTTCAATCAAATGGACGTGTGGTTCGTGAGCTTGATATAGGAAAGACCGTGATCAAAGGTATGAGAACTCCAAATAATTTATACATACTCAAAGGAGGAAAACAACAATGCTATCTAAGCAAAACAGATGAAAACTGGCTATGGCATAGAAGATTAGGACATCTAAGCTTTTCTCAGATAAGAAAAGCATGCAGGCTCAAGGTAGTTCATGATCTTCCAGATATCAACATCCCAGAAAACACCATATGCAAACCATGTCAAGTCGGTAAGCAAACCAGAGTTCACTTCAATGAAAAAGAAGGATCAGCAAGTAAGCCTCTTGAACTCATCCATACTGATTTATGTGGTCCAACAAGGAAAAAGTCACCTCATGGAGAAGAATACTTTATTTTATTTATTGATGATTTTTCTAGGATGTGTTGGATAGGTCTGCTAAAGCATAAAGATGAAGCATTTGAAAAGTTTAAAGCCTTCAAAGCTTTAGTTGAAAATGAATCAGATTGAAAAATCAAATGTCTCAGATTTGATCGAGGGGGAGAATTCATATCAGATGAATTCTTTGAATTTTGTGAACAACATGGAATAAAAAGGCAATTCTCCATCGTAAGAACTCCTCAGCAAAATGGTGTGGTGGAAAGAATGAACAGAACTGTTCAGCAAATGGCTCGAGCTATGCTTGATGAATCTGAAACTCCTGCAACCTTTTGGGGAGAAGCTGCATTTGCTGTCGTGACTATTCTTAACCAAGAAAATGTTCAGGTAAATAGAAATCAAACTCCAAATGAACTTTGGTATGGTAAGCCTCCTACTGTAAAACACTTTAGAGTTTTTGGAAGCAAATGTTTCATCAAAATGACTGATGAAAAACTTGGTAAGTTTGAACCCAGAGTAGATGAAGGAATTCTTCTTGGTTATTCATCTAGAAGTAAAGGATACAAATGTTATAATAAAAGACTTCGGAAAATTATTGAAAGCATTGATGTTGTAATTGATGAAGCATGCATAAATTTGGAACAAATGAAATCAACAGAGGAATATGACAATGAGGAAGATGGGGAATGCTTTCCCGCATCAAATCAAAATGATATAAAAGAAGAAACCAATGAAGCACCAGAAGAAGATACAACGACAGGGAAAGGACTCCATCCAGGTATGTTTAGAAGAATCATCCAGAATCTCAAATTTTAGGAGAAAAAGGGTCTAGAGTACAGACAAAAAGAACTCTTATAGGGACCTCAAGTTATCTAGCATTACTATCCTCCATAGAGCCTCAAAATGTAAATGAAGCCTGCAAAGGTGAATGTTGGGTCAAGGCCATGGATGAAGAACTTGACCAAATTGAAGAGAATGATACTTGGGAGTTAGTTCCTAGACCTCATGATAAAAATGTTATAGGAAAAAAATGGATATTTAAGAACAAGATGAATGAAAATGGAGAAGTTATTAGAAACAAGGCAAGACTTGTTTGTAAAGGGTATGCACAACAAGAAGGTATACATTTTGAAGAAACTTTTGCACCTATTGCTAGACTTGAAGCCATAAGGATGTTTCTTACTCTTTTTGGTTTTCGAAAATTCAAAGTATATCAAATGGATGTAAAATTAGCCTTCCTTAATGGAGATTTAGAAGAAGAAGTTTATATTGAATGGCCAAAAGGATTCATTCTTGGAAATGATGCAAAACTCATATGCAAGCTTAAAAAGGCTCTCTATGGTTTGAAACTGGCTCCAAGGGCTTGATATTACCACCTTGACAAATATCTACAACAACAAGGGTTCACAAGAGGTTCTACAGATAGCAATTTATACATAAAGATTGAAAATGATAAACTGCTAATTATTGTTGTTTATGTTGATGATATCATTTTTGTTAGCAATGAAGAATCCATGAGTCGGAATTTTGCTTCAGTAATGCATAAAGAATTTGAAATGTCCTTACTTGGTGAACTTAATTATTTTCTTGGTCTACAAGTAAAACAAACAAAAGATGTTATCTTTCTTTCACAAATCAAATATCTCAAGCAGATATTGAAGAAGTACAGAATGGAAGATTCTAAACTAGTATGTACTCCAATGGTAACAGGATGTTGTTATACACATTTTTGTGCCTTACAGCTCTAAGCATGAAATGTCCATAAACCAAGGGATCCTAAGTCCCTAAAAGTGTTTTTCCGACCCCTAAAGGAACAAGGTCAACAAATTACAGCTTCTCCCAGAAGTTCTCCACCAGAAAATGCTCAGAATCAGTCAAATCAGGATCATTTCAATTGCTCCACTGGCTAGCTGCGTTGCATAGCACCCAAATACACTAGCTAGGTGCGTTGCAACACACCTAAATGCACTATCAGGGTGCGTTGAGCGGGAAATGACAAATGGCAGTGCCATTCCGCGAGGTGGAAAGACAATGGAAGCTTCCAGAATCTTCTCCAATGACACTTGCCTCACTGAATTCAACCAAGGATGAGTAAGAGGCTCTCAGTCTCCAAGTGGAAGCAAGAACTGACAGAGAGAAGCCACTAATCAATTCATGAGCTGACTCATCCTCCTTGCATACATCTATATATGGATCCCTCATCCCAGAGATCGAGAGGCTGGAATTTTGTACATTGCAAAGAATTGCTATTGGTTTTGAGATAGATATCAGAGTATTGGGTGATTTATGCTTTGTTGGAGGTGAAGAGGGGCTTCTTTGCTGGGAGGTTGATGCTGGATCAGGAATCATCGGTTGTAACTCCTCCTGGATCTTCTTGTTATATCAATAAAACTATTTGAGTTTCTCCTACATGCTTGTGTATCATTGATGCTTGTTACATTTGTATGTTTAGCTTAAATCTGATCCTAAGCTTTTTATGAATATAAACCCATGTCTTTGTATAGTTTCCTTCTTTTGTGATCTTGCAGGTACTTGGTGAAGCTGGGCAAGTAAGGGAGCAGGTAGCTGGAAGCTGTCAAAGAGGAGAGAGATTGGATCAAAGGACTAGCGCAAGACACAGGTTGGTTCATCCTATTCCTCTTTGTTTATAGTTCATAAAGAAGAATACAAAAGTAGTTTTCTCTGTTTGTTTCTAAGGTCACTGTCACACCTTAGTGTGACAGGGTCGTTCTGAATAGACACTTTTCCCGTTAACAAAATGGCGACTCCACTGGGGAAAAATTGTCTAGTTAGTTTGTTTGTGTTTCTCTTGTTGTTTGTTTCATAAACTTAGAAGTAGCGATCGAACTGCATTTGCCATTAACAAATGCAAAGTAGACATCTGCTACTTCAATCCATTCACCAGATCTGTTTATGATTTGAACAGCTGATTCACAAATGATCTGATTGCCCTTTGTGATAGCTCTTAGACCTTCTTTAAATCTACCCTCTGATTGTGCATTAATGATTGCTTTTACTCGGCCAAAAACCATAGATTAAACTGCAAACCATGACCCAGAACCCGGATAGAATTCTCGTTTCTGCCCCAGCGCAGGCTCTGTGAAGAGGTTCTGCATTTCAACGCACTTCCCGAGAGGGCTACCTATGCTGAAATGCAGTTTCTCTGTGTAACAGGTGCGCTGATCAGCCTAGCCTTGTGCAGCTGAGGTTCTTTGCTTCATTTTTTCGGTTTTGTCTCTGATTTTTTTGCAGCCTGTGATCAGTGTATGTGTCTGTTTAAAAACCACTTTTCTTGCCGTAATTCCGCCTCCTTTGTACAAAAAGACTGTAGATGTTTTTGTGTGTTTGTTGCGTCATTTATAGTTTTCCATTGCAAAAGTAGAATAGTCATACTGTCGTCCTTTGATTTAGATCTGTCACCAGTGTCGATTATGATCATAGGAGAAAGTTTATTTGCTGTTGACAGTCGATTATGCTTTTACTTTTGCCTTTGGTTTGAATTTATGACTTTCTAGTGTCGAAACGAGTATTTATTTCAAAATCATAAAGTGTTGTAATCATCTCTACATTTTGATTTCGAAAAGAAGCTTGTTTGTGTTTGTCACTTGAAAGCAAATTCAGATTTGTACATCAACTTTCTTTTTAGGCATCAATATTAAGAAAGTGAAAAACAAATACATGCACATGTGCATTTGCATATTGACAGTCTGTTTGGCTTGATTTAGGAAAGTGCATTTACAGTGTGCTCTTTGCTCTTTGTGAAAAGATTGTGTCTTTCTTTTCCCCTTGTAGCTAGGATTTTCATTGCTGAAAAGAGATAAAAGTTTGCCTATCATCTTTAGATTGCATTTTAGGAATTACATCTACATCTCGTGGTGAACCCAAAAGGCAAACTTCATAAGAAAGATCAACTTAAAATAAAATCAATGAATCTAACAACGCTTTGGAACTTAACGCACAACATTTAGAGGTCTAGGCTAGAGACGTATTCCGGCGTCGTAAAGCTTGGTAACTGTTGTCCTCACTGATGGTTGGGTGATTCCTCCACTTTGAGACGATAAGTGCCAGTACGGACTTGTGCTCCCACGTACCGTCGAGTATATATTGGGAGACCCCTATAGGCTTAAATCCTTTATCCATAGGAAGCCGTGTCGGCCGCCCTACTGATCGCAATGCACCGAACACAGCCTTCGGGAAGATTGACTGCCGTACCGTAAAAAGTATTCTGCAGTTTTGCGATTGGTTTGGTACTCCCTCTACCTAGATCTCCAGAGCAGTCCCTTTCGTTCCTTTTCAGACTCCTTAACAGAAAAGGTCCATCTCAGCACTTGTCACTTCAGGCTCATTAAAAATCGAAGGAGACTAGAGTCATCTTTTGTTTTTTCTCGACTCTTAAAAACTGAAAAAACAAGTTGTGTCAAAAGCGTCTAAAATTCATTTAATTCGGAAACATACTTCCCCTTTTTATTTTAGTTGATCGAGTAATCCGCAATCGTGGAAGAAAGTCAATTGAAACCCTGTCGTTCACGGAGGCTTACGAGTCAACCGTCATTGTCTCCGGAATCGAAACCAGTACGGACAAAGCGAACTCGTTTAACTGGTTCCAAATCTCCTATTAAAGTTAGAACAAGTGTTCAAACGACATCAGAGACTCCGGTTACTCCAAACATTTCTGGAATCCCTGCCTCTACAGAAGAAGTTCAACAGCCACGGAGGGACAGTGATACTGGTCCTAGTCTGAGAGTGAATACTTGTGTTACCGAACCAGTTCCATCTACAACCGGTTCAGAGAGTCTTACTCTTCAAACATCTGTCGCTGTCGATTCCACACCTTCTTCGGCACCAGAAATATTTTACGGACCTGACGGTCTTCCCCTTCCACCTGGTCTGATTGCAATTGAAGAAATTGTAGAAGATCCTCAAACAAGTACTCCAACGCACTTTGGAGTCGGGATCACTCTATATCCTTCTTCATCAGAAGTTAGTCTACCACCAGCAGAAGCTCCTGTAGAATCGCTAGGTAATCTTTTGGATAGACTACAAATGTCTGAATGACCATCAACATCTAGGACTGTGTCATCTGATACAGCGATGGCAGAACTCCCTGCTGTCACTCTGACAATGTTTGCCGGCATACCATCTGTCCCGACTAGCTCTCAATCGCTAGAAGGAGCCCACTCAGGGGCTACTTCGACAGTCTGGTCCGTTCCTGTTTGTTCATCCGGAATAATATCCGGAAACTCTTATGTTGAGTCTCAACAAATTGATCCATTCGGAGGTCAATTTGGGCAGTTCGGTCCCCAAGGGCAAATAATTCCCTTGAGTTCTGGATTACCACCGTATGGGGGGCAATATGCCCTTTCATTATCCCCTTCGGGAGGATATCCATATGGGAGTTCACAACAATATTTAGGTTATACTGGAATTACCTCAAGTGGTTGGGTACCTATACTACCTCAACAACCAAGAGTTGTGTATTCGATGCAACAATGTGTACCTATGTCGAACATCCCAACTACGCCAGCTATTGTGACGATGTCGCAAGTTCAAGCGCTGCCTGTTGCATGCCAACCTCAGGTTTCTCAGGTTGTAATGCAACAGCCCCTTGACCCTGCAACTCAACCACAATCGTCAACTAGTGGGGCGACACAGGTCCAGATGGGTACAATCACCCCTCACCTTGGTCCAACGGTTAGTATAGCGCAACAGCACATGTCTTCACAACCATGGCTGGTGCAATACCAACAACCGTAATTCCAACAAGTATACCAAGGTTCTGAGCAGCAAATCTTTACGAACAGTGGACAACCGTACAGTCAAAACATGCAAAATCAACCATTTTACAATGGTCATGTCCACCAACCTTACCAAACATACCAACATCAAATGCATTATGTTGGTATGCAAAGACCAATTGCTCAGGCAATCCCATCTTATCCTGGATATGCTTCACCTAACCTGAATCAGCAGTTACCCTTTGTGGCAACCTTAGAGTTACCTAATTTAAATCGGTTAACAAACGATCCAATTGCTTACGCCCCTTGTTGGCCAGCAATTCCGCATAAACTTCCATCAGATATTCTTAAATTTAATGGAAATCCGGGTGAAGATCCATCGAATCACGTGATGACATTTCATCTATGGTGTTCATCAAACACCCTAAATGATGATTCGATAAGACTTCGCCTCTTTCAGAGGACGTTAACGGGTCCAGTGGCAAAATGGTACATTGAATTGTCTAGAGCTTCGTTCGAAAACTTCACTACCTTAGCCACAACCTTTTTAACCCATTTTCAATTACCGATAAGGTACGAAACGGGAACAGAACTCCTTACCAACTTCAAACAGACAACAGCCACTCACATATCTGATCATATATATGAGTGGCGACGTCGTCGTAGGATGGTAAAAACATACGTCCCCAATCAGCTATTAGCTGAATGGTTTATCAAGTCATTACTACCTTCCATCACGGAAGATGTGGCAAAGGGGGGAGTCATAACGGAAGAGAAAGTTATCGCTCGTGCACAATATCTGGACTTGATCTATACTCAGTCCGACATGCTCTAAAAAAAAATACCTGACGCCCCTAGACCGGAATTCTCAATTCCTCCTCCTCCTAAATCAAACAATGACTCTCATGCCGGCGATGGCGTGATTGGCACGACAGACACGAAATTGACAAAGGCTACATCCAAGAAGGCCCGTAAGATTTTAGGTCAAAATGCAAAAGATGAACTTCTTGCTTCGGAAGTAAATGCCGTATCGACAGATAAGGTCAAAGAAACCAAACAACCAGGATGCAAGAAGAAAGGCAAACGGAAGAAGAAGAAACAGGATGAATCATCACCTGAAAAATCTTCTTCAAACCCTCCTAGAAATAGGAAACCAAGAAATCCATGCCATATATGCGATGAGGATCACTGGACGTCAGAATGTCCGTACAAAGCTGAGCTTAAGAAATTCTTTAAGAGTTCGAAAACCTCAGCAGTGTTAACTGATCCGTTTCCAAATCCAGGAACAAATCTGGTTGAAAGTAGAAATGCTTGCCCGTCTTAAGTGCTGATGTTGTCGATTTCAAAACAGCAGAATGATGCTTTGATTTCGACAAGGAACAAAGATTATGGGAATCCGCAGCTGTCAAACAACAAGGATAAAGATCAACCAAGTAGTTCGACAACAACTTCGACAGAAGTTGTACCACCCACCATCCCTGAATTGACGATAAAACCGCCGAAGGGAGTAGTACACAAGTCGACATTTAATCCCCGCACTAGAGCGGCGCAACATTATAACATAGTGGAAGATTTGGCCCAATCGCCATCCGCTATGTCGACTCTTGAAGTACTACAAAATTGCCCGACCCAAAGGCAGGCTTTATTATCGGCCATTGGTGGGATTGATCCAAAGGATTCCAATCTTGTATCCTTCGACCACAAAGGATACGATCCTCAGTTACTGGCTCAACTAGCTTTCCTTGTTCAAGTGAAAGCCCTCAACAAAACTGTTCATCGAACAACTATTGATGAGGGGGCATCTACATGTATTATGTCAATGAGTTGCTGGAAAACTTTAGGATCTCCAACCTTGTCGTGATCTTCGACGACATTAAAAGCATTCGACGGAAGGACATATACCCCATATGGTATCCTAAATAACTTGAAAGTTGAACTAGGGGGAAAAACGGTAGAAATAGATGTTGAAGTCATCGATGGGAATCTTGATTACAACATTCTACTTGGAAGACCATGGATATATTCCATGGCAGCTGTTGTGTCGACCTATTTTAGAAAGACTGCATTCCCCTTTCAAGGAGGAATTACAATCGTCGATCAACAAAACTTCCTCCCCAATGGTTCTCAAGTTACAGGAAGCATTCCCATGATCCATGGAAGCCCCCATTGGCTTCAGAATATCGGAGTAGGCCTACTAAAATATCCTATACTAATGGGAACGTTCGCTCTTCCGCCTTTGATTGATCTGGCGGAAGTAGCGTCGATAGGAACCTGCAACATGATATCTTCTACAAAGATATCAGAAAACGATATCAGCATGGATCATGCAGTGTTTTTGCCCCCAAGCCCAACGAAAATATTATAGCAATCAATGTTTCTAGCATGGGAGGCAAACCCAAATCAATGCTCATCAAGTGTTTGGATAGATAGGTCTAGAGAATATGGTACTCCTTTAGATCCTTGGTCGCGAGTGCATGTCACCGACGAAGGAATTCTCCAAGCTATGGTAATTGAAGGAGCACCATGGAATGATTCCCACCATTGTTCTCTTCTTCCAGATTATGAAGAAGATACTCAAAATGACCTTTACCATCCTTTAGTAGTTGATTTTCTATCAAATACTGTAAATACGGTGGATTCCGAGTGAAACTTATCCAACATTGAAGAGACTATAGCCATAAATATCTCGACCAAAACAGATGTTGTAGAGAATATTTATGTTGGCAAATGTTGTTCTCCTTCAGAACTGGAAATATATAACACTCTTTTTCGCGAATTCAGAGATGTCTTTGCTTGGTCATACAGTGAAATGCCAGGCATTGACTCGAGTATCGTTGAACACGAAATTAAGATGTATCCAGATGTCAAACCGGTACGACAACGGCTAAGGCAGGTGCACCCCAAGAAAGCCGCTGCCATTAAGGCAGAAGTTGAAAAACTTCTCCATGCTGGTTTCATCTACCCGGTTCCTCTAACCGATTGGGTATCGAACATTGTCCCTGTTATGAAAAAACAAGGAACAATTAGAGTGTGCGTCGATTATAGGGATGTAAACCAAGCTTGTCCTAAAGACAACTACCCTACACCCTTCATTGACCAGATAATTGATGTACGTGCCGGATGCGAAATATTTTCATTCATGGATGGATTCTCCGGGTATAATCAAATAAATATCCACCCACAAGACCAGTCAAAGACGGCATTTATTTGTCCATGGGGCACGTTCGCATATCGAAAATTACCCTTTGGTTTAAAGAACGCAGGGGCGACGTTTCAGAGGGCAATGAATTATGCCTTCCATGACATCAAAAACATCGTTCAACCATACCTCAATGACGTTCCGGCTCATTCGCGAAACCGGACTGATCATCCGCAGCATTTAAGAGCGATATTTCTACGTTGTCGACACTATAAGATATGACTTAATCCACACAAATGTGTATTTTGCGTCAGTTCTGGTCATTTACTTGGCTTTGTAGTCTCCAAGGATGGGATTCGTCTCGACCCGTGCAAGGTCCAGGCAATCATAAATTTGCCTCCACCTTCAAATTTGCTTCAAATTCAGAAACTCCAAGGGAAAGCAAACTTTCTGAGGAGGTTCATTCCAAATTATGCCAAACTTGCTAAAGGTTATACACGTCTTTTGAAAAAGGAGGTACCCTTTGTCTGGGATCAGGTTGCGCAAGCTTCCTTTGATGCTTTAAAAGATTCCCTAATGAAAGCATCATTAATGTATGCCCCCGATTATCAAAAAGATTTTAACCTGTATCTGGCTGCAGCAGATACGACCATCGCAATGGTTTTAGTTCAAGAAGTCGATGGAATTGAGCATCCTATATATTATTTAAGTAAAAACTTAAATGATACAGAAAGCAAATATTCTTACGTTGAAAAGCTAGCACTTGCAGCTATTCAAGCGATACAGAGATTTCGACACTATGTCCTCTTTCGGAAAACTACCATTCTGTCAGATTGCAACCCCATGAATTATATATTATCGTGACAGTTACTGGGGGGCAAATACTCAAAATGGATAGCAATCCTATAAGAGTTTGATCTGGAATTTGTAAAATCCAAATCAAAGAAAGCTCTAGTTTTCGCAGAATTATTATGCGATCTCCCATCGTCGTCCAACGATGAAACATCCGAAGAATCAATCGTGGATGAGAGTTTGTTTCTGATATCTACAAGCAATGAGTGGTATGGAGATATAATAATTTATGTCCAAAACCCAAAAATTTAGGCCAAACACCTCACACTCTGAACAAAAACGTATTCGATACCAAGCAAAAGACTACATGATCGTCGGTGATACACTTCACCGTCGTGGTATCGATACAGTTCTGAGAAGGTGCCTCACCCATGAGGATGCCAAAAAAACCCTTAATGAGTGTCATTCAGGCGCGTGTGGGGGGCATCAATCTGGATATGCTACAACACAAAAATTTTTACGAGCAGGATACTTTTGGCCAACAATGTTCAAAGATTGCATAACCGCAGTCAGAAGTTGCCATGCTTGTCAAATTTTTGATAGCAAAACCAGAAGACCACTCGCACCTCTAGAGCCAATAGTTGCTGTTGGGCCATTCGCCAAATGGGGCATCGATTTCATGACATGTAACCCCACCTCGACCGGGGGCATGGGTATATCATAGTCGCAGTTGACTATTTTACCAAATGGGCCGAGGCGATGCCTACATTAGATAATACTGGTGAAACAGCTGCCCTCTTCTTTTTCAATCATGTAGTCACCAGATTTGGCATACCACAGGCTATAGTCACAGATCATGGATCGCATTTTCATAATCACATGATGGTCAAATTAGCTGCCAAACTAGGGTTGTCTCACGACAGCTCTACTTCGTATTATCCACAAGCCAACAGACAAGTTGAAGCGATCAACAAGGTCCTGAAGCGCATGTTGCAAAGGATGATCGGAGTTCACAAAAGAAGGTGGCACCTAATCCTGTACTCAGCCTTGTGGGCTTACCGAACATCGGTAAGGAATGCAACCGGGTTCACACCCTTCCAACTGGTGTATGGCCTGGAAGCAGTCTTACCAATCTAGTGTGAAATCTCGTCTCTCAAACTCGCAATTGATCTCCTCCCCGGAACTTCAGAAGAAGAGGCTCGTTTCTTGGAATTAATCCAATTGGATGAAACCCGTCGTGACGCCGCTTTGGCTAACGAAGCCCATAAGAAACGAGTCAAGGCACAGTTCGACAAAAATGTCAGACCCCGTGTCTTCTCGGAAGGTGACTTGGTCTTGCTTTACGACCAAGAATCCGATAAATTGGGAGCAGGTAAATTTAAGTCTTTACGGATGGGCCCCTATATTGTTAAATGAGTGTTAGCGAAAGCGGCCTACGAGTTAATGAATTATGATGGAATTCCACTGGCGCAACCTCGTAATGGGTTGTACCTCAAGCGTTACTATGCATAAATAGTAACCAATATGCTTTTGTTATATTTTTGTTTTCGCTAAAGTGTTTGTTTTGGTCGAGTAATCCACTTTTTACACTTATTGCAGATGACAAACCTATTGGAGCCATGTGTTGGATATGCCGACGGAGCAAGTCGTAGTTCGCGGAACCTGTCCTCCGCAGCCTGGGCCATTTTTGATCCAAGCGGCGAGTTAGTAAGTTTCAGAGGTGTATGTATTGGTCGATCAACGAATAACATCGCTGAGTATAGCGTGTTGATAGAACTTCTCTCTGATGCCATCACTCATGGTATACGCCGACTAATTGTCAGGCTAGACTCACAACTCGTAATACTACAACTCAATGGTATATATTCCGTCTGAAACCCAGCTATTTATCGCATGTTCCTAAGGGTTAAGATTTTGGAAAGACAATTTGATCTTATTCAATATCGACATATTTCCAGAAACTTAAACACATTAACCGACTCATTAGCAAGCTATGTGTTAGATAGACATTTGCAACATTTATAAAAAGAAACAAATCATCAATGTTTTACATGTGGATTATATAGCTCAACCAAAATAAAACCCCGAAAATCAAAAATATATATAGCTGTTTATGGTTTACACATAATGTTCTGTAACCAAGACAAAATCGGTCACACGACCCAAAAACTCAAAATGCTAGGGGGCACCCTAGTCTAATGATGCTCGTGATAGCAAGTCACAGCCTGTGCGATCATGCGTAGGAGACGAGTCCATCGTCTGGGCACACCAGTAGTATGCTGTTGTAACCGCAAAGGTAGCTCGTCAGTCCTCACATCTGGTATACCGAGAGTGAGGCCCTCAACCTGCTCCTGTAAAGCTGAGAGAGTCTCGGCCACATCGAGGTCGCGAAGAATAGCTCTTCCGACGGCCTCTCCTGCTGGGGCAGCAGCTGGTACTCTCAGGCGAACTACTGGACGAACATGACCAACATCTGCATGTACACATGAGTTTGATTAAAGTCTTGATAGAATAAAGCACAAGGACATTATAAACAAAAACAGTAAATAGTAATATGGTCAGAGGTTTTACCAATAGCACCCCACTGCTCGCCATCCGGCAGTACTAAATCTGGATCACCCCGGAAGTCCATGCCAGCATATGGATACTCGGCATAAACCATCTCCTGACGATCAAACCACCTGAAGAAGGTATCAGAAAATGAAATCTGAGATTGGCCAGCATGCCTAGACATATGGTCAACCCATCTCTGCATACGTGGTTCAGTAAGAGAAGGTAAATCGAGTGCAATGTACTGCGGCTGCATCAGTGGTATCTTCTCCAAGGCAAAGGCGGTCAAAATAGAACCGTACCCAAAGTTCTTCAACCTCCCATTCTTTATCTTGGTCAACTGTTCTTTCATCACAAGAAGTACTGCGTCGCACCAGTTGAACACCTACGGTTGGAGGCATTCCAAGGCATGTTGCATATAGGATCGGTTGGCTACATGAAGAGACGCACTACCGGCCATCCTACCGAAAGTAAACAGGATAGTCCTAAGGGACCTATCAGTGACATCACGGATGATGATCTTGTCGTCTTTACTCGGCTGAGATCCTTCTCTGCAATACCGGCGGACATAATCTCTCAAAGAATCGCCTCCTCGGGCCGAACCTGACAAAGAGATGGGGGCACCCCGCCTCGACAAGCCAGTCAAGAAATAGATGTCTACTGTAGTCAAGTGGATAGATTTGCCCCTAATCTGGAAAACCTGATTGATAGGATCCCAAGCATCGAGCTAATACTACAGTAAGTTGATCTGCTGTCTCATGCTAGAAATGCGGAAGAACTTCAGCAAGCCACAATTCCGCAGCGCGTTCACTGTAACTGGATCATGTAGGGCAATCATGTCCTCTTCTTCATGCTCACGTTCTCGCCATGTAAGGGTCATCTTGCTCCCAAATCTCTGAAAAAACAAACAAGAGAGGAGTTAGATCCTGATTTTGGTGAGAAACAGGCAAAAATTCCATCAAAAATTGTGCAACAAATTCCCTTTCTGCGCCCAACGCACCTACAGCAGTGTTCTAGGTGCATTGAATGTCAAACTGCCTTCATACAAGCTAGCATTCAACGCAGGTTTCGATACACTGGGGCTGCGTTGATGACAGAACGAGTCCCTCAAACCCTAGGGGCTTAGAAAAGCAGGGAATCAGGGTCAAAAAGCAAAATGGAAACCATGAAATGAAAGAGCTCAGGTTTAGCTCCTACCTGGTCCAAACGGCGCCGAGAATCGTCCACAGGATCTCCTGAAATCAACTGATGAAAATCGAGGGGGAAAAGCACCTCCAAAGCTCCAACAAACCAAGTTCAAATGAAATGGTAAAATGAGAGGTAAAAAACACTTTTTAATTACTTTTACGTAGTTCAAAGTAAAATATTAGCATTTTAACTCATTTTTCAAGCAAATATTGTTCATGTCTGACTAGTTTGATGAAGCAGTTGAAAATACAGTACGATCTTTGAAAGAACAAAGCTATTTATGGTAAAATCAGAACAAGACCATCTAATCGAGTAGTGCTTACCACGAGGTTCAAGCTCGTTAAAAAATAAACCCAGACCGAGCAAATGTTTCCACCCGCGTTTAAGCTCATTAAAAAATAAACTATTCCCCGATAAATAACCACCGTGAATGTAGTACTTCAGCCATTAAAGCCTTGGTCGTGTTTGCACCGTCACCTCCACTTTTCCATTGGCCGATCATTCACCTCCATTTGATTGTTTACCCATTTTTAGGAACAGCTGTGAAGAGTGATTTCACTAGCCATCCTTGTGACACTGCCGTGATTTGAAAATTCCAAACCTTAACTGTAATCAGCTACTACCCATTTTATCACTCGTTCCTCAAAAGACGAGTCTTCTTTAAGCTCTTTTCAACTGACTCGTAAAATATGAAAAGATTGCCGAGTTTTGGCCTTCCAGCTCGTTAAAGCGACGGGAAGTGCTATCCCTCCTCTAGATTTTAATCGTTTTGGACCTAAGGGATTATTGCACAAAAAGATCGAGCACTTGTTTTGTTCGGCTCGTTAAAACTATCGAAAATTCATCCCTTCTGTATTGTTTTATACTTTTTCGGACTTCAGGGATTAGATGATGAAAAAGGAACTTTGGAGTTGCCTTTACGTACCTTTTCAGACTCTCTAAAAATGAAAAGGACCAAGTTATCTTTGTCGTTAAACTCGTTAAAACCATTAATAGCGACAAACTTGTCTTTAGACAAGAACAAGTTTCACTATCGCTAGGCTCGTTAAAACATAGTGATGGCTTTGCCCGAAGGGCAAATTATAGAACAAGCATATGCTATCCTCCTCAAGCTTGACAAAAATAAAGAGGTACTGGTCAGCAATGACTGGGGAAAAATTGGGAAGAAAACTCAAAGAATCTTTATTGGTAGCAAGTCGCTCTTGAACATGACACTTCCACTCCGTGTCCGAGTCGGGTTGGGTTGTTTCATTCACCAGTCACATCACCATGGTCATGCCATACCATCCACATTTGGGGTTAATGCTACCAATCCATCACATAAGTGTCGCCGACATTGTTGTGGGGAAAAATGCCTATGCAGGACGATCCTATCCACCTAAGGTGTGACAGTGCCTTAGCAACAAACAGAGACAGCTATTCTAGTATTCTTCCTTTATGAATTAGAATGAAGAGAGATGGATGGACTAACCAGTGTCTTCCGTTTGTCCCTCGATCCAGTTTCTCTTCTCTTTGAGAGTTCTCAGCTGCTTGTCTTCTCGCTCGCCCAGCTTCAACAGGTCTCTGCAAGATCACAAGAAGAGAAAACTACACAAGACATTGATTCATATTCATAACTAGTTCAGGATTAGAAATAAACTAAACATACTAATGCAATCATACATCAAAGATACATCAGTATATAGGAGAAACCAAGATAGCTTTATTGATGAATAACAAGGTTCAGGAAGAGATACAACCCAGAGGGCTCCAATCTAGCATCTCCTTCCCAGCAAATGGAATTCCTATCTTCACCCCCTTCAAAGCATTAAGCACCCAATAATTCCAATCTCAAACCAACAACAATTCTTTGCAATAACAAAATTCCAGCCTCTAGATCTCATGGAGGAGAGATCCATATATAGATGTTTGGAGAGAGGATGAGTCAGCTTGAGATCTGACTAGTGTCCTCTCCCTCTGTCAGTTCTTGATTCCACTTGGAGGTTCTTGCTTCCACTTGGAGATTTGGAACCTCTTACTCATCACCAGTCGAATTCCCTGAGGCAAGTGTCATTGAGGAAGATTTTGGAAGCATCCTGGGTTTTGACACCTTGTGAAATGAACTTGCCACATGTCAACTCTCGCTCAGCGCAGGTAGCCAGTGTTGGCTTTGACATTCAGCGCAGACAGCTAGTGGAGCCACTGAATTGATCCTGAATTGACTTGTTTTTGAGCAGTTTCTGGTGGAGAACTTCTGTGAATTGCTGTGGTTTGTTAGCCTTGTTCCTCTAGGGGTAGGAACAACATGTTTAGGGACTTTGGATCCCTTAGATTATGGACATTTCATGCTCAATGCTGTAAGGCACAAAAATGTCTATAACAGTTGCCCCCTAAAGTATGAGGCCATTTATCGGGTGAAATGCTTTATCCAGGAGGGTCCGAAGTTCATCCAATGCTGGGAGGAGACCTGTAATAAGATACAATACAATACATTATTTTTCATACTGCTTTCATGGTCTAGCTGAGGTGGGCATTCCCATGCTCAGCTTTATAAATTCATTTTTCTGTACATAGAATAGACAATCGTCTGATGGTAGACTGATAATTTTGATGAAATTATCATCCTTTGGGTAGGATGATCATCTGCTGCAATGATGTACATGTCAAATGTCTTTATCTTTCCTGAATATATATCGTAGCCCGGATGGATGAAACTGGATCCGGGGTCTTCAAACTTGTTCGATCTTCACTCTAAGTACAAGTCGATCCATGTGAGAAATGTTCTGAAGTCGAACATGGAAAGACATCGCTTGATTACCGATCAATGAGGTAAACCGTTAACAAGCGCGAGAGGAATCACCGATAATGATAATGACCCTCAAGGTACTGCAGTACAATTCACGTGGTGTGAATAAAGGACTTGGCGTCGAACACCACGCAAAATCTTTCGGTCGAAGGTCATTGATGTATACCTGTCGCCGAAAGTGAGAAACTTGCCATTGAGGCATGCAAGCTTCAAAGTACTGAAGGGGGTGTTCCTAGATCAACTTCTTGGATAATGAGCTGATGTTGACAAGAAGCGATCCGTCAAAGGAGGGCCTTAATGAATCCCACATCAATGACATGGAACGGAGCTAATGATTTTGATGTAGGTGAAAACGATCTGTGACATATGATTCAGGGTGGCGGTCATGAAAGGATGAAGGATAATGTACGGCAGTGGATGGGACACGGTTGACTTCTCTGAACGACTTCTCTTGAACATATGGCGACACTGATGCGATGGATCGGTAGCATTACCCCAAATATGGATGGTATGGTGAGACCATGGTGATGTGACCGGTGAATGAAACAACCCAACCCGATTGTGGTACGGAGGAAAAGTGTCATGTTCAAGAGCGACTTGCTACCATCAAAGTTTTCTTGAGTTTCTCCCAATTTTTCCCCAGTCATTGTTGACCAGTACCTCTTTGTTTTTGTCAAGCTTAAGGAGGATAACATATGCTTGTTCTATAACCTGCCCTTCGGGCAAGCCCATCGCTATGTTTTAATGAGCCTAGCGATAGTGAAACTCGTTCTCGTCTAAAGACAAGTTTGTCGCTATTTAATGATTTTAACGAGTCTAACGACAAAGACAACTCGGTCCTTTTCATTTTTAGAGAGTCTGAAAAGGTACGTAAAGTTAACTCCATAAAGTCCTTTTTCGTCATCTAATCCCTTAAGTCCGAAAAAGTATAAAACAATACAGAAGGGATGAGTTTTCGATAGTTTTAACGAGCCGAACAAAACAAGCGCTCGATCTTTTTGTGCAATAATCCCTCAGGTCCAAAAAGATTAAAATCTAGAGGAGGGATAGCACTTCCTGTCCCTTTAACGAGCTGGAAGGCCAAGGACTCGGCAATCTTTTCATATTTTACGAGTCAGATGAAAAGAGCTTAAAGAAGACTCATCTTTTGAGGAACGAGTGATGAAACGGGTTAGCAGCAGATTCCAGGTACAGGTTGGAATTTTCCAATCACGGCAGTGTCACAAGGATGGCTAGGTGAAATCACTCTTCGCAGCTGTTCCTCAAAATGGGTAAACAAACATATGGAGGTGAACGATCGGCCAATGGAAAAGTGGAGGTGATGGTGCAAACACGACCAAGGCTTTAATGGCTGATAAGGTTACATTCACAGTGGTTATTTACCGGGTAGTGGTTCATTTTTTATTTTAAAATGAGCTTAAACGCTGGTGGAAACACTTGCTCATTGCTTATGTTTATTTTTTAACGAGCATGAAGTCCGCGTTAAAACTGCTCGGATCTTGCGTTTATTTTTTAACGAGCATGAACTGTGTGCTAAAACTGCTCGAATATATGGTCAAATTTTGATTTTTTACCATAACTAGCTTTGCCCTTTTCAAAGAAAGTACTGTATCCTCAATTGCTACATCAAACTAGTTAGAAATGAATAACATTTGCTTGAAAATGAGATTAAAACCCTAATATTTCGCTTTGAACTACGTAAAAAGTAATTAAAAAGTGTTTTTACCTCTCATTTTACCATTTCATTTGAACTTGGTTTGTTGAAGCTTTGGAGGTGCCTCTTCCCCCTCGATTTTCACCAGCTGATTTCGGGAGATTCTGTGGACGATTCTCGGCGCCGTCTAGATTAGGTAGGAGCTAAACCCTAGCTCTTTCTTTTCATGGTTTCCTTTTTGCATTATGTGCCTCTTTTCTTGTTTTTCTGAGCCCCTGGGGTTTCATGAGCTCGTTTTCCTATCAACGAACCCTGTGCCTAGCGAAACCTGCGTTGAATGTCAGCCAGTATGAAGGCAGTTTGACATTCAACGCAAGTGAACCACTCCTGCAGGTGCGTTGGGCGAAAAAGAGGAACTTGTTGCTCATTTTTTGATGAAAATTTTGCCTGTTTTGCATCAAAATCAGGATCTTACTCCTTCTCTTGTTTGTTTTGCAGGGATCTTTGAGCAAATTGACCCTTACATGGCGAGAATGAGAACATGAAGAAGAGGACATGATTGCCTTACATGATCCTGTCACGGTGAACGCGCTGCGGAATTGTGGCCTGCTGAAGTTCTTCCGTATCTCTAGTATGAGAGCGCAGATCTCCCTACTGCAGTATTTGCTAGATGCTTGGGATCCTATCAACCAAGTATTCCACATTAGGGGCAAATCCATCCCCTTGACCATAGTAGACATTTACTTCTTGACTGGGTTGTCAAGGCGGGGTGCCCCCATTTCTTTGTCAGGTTCGGCCCGAGGGAATGACTCCGTGAGAGATTATGTCCGCCAGTATTGCAGGGAAGGATCTCAGCCGAGCAGAGACGGCAAGGTTGTTATCCATGAGATTACTGACAGGTCTCTCAGGTCCATTCTATATACTATTGGTAGGATGGCCGGTAGTGCATCTCTTCACGTTGCCAACAGATCCTATGTGCAGCACGCCTTGGAGTGTCTCCAACCGAAAATATTCAACTGGTGTGATGCAGTACTTCTTCAGATGAAAAGTCAGTTGACCAAGGTAAAGAACGGGAAGTTGAAGAACTTTGGGTTTGGTTCTATTTTGACTGCCTTTGCCTTGGAGAAGATACCACTAATGCAGCCTCAGTACATTGCACTCGACTTGCCTTCCCCTACCGAGCCACGCATGCAGAGGTGGGTTGATCACATGTCTAGGCATGCCGGTCAATCTCAGATTTCTTTCACTGATACCTTCTTCAGGTGGTTCGAGCGTCAGGAGATGGTCTATTCGGAGTATCCATATGTTGGCATGGATTTCCGAGGTGATCCGGATTTGGCACTGCCGGATGGCGAACAGTGGGGCGCTATTGGTAAAATCTTCGACCATATCACTGTTTACTGTTTTTATTTATAATGTCCTTGTGCTTTATTCTATCAAGACTTTAATCAAACTCACGTGTGCATGTAGATGTTGGTCCTATTCGTCCAGCAGTTCGTCCGAGAGCGCCAGTCGCTGCCCCAGCAGGGGAGACCGCTGGGAGGGTTATTCTTCGTGAACTTGACGTGGCCGAGACCCTCACAGCTGTGCAGGAGCAGGTTGAGAGCCTTACTCTTGGCATTCCGGATGTGAGGATCGACGAGTTACCTTTACAGTTGCAGTGGCATACTACTGGTGTGCCTAGACGATGGACTCGTCTCTTACGCATGATTGCACAGGCCGTGACGTGCTATCATGAGCATCACTAGGCTAGGGTGCCCCCTAGCATTTTTGAGTTTATGGGTCATGCGACCAATTTTGTCTTGGTTATAGAACATTATATGTAAACGATAAACAGCTTATATATATATATATTTTGATTTTCGAGGTTTTATTTTGGTTGAGTTATATGGTCCACTTGTACAACATTGATGATGCATCTCTTTTTATAAATGTCGCAAATGTCTATCTAACACATAGTTTGCTAATGAGTCGGTTAATGTGTTTAAGTTTTTGGAAATATGCTGGTATTGAATTAAATCAAACTGTCTTTCCAAAATCTTAACCCTTAGAAACATACGATAAATAGCTAGATTGCGGATGGAATATATACCATTGAGTTGTAGTATTACGAGTTGTGAGTCTAGCCTGACGATTAGTCGGCGTATACCATGGGTGATGGCATCAGAGAGTAGTTCTATCAACGCGCTATACTCAGCGATGTTATTCATTGATTGACCAATACACACACCTCTGAAACTTACTAACTCTCCGCTTGGATCAAAAATGGCCCAGGCTGCGGAGGACAGGTTCCGCGAACTACGACTTGCTCCGTCTGTGTATCCAACACATATCTCAAAAAGGTTTGACATCTGCAATAAATGTAAAAAGGTGGATTACTCGACCAAAACAAACACTTTAGTGAAAACAAAATACAACAAAAGCATACAGGTTACTATTTAAGCATAGTAACGCTTGAGGTACAACCCATTGCGAGGTTGCGCCAGTGGAATTCCGTCATAATCCATTAACTCGTAGGCTCCTTTTGCTAACACCCGTTTAACAATATAGGGGCCCATCCATAAAGTATTAAATTTACCTGCTCCCAATTTGTCGGATTCTTGGTCGTAAAGCAAGACCAAGTCACCTTCTGAGAAGACACGGGGTTTGACATTTTTGTCGGACTGCGCCTTGACTCATTTCTTATGGGCTTCGTTAGCCAAAGCGGCATCACAACGGGTTTCATCCAATTGGATTAATTCCAAGAAACGGGCCTCTTCTTCTGAAGTTCCGGGGAGGAGATCAATTGCGAGTTTAAGAGACAAGATTTCACACTGGATTGGCAAGACTGCTTCTAGGCCATACACCAGTTGAAAGGGTGTGAACCCGGTTGCATTTCTTACCGATGTTCGGTAGGCCCACAAAGCTGAGTACAGGATTAGGTGCCATCTTCTTTTGTGAACCCCAATCATCCTTTGCAGCATGCGCTTCAGGACTTTGTTGATTGCTTCAACTTGTCCGTTGGCTTGCGGATAATACGGGGTAGAGTTGTCGTGAGATAGCCCTAGCTTGGCAGCTATTTCAACCATCATGTGATTGCCAAAATGCGATCCATGATCTGTAACTATAGCCTGTGGTACGCCGAACCTGGCGACTACATGATTGAAAAAGAAAAGGGCAGCTGTTTCACCAGTGTTATCTAATGTAGGCATCGCCTCGACCCATTTGGTAAAATAGTCAACGACGACTATGATATACCCATGCCCCCCGGTCGAGGTGGGGTTACATGTCATGAAATCGATGCCCCATTTGGCGAAAGGCCCAACAGCAATTATTGGCTGTAAAGGTGCGGGTGGTCTTCTGGTTTTGCTATCAAAAATTTGACAAGCATGGCAACTTCTGACTGCGGTTATGCAATCTTTGAATATGGTTAGCCAGAAGTATCCTGCTCATAAGATTTTCTATGTTGTTGCATATCCAGATTGATGCCCCCCACACGCGCCTGAATGACACTCATTCAGGGCTTTTTCGGCCTCCTCATGGGTGAGGCACCTCCTCAGAACTGTATCGATACCACGATGGTAAAGTGTATCACCGATGATCATGTAGTCTTTTGTTTGGTATCGTATACGTTTCTGTTCAGAGTGAGAGGTGTTAGGCCTGAACTTTTGGGTTTGGAGATAAATTATTATATCTCCATACCACTCATTGCTTGTAGATATCAGAAACAAATTCTCGTCCACGATTGATTCTTCGGATGTTTCATCATTGGACGACGATGGGAGATCGCACAATAATTCTGCGAAAACTAGAGCTTTCTTTGATTTGGATTTTACAAATTCCAGATCAAACTCTTGAAGGATCGCTATCCATTTTGAATATTTGCCCCCCAGCAAGTGTCACGACAGTATATAAGTCATGGGGTTGCAATATGATAAAATGGTAGTTTTCCGAAAGAGGACATAATGTCAAAATCTTTGAATCGCTTGAACAGCTGCAAGCGCTAGTTTTTCAACATAAGAATATTTGCTTTCTGTATCATTCAAGTTTTTACTTAAATAATATATAGGATGTTCAATTCCATCGACCTCTTGAACTAAAACCATCGCAATGGTCGTATCTGCTGCAGCCAGATACAGGTTAAAATCTCTTTGATAGTCCGGGGCATACATTAATGATGCTTTTACTAGAGAATCTTTCAGAGCATCAAAGGAAGCTTGCACCACCTGATCCCAGACAAAAGGTACATCCTTTTTCAAAAGACGAGTATAACCTTTAGCGAGTTCTGCGTAATTTGGAATGAACCTACTCAGAAAGTTTGCTTTCCCTTGGAGTTTCTGAATCTGAAGCAAATTTGAAGGTGGAGGCAAATTAATGATTGCCTGAACCTTGCAAGGGTCGAGACGAATCCCATCCTTAGAGACTATAAAGCCAAGTAAACGACCAGAACCGACGCAAAACACACATTTGTGTGGATTGAGTCTTATCTTGTAGTGTCGGCAACGTAGAAATATCGCTCTTAAATGCTGCGGATGATCAGTCCGCTTTCGCGAATGAGCCGGAAGATCGTCGAGATATGGTTGAACGATGTTCTTGATGTCATGGAAGGCATAATTCATTGCCCTCTGAAACGTCGCCCCTGCGTTCTTTAAACCAAAGGGTAATTTTCGATAAGCGAATGTGCCCCATGGACAAATGAATGCAGTCTTTGACTGGTCCTGTGGGCGGATATTTATTTGATTATACCCGGAAAATCCATCCATGAATGAAAATATTTCACATCCGGCGCATTCGTCAATTATCTGGTCGATGAAGGGTGTAGGGTAGTTGTCTTTCGGACAAGCTTGGTTTACATCCCTATAATCGACACACACTCTAATTGTCCCTTGTTTCTTCATAACAGGGACAATATTCGATACCCAATCGGTTAGAGGAACCGGGTAGATGAAACCAGCATGGAGAAGCTTTTCAACTTCTGCTTTAATGGTAACGACTTTCTTGGGGTGCACCTACCAAAGCTGTTGTCTTACTGGTTTGACATCAGGATACATCTTAATTTCGTGTTCAACTATACTCGAGTCAATGCCTGGCATTTCATCATATGACCAAGCAAAGACATCTCTGAATTCGCGAAAGAGAGCGTTATATATTTCCAGTTCTGAAGGAGAACAACCTTTGCCGACATAAATATTCTCTACAACATTCGTTTTAGTCGAGATATTTATGGCTATAGTCTCTTCAATATTGGATAAGTTTCGCTCGGAATCCACCGTATTTACAGTATTTGATAGGAATTCAAAAACTAAAGGGTGATAAAGGTCATGTTGAGTATCTTCTTCATAATCTGGAAGAAGGGAACGATGGTGGCAATCATTCCATGGTGCCCCCTCAATCAACATTGATTGTAGAATTCCTTCGTCAGTTCCATGCACTCTCGACCAAGGATCTAATGGGGTACCATATTCTCTAGACCTATCTACCCAAACGCTTGATGAGCATTGATTTGGGTTCGCCTCCCATGCTCGAAACATTGATTGCTACAATATTTCTATTGGGCTTGGGGGCAAAACCATTGCATGATCCATGTCGATATCGTCTTTTGAGATCTTCGTAGAAGATATCATGTTGCAGGCTCCTACCAACGCTACTTCTCCTATATAGATTGGAGGTGGAAGTGCGAAAGTTCCCATTAATGTGGGGCCTTTCAGTAGGCCTACTCCAATATTCTGAAGCGAGTGGTTGCTTCCATGGATCATGGGAATGCTTCCTGTAACTTGTGAACCATTAGGGAGGAAGTTTTGTTGGTCGACGATCGTAATCTCTCCTTGAAAAGGGAATGCGATCTTTCTAAAATAAGTCGACACTACAGCTGCCATGGCATATATCCACGGTCTTCCCAGTAGGATGTTGTAGTCAAGGTTCCCATCGATGACCTCAACATCTATTTCTACGGTTTTTCCCTCTAGTTCAACCTTCAAGTTATTTAGGATACCGTATGGGGTATATGTCCTTCCGTCGAATGCTTTTAATGTCGTCGAAGATCGCGACAAGGTCGGAGATCCTAAAGTTTTCCAGCAACTCATCGACATAATACATGTAGATGCCCCCTCATCAATAATTGTTCGGTGAACAGTTTTGTTGAGGGCTTTCACTTGAATAAGGAAAGCTAGTTGAGCTGGTAACTGAGGATCGTATCCTTTGTGATCAAAGGATACAAGATTGGAATCCTTAGGATCAACCCCACCAATAGCCGATAACAAAGCCTGCCTTTGGGATGGACAATTTTGTAGTACTTCAAGAGTCGACATAGTGGATGGCGATTGGGCCAAATCTTCCACTATGTTATAATGCTGCGCCACTCTGGCGCGAGGATTAAATGTCGACTTGTGTACTACTCCCTTTGGCGGTTTTATTGTTAATTCAGGAATGATGGGCGGTACAACTTCTGTCGAAGTTGTTGTCGAACTACTTGGTTGATCTTTACCTTTGTCATTCGACAGCTGAGGATTCCTGTAATCTTTGTTTCTTGTTGAAATCAAAGCATCATTTTGTTGCTTGGAGATCGACAACATTAGCACTTGCGACGGGGAAGCATTTCCACTATCAACCAGATTTTGACCTGGATTGGGAAACGGATCAATTAACACAGCTGAGGTTTGCGAACTTTTGAATAATCTTTTAAGCTCAGCTTTGTATGGACAATCGGCTGAACAATGATCCTCGTCACATATCATGCATGGACTTTTTGGTTTCCCTTTCCGAGGTGGGTTTGAAGAAGTTCTTCTAGGAGATGACTCACCTTGTTTCTTCTTATTCCCTTTGTTTTGTTTCTTCTTGCTTCCTGGTTGATTGGTTTCTTTGCCTTTATCTGCTGATACGACATTTACTTCCGAAGCAAGAATTTCTTCTTTTGCATTTTGATCTAAAGTCTTACGGGCTTTCTTAGACGAAGCCTTTGTCGATTTCGCGTTTGCCGTGTCAATCACACCATCGCCGGCATGAGAGTCACTGTTTGATTTAGGAGGAGGAGGAATCGAGAATTCCGGTCTAGGGGCATCAGGTATTTTGTCGTAGAGCGTGCTTGACTGAGTGTAAACTAAGTCTAGATATTGTGCACGAGCAATAACTTGCTCCTCCGTTACGACTCCCCCCTTGGCCACATCTTCCGTTATGGCAGGAAGTAACGACTTGATAAACCATTCAGCTAATAGCTGATCGGGAACGTACGTTTTCACCATCCTACGACGATGACGCCACTCATGTATATGATCAGATATGTGAGTGGCTATTGTCTGTTTGAAGTTGGTTAAGATTTCGGTTCCCGTTTCATACCTTATCGGTAATTGAAAATGGGTCAAGAAAGTCGTGGCTAGGGAGCTGAAATTGTCAAACGAGGCTCTAGGTAATTCAATATACCATTTAGCCGTTGGACCCGTTAACGTCCTCTGAAAAAGGCGAAGCCTTATCGAATCATCGTTCAAGGTGTTAGATGAACACCACAGATGAAATGTCATCACGTTATTCGATGGATCTTTGCCTGGATTTCCATTAAATTTAGGAATGTCCGATGGAAGTTTGTGAGGAATCGCTGGCCACCAAGGGCCATAAGCAATTGGATCGTTCGTTAACCGGTGTAAATCGGGTAACTCTAAAGTTGCCCCGAATGGTAACTGCTGATTCAGGTTAGGTGAAGCATACGCAGGATACGATGGAATCGCCTGAACAGTTGATCTTTGCATACGAGAATAATGTAATTGATGTTGGTATGACTGATACGGTTGGTGGACTTGACTACTATAAAGCGGTTGGTTTTGACCGTTTTGAATGTACGGTTGTCCACTGTTCGTAAAGATCTGCTGCTCAGAACCTTGGTACACTTGCTGGAATTGTGGTTGTTGGTATTGCACCAGCCACGGTTGTGAAGCCATGTTCTGCTGCGCTATACTAACCGGTGGACCAAGATGTGGGGTAATTGTACCCGTTTGGACCTGTGTTGCCCCACCAGTTGGCGATTGTGGTTGTGTCACAGGGTCAAGGGGCTGTTGCATTACGACCTGAGAAATCTGAGGTTGACATACAACAGGCATCGTTTGAACTTGTGACACTGTTACAATAGCTGGTGTTGTCGGGATGTTCGACATAGGTACACATTGTTGCATAGAATACACAACTCTTAGTTGTTGGGGTAGTATAGGTACCCAACCACTTGTCGTAACTCCAGTATAACCTGAATACTGTTGAGAACTCCCGTATGGATATCCTCCCGGAGGGGGTAATGAAAGGGCATACTGCCCCCCATACGGTAGCAATCCGGAGCTCAAGGGGATTGTTTGTCCTTGGGGACTGGATTGCCCAAATTGACCTCCAAATGGATCAATCTGGCGAGTCTCAACATAAGAGTTGCCGGATATTATTCTGGAAGAACAAACTGGAATGGACCACACTGTCGAAATAGTCCCTGGGTGGACTCCTTCTAGCGGTTGTGAGCTAGTTGGGACAGATGGTACGCCGGCAAACATTGTCGGAGTGACGGCAGGGAGTTTTGCTGTCGCTGTGTCATTCGACACAATCCTAGATGTTGACGGTTGTTCAGACATTTTAAGTCTATCCAATAGATTGCCTAGCAATTCTACAGGAACTTCCACTGGTGATAGACTTACTTCTGACGTAGAAGGAAATAGAGTGACCCTTACTCCAAAATGTGTTGGAGTACTTGCTTGCGGATCTTCTACAATTTCCTCTATCGCAATCAAACCAGGTGGAAGAGGAAGACCGTCAGGTCCATAAAATATTTCTGGTGCCGAAGAAGGGGTTGATTCGACAACGACAGTTGTTTGAGGAGCAAGACTCTCTGAACCGGTCGCAGATGGAACTAGTTCAGTAATGCAAGTATTTTCTCTCAGACTAGGATCAGTGTCACTGTCCCTCTGTGGCTGCTGAACTTCTTCTATAGAGGCAGGGTTTCCAGAAATGTTTGGAGTAACCGGAATCTCAGATGTTGTCGGAACACTTGTTCTAACTTTGATAGGAGATTTCGAACCGGTTAAACAAGTTCGCTTTGTCCGTACTGTTTTCGATTCCGGAGACAAAGACGGTTGACTCGTA
This sequence comes from Pinus tabuliformis, assembly GCA_031772625.1. NCBI lineage: Eukaryota > Viridiplantae > Streptophyta > Pinopsida > Pinales > Pinaceae > Pinus > Pinus tabuliformis. The sequence continues at coordinate 632,935,018 of CM062805.1, forward strand.
AGCCTCCGCGAACGACGGGGTTTCAATTGAATTTCTTCCACGATTGCGGATTACTCGATCAACCAAAATACAAAAAAGGGGAAAGTGTGTTTCCGAATTAAATGAATTTTTAGACACTTTAGACACAACTTGCTTTTTCACTTTTAAAGAGTCGAGAAAAAGCTAAAGATGACTCTAGTCTCCTTCGATGTTTTAACGAGCCCGAAGTGACAAATGCTCGGATGGAATTTTTCTGTTATAGAGTCTGAAAAAGGCCAAAAGGAGTTGCTCTGGAGTTCTAGGCAGAGGGTGTGCCAAACTTTTCGCAAAACCGCAGAATACTTTTTAGGGTACGGGCGGTCGATCTTCCTGAATGCTGTGTTTAGTGCATTGCGATCAGTAGGGCGGCCGACACGGCTTCCTAGGGATAAAGGTTTTATGCCTATAGGGGTCTCCCAATATATACGTGACGGTACGTGGGAGCACAATTCGTACTGGCGCTATCGTCCCTCAGGAGGAATCACCCACCTTCAACGAGATCGACAGTCACCAGGCTTTATGACGCCAGAACATGTCTCTAGCCTAGACCTCTATGTTGTGTGTTATGTTGCAAAGCGTTGTTAAGTTCATTCAATTTATTTTAGGTTGATCTTTTTAGAAGTTTGCCTTTCTGGATCACCACGAGATGTATGATACAATTCCTAAATGCAGTCTAAAGATGATAAGCAAGCTTTATATCTTTTTACCTTTGAAAATCCTAGCTACAAAGGGAAAAGAAAGACACCATCTTTTCTCAAAGAGCAATCAGCACACTCTAATGAACTTTTCCTAAATCAAGCATGCAAACTATCAAGATGCAAATGCACAATGCAGGTGTTTGTTTTCCGCTTTCTTAATATTGATGCCTAAAAAGAAAGCTTTTTGTACAACTTTGAATTTGCTTTTAAATGACAAATACAAACAAGTTTACTTTTTCGAAATCAGAAAGGGTAGAAGAGAATACAACACTTTACGACTTTCAAAATGAACACTTGTTTCGACACTTAAAAGAGACAAACTCAAACCAAAAGCAAAAGTAAATGTATAATCAACTGTTAAACAGCCAATGAACTTTCTCCTAAGATCACAATCGACAGATCTGAATCAAGGGCTACAGGATGATTATTTCACTCTTGCAAAGGAAAACTGTGAATGACGCCACAAACACATAAAACACTCACAGTCTTTTTGTACAAAAGGAGGTAGAATTTAAGCAGAGAAAAGGAGTTATCAGACTGGTACCTATGCTGGTTACAGGCTGCAAAAATCAGAGATCAAAACAAGGCAAAACAGAGCAGAGAACCCCAGTTGTACAAGGCCTAACTGGATCAGCGAAACCTCAACACAGAGGTTTTGACATTCAGTGCAGGTAGCCTTCACGGGACCTGCGTTGAAATGCAGAACCTCTTCACAGGGTCTGCGCTGAAGGAGAAACGAGAGTTTTTCACTGGGTTCTGGGTCACAGTTTGCTGATTAATCTACGGTTTCAGGCCAAATAAAAGCAACAAGCAAGGTACAATCAAAGGGATGCTTTGAGGGAGGACTAAGATCTATCACAAAGGATCATCAAATCTTTTGTGAGTCCATTGTTCAGATCATAGACAAATCCAGTGATTGGATCAAAGCAGCAGCTGTCTACTTTGCATCTGAGGATAACAGATGCAGTTCGATTGTTGCTGTTGACTCTATGAAACAAACAATGATAGAGACACAAATAAAATGACTAAACAGTTCTTTCCCCAGTGGAGTCGCCAATTTGTTGTGGGGAAAAATGCCTATGCAGGACGATCCTATCCACCTAAGGTGTGACAGTGCTTTAGCAACAAACAGAGACAGCTATTCTAGTATTCTTCCTTTATGAATTAGAATGAAGAGAGATGGATGGACTAACCGGTGTCTTCCGTTTGTCCCTCGATCCAGTTTCTCTTCTCTTTGAGAGTTCTCAGCTGCTTGCCTTCTCGCTCGCCCAGCTTCAACAGGTCTCTGCAAGATCACAAGAAGAGAACACTACACAAGACATGGATTCATATTCATAACTAGTTCAGGATTAGAAATAAACTAAACATACTAATGCAATCATACATCAAAGATACATCAGTATATAGGAGAAACCAAGATAGCTTTATTGATGAATAACAAGGTTCAGGAAGAGATACAACCCAGAGGGCTCCAATCCAGCATCTCCTTCCCAGCAAATGGAATTCCTATCTTCACCCCCTTCAAAGCATTAAGCACCCAATAATTCCAATCTCAAACCAACAGCAATTCTTTGCAATAACAAAATTCCAGCCTCTAGATCTCATGGAGGAGAGATCCATATATAGATGTTTGGAGAGAGGATGAGTCAGCTTGAGATCTGACTAGTGTCCTCTCCCTCTGTCATTTCTTGATTCCACTTGGAGGTTCTTGCTTCCACTTGGAGATTTGGAACCTCTTACTCATCACCAGTCGAATTCCCTGAGGCAAGTGTCATTGAGGAAGATTTTGGAAGCTTCCTGGGTTTTGACACCTTGTGAAATGAACTTGCCACATGTCAACTCTCGCTCAGCGCAGGTAGCCAGTGTTGGCTTTGACATTCAGCGTAGACAGCTAATGGAGCCACTGAATTGATCCTGAATTGACTTGTTTTTGAGTAGTTTCTGGTGGAGAACTTCTGTGAATTGCTGTGGTTTGTTAGCCTTGTTCCTCTAGGGGTAGGAACAACATGTTTAGGGACTTTGGATCCCTTATATTATGGACATTTCATGCTCAATGCTGTAAGGCACAAAAATGTCTATAACAGACATGTTCAAGAGAGGTCATCCAGAGAAGTCACATGTGTCCCATCCACTAACATACATTATACTTCATTCTTTCATGACCGCCATCCTGAACCATATATCATCAGATCATTTTCACCTCCATCAAAATCATTTGCTCCATTCCGTGTCATTGATGTGGGATTCATTAAGGCCCTCCTTTGATGGATCACTTCTTGTCGACATCAGCTCATTATCCAAGAAGTTGATCTAGGAACACCCCATTCAGTACTTTGAAGCTTGCATGCCTTAATGGCAAGTTTCTCACTTCCGGCGACAGGTATACATCAATGACCTTCGACTGAAATATTTTGCTTGGTGTTCGACGCCAAATCCTTTATTCACACCACGTGAATTGTACTGCAGTACCTTGAGGGTCATTATCATTATCGGTGATTCCTCTCGCGCTTGTTAACAGTTCACATCATTGACTGGTAATCAAGCGATGTCTTTCCATGTTCGACTTCAGAACATTTCTCACATGGATCGACTTGTACTTCGAGTGAAGATCGGACGAGATTGAAGAGCCCGGATCTAGTTTCATCCATCCGGGCTGCGATATATATTCAGGAAAATAAAGACATTAAATGTACAACATTACAGCACAGATAATTACCCTACCAAAAAGATGATGGCTCTATCAGAATCATTAGTCTACCCTCAGACGATTGTCTGTCCTATGTACATGAAAATGAATTTATAAAGCTGAGCATGGGAATGCCCGCCTCAGCTAGATCATGAAAACAGTATGAAGATAATGTATTGTATTGTATCTTATTACAGGTCTCCTCCCAGCATTGAAAGAACTTCGGATCCTCCTAATAAAGCATTTCACCCGATAAACAGCCTCGTACTTTAGGGGGCAACTGTTATAGAAATTTTTGTGCCTTACAGCTCTAAGCATGAAATGTCCATAAACCAAGGGATCCTAAGTCCCTAAAAGTGTTGTTCCGACCCCTAAAGGAACATGGTCAACAAATTACAGCTTCTCTCAGAAGTTCTCCACCAGAAAATGCTCAGAATCAGTCAAATCAGGATCATTTCAGCTGCTCCACTGGCTAGCTGCGTTGCATAGCACCCAAATACACTAGCTAGGTGCATTGCAACGCACCTAAATGCACTATCAGGGTGCGTTGAGCGGGAAATGACAAATGGCAGTGCCATTCTGCGAGGTGGAAAGACAATGGAAGCTTCCAGAATCTTCTCCAATGACACTTGCCTCACTGAATTCGACCAAGGATGAGTAAGAGGCTCTCAGTCTCCAAGTGGAAGCAAGAACTGACAGAGAGAAGCCACTAATCAATTCATGAGCTGACTCATCCTCCTTGCATACATCTATATATGGATCCCTCATCCCAGAGATCGAGAGGCTGGAATTTTGTACATTGCAAAGAATTGCTGTTGGTTTTGAGATAGATATCAGAGTATTGGGTGATTTATGCTTTGTTGGAGGTGAAGAGGGGATTCTTTGCTGGGAGGTTGATGCTGGATCATGAATCATCGGTTGTAACTCCTCCTGGATCTTCTTGTTATATCAATAAAACTATTTGAGTTTCTCCTACATGCTTGTGTATCATTGATGCTTGTTACATTTGTATGTTTAGCTTAAATCTGATCCTAAGCTTTTTATGAATATAAACCCATGTCTTTGTATAGTTTCCTTCTTCTGTGATCTTGCAGGTACTTGGTGAAGCTGGGCAAGTAAGGGAGCAGGTAGCTAGAAGCTGTCAAAGAGGAGAGAGATTGGATCAAAGGACTAGCGCAAGACACAGGTTGGTTCATCCTATTCCTCTTTGTTTATAGTTCATAAAGAAGAATACAAAAGTAGTTTTCTCTGTTTGTTTCTAAGGTCACTGTCACACCTTAGTGGGATAGGGTCGTTCTGAATAGACACTTTTCTTGTTAACAGATGCAGTCTTAGTTCTAACGATGAATCACCAGCAGTGAACCAACCAAATTACAGATCTATGATTGGAAGTTTGCTTTATCTAACGGGTACGAGACCTTATATCATGCATGCAGTAGGAATTGTTGGAAGGTTCCAAGAAAATCCAAAGGAATCACATCTCCAGGCAGTCAAAATAATTTTCAAATATCTTCAAGGAACTTAGGACTTTGGACTATGGTATCCTAAAGATACAGACCTTACTCTTCATGCATATACAGATGCAGATTGGGCAGGAAATGTTGATGATCGAAAGAGCACTAGTGGAGGTGCATTCTATATGGGTTCTCAGTTAGTGTCATGGTTCAACAAGAAACAAAGTTCGATTGCATTATCTATAGATGAAGAAGAATATGTGGTTGCTGCATCTTGTTGCACAAAACTAATTTGGATGATGCAAACATTGCAAGACATTCATATCACATGTACTCCATCCATATCCATTCTATGTGATAATACAAGTGCCATCAATATTTTGAAAAATCCTGTCATGCACTCCAAGACCAAGCACATACCCATTAAGTACCATTTTCTATGAGAACAAGTGCTTGAACAAAAGGTTAAATTGGAGTATGTTCCCTCCAAAGAATAAGTTGCTGATATATTCACTAAACCGCTTCCCAGAGAAACATTTGAATATCTCAGACAAAAGCTGGGAGTAGTTGCTGCATCATCCTGCTGTTAAATCCAGTTTTCAGAGGAAGGTTATTATACGCGGGTTTCATGAAGTATAGTCACGTATACATGCGGGTTTCTATGGCTAAAGGATCATATATGTTTTTGTAATACAAAAACAGTGGGTCAGACTCTGATATGGGTGCTATGTCTGATATTGATGATTACAGTCTGACGATATGATTTGTTCATTGATTTTTAGCTGACTGACAAAGCTGCCTTGATGAATGACTTGTTGACAATGCATAGGTAGTACAGGTTCAGGGGGAGCATTAGACTTCACACACATTCTGCATTGTTGGAATCATGGTTTCTGAGTTCAACTATGGCTTCAGATACTTATATCGTTTGTTGCATAAGTCATGTAAAGATATAGGGTGTGATATGACTTCTTTTGTCATAGTCTATGTTTGAATGAGTCCTATTGGACATATGATGTAATTTGTATCCCCACTTTGCATGGGATGGATTATGTAATAATTGATGCATTTCTGTCATGTATAAACAATTGGTATATCCGCACTTGGTTGGGTGGATGAGTCAAATATGGTGTATCCCCACATGGTTGGGTGATTGATGTATGTATGAGGCATTGGTCATAGGAGGTCATACTCACTTAGTTGAGTTATAGAGTCATGTTATTCTCTTGAAACATATCTTTGCAGACTCAGCATGTACTCAGGGGGAGCATGGACAACATAATGTATATCAAAGGGGGAGAATAGCTTGGTCTGCCCTTTTCCCTTGATGTCAAAGGGGGAGAGTATTTTGGTGTTGCTTGTTATCTCTAACAGTTTCTACAGCCTGTAGTAATCAACACCAGCATGGTTTCCATCAAGTCCAAAGGGGGAGATTGTTGGCATTATGATACAAGTGTTGTCCTTGATGGCAACTCACTCACAAGTCAGTTCAGTTTTGATGAAAGGCAACCCACAGTGTAACAGGTCCATTCAAATGTAACAGGGCATTGGTACAAAAGAACAGGAAGATGGAACTAAAGTCTACTAATCAGAATGAAGAAGTTGAAGGTAAAGGATGGTGAAAAGCAGTTTAATATGTATACGTAGGTCCACTTAGTCAAAACAGTGTATACACGCTAGTTCACAGAACAAAAAGAGTGTATACATATACATGCACTTTCACAAGAAGAAAAGCATGTATATGTTGGAAAATCAAGGAAATTCAAGAGGATACAATACCAGGGGTCAATACCATGGTATTAGCCCACAATATTGTGCGAAGTAACGACTATTTGATCCTGTCCAAGAATACCATGGGTCCTAAGTGGTTTTGGTCTGAGGTATTGGGAAAGGCCTAAAACTATATAAGGAGTAGAAGATCATAAGGCCAGGTGTGCAAGTGAAAAGGGTTTCTAAGGAATACTTATATCTAAAGTATATTTTATGTTACAGGGGCTATGTTTGTGGTTTGATCTGAAATATTTTGTGCACCTTGAATTCAATGTTAGATCAGGATCATGAGACCTGAAATGACTTATTATTGAATGATCTAATATTGGTTGGGCCAGATCTGATTGTGTACACCTGTTTTATTCTTTAAATGTCATGATATGATTTTGTATGAAGTCTGCAATAGCAACGAAGTTATGAGTTAATATTTTCTAATCTATATTTTAGTTCTTCTCAGTAAAAGCGCATGTACATGCATGTTCTACTCTTCCAAGTAGCGTATACAAAAGAAAAGCCTATTCTTCAAGATCTGACTGATCTAGCTGATTAGTTCTGTTGTTTATCAATGAAGTCTTCTTAGATCTGAATGTAAAACTAAATGCATAAGGATTTTGATATCTGATTGATTGATTGTATAAGTGAGAAGGGTGATCTCTACTACTACCTGTGTAAAACTTTGTAAAGTGACAGTAGATGTTCAGTATATTGCTGGTTGGTACAGAATTGATTCAGAAGTTTTATGTTTCAATAGTTTTGAAGGTACACACAAGTTTGATTAAAGGAAGTAGCATATACACGCAGGTTGGGTTCAGTAAAGTAATGTATACATTCTAATGCATGATTTTTGAGGTTGCAGTTAGTTCTGAATGATAATGAGGGTTTCTGGGTTCAACACAGTGTTCTGGTGACAGTGATCTAACTGTTTAGATTAACTGATTATTGGTTGATGCAGTTTGAAAGTTCTGATGGGTCCAGTATGAAAATTTGATGAACCGAGGCCTTCATATGTATTGTTGTGTACTAGGAGCATCCAATCTGAAAATTTATGAAATGCGGTTCCTCGAGGAAGAGAGAAGGTAGTAGCCTTCTGTAGGTCGGCTCCTACATACTAGTAAACACATTGGCCAGTACAAGAGCTAGGGGGTTGTAGCTCCCTTCCAATAGAAGCTAGAAAATGAGAGAATGTTGTAGCATTCCATAGGTGGGTCCCTACGTACTGGTATGAGTTTGCCCTAGTACAAGATTGTAAACAAATTTTCTTATTATTAAAAGAAGACAAAGATGATAACAACAATTGGTTTTCACACACATTGGGTTTTCACCTTAAATCTTGGTGTTCATGTGTGTTGCTTATGTGTGATGGTTTATTCTATTTCTTACTGCATTGTTTAATAAGTTACTGATGCACTGGTTATAGATCAACACATGATAAATTAACTAAAACACAAGTTCTCTGGGTATACATTGGTTTCACTAATCATAGTAGCGTGTACATGCTAGTTCACTTCACAGAAGTAGCGTATATAAATCTGTTTGGGAAATGAAGAATTATTGATTTGATAATATTGATTCACCCCCCCTCTCAGTATTATTTCCAACATACTTAATGGCCAAGTGATATGAGAGAACCCCAACACAAACCTACGGTAGAAATTGGCAAGACCCCAGAAAGTTACGGAGCTCTATTAGAGTGGTTCGGGCTGACCAATCCTATAGGACTTATATCTTAGTTGGGTCCACATGCACACCTTGCTCATCAATGATGTACCCTATATATTGAACCTAGGTCATGCCAGAAGTGCATTTCTCCAAATTGGCACACAGCTTGTGTTGTTGCAGGTTTTGAAGGACCTATCGAATATGGTGGAAGTGCTCTTCCCAACTCTAGTTGAAGATCAAGATGTCATCTAAATACACCACCACGAATGCATTGGTGAAGGATAGCAATACATCGTCCATCAATCTCATGAAGTTTGCACGGGCATTCGTTAACCTGAAAGGCATGACCAACCATTCGAAAATGCCCTGCTTGGATTTGAAGGTAGTCTTCCACACATTAGAGGGTTTGATAAGAACCTAGTGATAACCGGACTTCAAGTCAATATTGTTGAAATATTTCCCCCCTTGAGTTGGTCCAAAAGGTTGTCAATCCATGGGATTGTGGACCTATTCCGAGCAATGATCTTGTTCAGTGCTCGATAGTTAATACATAGGCTCTAGGTCCTGTCCTTCTTATGTACCAATACAATCAGGCTCCCACAGGGTGATGATATTGGCCTGATGTGCCCTTTCTACAACATCTCCTGAATCTACCTCTTGATCTCATAGTTCTCCAGGAAAGAGCATTGATAAATCGATCCATTGGGTAGCGGTGAGCCCGAGATCAGATCATTGGAGTGCTTGACCTAACAATGGAGAGGTACCCCTATAGGTGAGGTGAAAATTTCCTTGTACTCCTCCATGACCTTATCCATCTGCTGCTGTTGTGTGGAAGAGCCTTATCTAGAATCTGTGGCCACAACATTCTTCTTGCCCTGAGGGTGAATCATAAGGAAAACAAATTTCCTAGTCTGGGAAATGATCTTACTACATTTCTTTGCAGTGATCAAAGAGATGGAGGTAGGTGGGGCTAACTTGTTTATCTTGTACAACTTATTTCCAAAAGTAATAATCAAAGAGTGAGCTCTAGACTCATATATAACATGCTTCTTCCACAAGTATGGTTTTTCTAATAATACATCACAAACTTCAAGAGGAGAAACATCACACAGTACCTCATCCGTGAAGGGCTTGATGTTGTAGGGAAGGCGACATTGTTGGCTGATGTGGAGATATTTTCCTTGATGAAGCCACTCAATGGCATATGAATCTATATGTGTTGTTGTCAGTAGGCCTAGCCGCTTCATGACCTTTGGTTAAATGAGGTTTGTTTGGCTCCCGCTGTCAACAATGAACTGCAGCAGAGAACCCTTCACCCACATCTGTGAGTGGAAGAGGCATTCCCCCTCCTTTGGATCTTCAGGCTCATTCTTTTGGATCTTGGTGGTGGCCAAGGTGGTAATGGGCTTCGCATCAATGATATGCTTCCCTTTGACATTCTTCTTGGTGGTTTCTGATTTAGAGTCAGAACATGCGTATAATTCGGAAGCCTTCATTTCAACCACCAGTGACTGCTTGACCTAATACTCACTTGTACTATGATGGAGCTCTTATGGAAATCACACCATTTTCTTGTGTCCTTATATGTCTTTGGGCTGTTTTTCTTTGATTGTGGCTTCGACAGGTTGTCCTGAGTCACCTGGGGTTGGCTATGGCCTTTGCTCTGTGGTTTGGGGGCACCTTTTCCAAAGTATCGCTTCCTCTATTTAATCTTCTGCTCAATATTAACAGTGTATTAGTATGTCGCATCGAGCGAGGAGATGTCCAGGAACTCCATCTCATCCTAGATGTACTTATGTAGGTAGCCACGGTACTTGAGTACCAATTTCCACTCAGAATCCTTGATACCCAATTTTGTGCAGAGGGTATGGAAAACATTTGTGAACTCTAGCACATCTTAGTCCCTTCCTTGCTGTAGCGTGGTCCACTTTATGTATTTATATTTATAGCTCCCAATAGGGTAATACTGTTCCTTGATGGCGTCTCAAAAAGAATCCCAAGTGGGTGTGGCTAAAAACTGTGAGGATTCCCTTTCATCCTTTTGTTCACAGTAGGTTTCCCAATAGTCCTTGATATGTGGGGCAACTTTGAGAAGTGCAAAAGTAATATTTTCCCAATTGGAAAAGTCATGGGCTGAAAAGTATCTTTGCAATATATTCAACCATTTATCTACGACATCTACATCTATCTAGCCCTCAAATATGGGAATGGAAAAGTTAACTTGTACCTTAAAAGGAGTGGTCCCTCCAGAGTGGTTGTTGGATGAAGATGTTTCATATGTGGTACCTGTGGAAGGATCCGGGAAACATTATCCATCATCACGTTTCTCTGTCACTTGAGGGCTTCCTCGAGCAATATTTTGATAGGACCTCCTGCCCCCTGATCTTTGTTTTCTTCTACCATAGGAGGCCATTGAGGTTTATGAGGCTGTTCTTGCAAAAGTTCAACCAGATCGAGCCCTAACTCCTTATACCCTGACCTCGTTGGGGATATTTGAAGAAAAATAGAGAAAGAGAAGATCCCTCTAATATCACTGATTTGAACATAAATAAAAATGCAACAAATTAAAAATATAACCATAAATACAGAGATGCATCAGAAATAACACTTCATTTCATTAATATCAGAATACTGAAATATGCTTACAAACAGAATGGAAATAAACTAGCTCAGGTGATAGTAGCTTATCTATGAGAAGAGATGTGGTGGCTACATGTCTCTGAACTATGTTACAATGAGGCTTAAGGGCCTATTTATCATTGAACAACAAGGGGAAGCCCTAAACAACCAAATCCCTAACCTCAAGAGATGAAATGCCAAGAGTTTGTCGGCCTTGTTGGGGTTAGTTCGACATCCAACTTCGAGGGGTCGTAACTTGGTCATCTCTGTTTGGCGTGTATGATACATTTTTGGAAAGGTCTCTTCAAGTACTACAAGATTAGTAGTAGGCCCCTACCAACAATTATGGGTCTACTGTGGAGCTAAAAAAATTGTTGTTTAGGGGGTCAAAACTGCACCAAAAGTTCAAGACCCAAAAAATACTAAAAATAGTAAATGGTGAAATAAACAAGGAAACTAATGAATTTGTCTGGAGGTCTAGGTGGAATAGGCAGGTGGCCACCAGTATCCACCTGGATCATTTAATCTGTGGAAACTAAGTGTCAATGTAACAAACAAAAACAAACAAATGAATCTAGTCTCAGAACTATGAGGTCTATCTATGTCCCCTCATCATGTTAATACCAAAATCTCTCACTTAATTCCACTTTATTCCATGTCTATATAGACACTCTATACCATCCTACAATACTTGTTGAAAATATCGTTGAGGATTTATGCATATTTGTCATCTATCAAGATATCTCTTACTGTAGCACCATCATACAATACTAGGAATGTGATACCTGTTACACAAAATATTGTCACTCTGACTATTTGCAGTCAGTATGGGTCTATCATCAATCATACTGTCCTCCTAAGCAAGTCTCAAACCTCAGCTCTTCATGTCAAGCTTTGAAAATGAGAGAAAGACCCTTAAAAATCAATAAAGTTCTGGTTCCACACTTTCTCTCACTATTGCCTGTGGTCCCGCACCCTCTGTTCATATTACTTCCGGACCTGCCCGCTCTGTCTCTAAAGGAGTGGGTGCGGACCCCTGTGAAAGTCAAAAAGGTGCAAGTTTATTCTAAAAAATTCAATTTGGGTTAATTCTAGATGATTCTAGAAGGAATTTTGACGTGGATGGTTCGCTCTTAGGTGTTTCATGCATCCCAAAAGAGAAGGACCTAATCCCTTGATGAGAGGAGTTATCCCTTTGAAGGAGGGCTTTATCCCTTTGAAGGAGGACCTGGTAACTTCCCTCCATTGCACTATAAATTAAGGCATTGGGCTGGTTGTTAGGGAGGTTAGAAGCTGAACATTTTTGAGGGTAAATGCTGGTGGAATTGAGACTTTCTAGTTAAGCTTGAGAGGAGAGATCACATACCTTTTGGCTTCATTGGGAAGAGAGTGAAACTTGTCAAAGTAGAGGAGACTTCTTGTTGGACCCTGGGAGGAGCTTGTACAGCATCAAGGCACAGGTTGTAAAGTTCTTCTTTGATTTGAATTAATACAATCAGATTCATTTTTCTCAACAAATTGTCTTATGTCATTTGTTTCATGAATTCCTTGATCATCATGATAAGTATGCTTTATGATGTTGGATTTTTAGGTGCTATTTAATATGTGTGCTTGTTTGTGTTTGCAGATTCGCTACAAGGGAGCTCATTTGGATCAAAGGAGCGAGGCTTCCACAAACTTGCATTGGACCCAAGGTAGGCCTAAAACACTTATTTGCCTTTGTTTATAAATTGCATATTTAGAGAAAGATAGTTTTTGATTGGCTTGCTTGTCACTAGATATCATTAGATACTAGGGAGGTCGATCTTGTCTGCAAGAACGACTCATTCTGTGTGACAAAATGGCGACTCCACTCGGGACTTGATTTTTTCCTTGCTTTTACTTTGACCTGAGAAACTGTGTTTTTGTTTTTGTTTTTGGCTTGTTGTGTGTGGAATTGGGTAGAATTAGTAGATCTTGGATTATTTTTTGTTTTTCATAACTTTGGGGGAGGACCGCACCCTCAGCTTGCAACACAGTGCAGACCTGTTTGCACTTTTTCTTTTCACATAGAGCGGTACCGCACCTGTGTGAACTGCGGGCCTGCGGACCCTGTCAAAATTTTGGAAAACTTGATATTTTCTCTTTCAGTCAGCTTAGGATTTGTTTAGGTATTGTTATCCCCTGCCCAGACCTGCATGTGACTTGTCAGGAACTTTTCTTAGGTTAATTCCTTTCGTATTAGGGTTTTAGATGAAATTCATAGAAGTTTTGTTTACTGGGCTTGATTTTCATTTTGGTCTTGTAGTAGCTCAAGAGCTTAGAAGCCTTAGAAGCCTCAGATCACCTTGGTTTTTACTGGCCTTCTTATGAGTCTGACCATTTGCAAAATCTACCTCTGTTGAGGAATCGATCTTGTGTTTCTCTTTGGGAAACTTTGAAAAGACTTGTGTTAAAAGTTTGGAGTTCATTTTTAGAAAAGAAAACAAAATTGGCTGTTTTTTGATTGATTTGTGATTCTGGACAAGCTAGTCCTTAGTTTGCTTATAGCTAAGTAAAACATCCGTGAAAAGAAATCTTGTAAGCTTTTACTTCAAATAGTTCTTAGAATTTATAGATCTCAAGATTAGATTTTTCCATAGTTTTGAGTGTTTTATAAAAAATAAAAAAAATCTCTTTTGAAAAAAGTTTGTTTTTGTAGTATTTGAGTGTTTGAAAGAAAAGGGAAATTTTTGTGAGCATAACTAGTTGTCTCATTTTTGAGTGTATTGGAAAAGACAAAAAGCTCTTCTTTTGATTTGTTGTTAAGGAAAAGATTTGTTTTTACAAGCATTTGCATTCTCAACTCTTTCCTAGCTAGAAATTCATTGAAGGGAAAAGATTGCTTATCATCTTAAGTGCATTTTTTAGTGATTTCGAGTCGAGTCTTCACACCATAAGTTTCATCTCCGCACCTCTTGACTTAAAGAAAAACCAATAAAAATAACGCTTAAAGTTAAATCTATCTAGTAATCTTTTTATTTCTAGGGCTCTATTACACGAACATAGCTTAGGCTAGTATCTTGGAGTAGGGAGTAATTAACTCTCCAAGAAAGTAAAACAAACAAGTAGCTGTATCGGTAGGAGATAAAATCCAATTGTTACATCTATGCTCTGGGAAAGCTCCTCTTAAAGGAGAAGCACGAGATCGTGTCCGAACCAGTGTGGGAATCAATCCTTCCTCATTGGGAACGACACCAGATATTCACGTATTAAAAACGATAAACCTCGGATTAACCATTGTCGAGGAGCCTGGGGTCACTTGTTGGTAAACCTTGGATTATGTCAAGGAGCCTTCAAGGGGATTGAGCTTGTTACTCTACCCTTGCGTGCGTATCCGATCGTATATTGTTCCCCCAAGTATATTTGTTTCCGTTGGTAACCATAGTGACCATATTCTATAGGATTCTTTCCTAAGGTGACGGTGGGGGGAAGATCCCACTATACCTGGAGCAGACGTCGGCTAGACTCACTTGGATTTTCTGGGGGGTTCTCTTCACTTGAGACGGTTTAGTGGAGAAACTTGTGCCAATCTATTCATTAAGCAGGTTGTTGGGGTAACTGTTCCAACTGCCATTTCTGTATTGAACTCTGCGACGTTGGATTTCATCACCAACTAGTGTTTTCAGTACGAAAAGTTACTGTTTATGTGTGGTTTGATCTCCTAGATTCTTTAGGCGTGTGATTCAAAATTGTTTGGTTCTTTAGAGGCTTTAGGTGGTTTTCATTGAGATTTTACTTTGTTTGCGTATGAAGTAGTTAAAATATTTAATCGTGGCTGAATTACTGAGGAAGTCCCGTAGACTTCGGGGCCAACCTCCTGAGTTTTCACCGAGCCAACCTAAAGGGTTACGAGCCCTTGTAACTCCTAGAGACAGTAGATTTGGGTCCCCTGAAGAAGGAGAGTCTTCTTTAGTGGTACATCCTGATTATCAAGCTCTAGTAGCAGATTATAATCCACAATCTGTGTCTGTTTCCGAAGTTACTGGTATTTTTCCATCTACTAGTGATTTAGGTGAGGAACCTGAAATATCTGAACCTGAAACTGAATTTTCTGCTACTCCAACATCGGGATTTACCTCTCCAACTTCTAGTGGTCCTGGTTCACCAAGGTTAGAAAGAATAATTACCCAAAATCTTCCTTCTGGACTTATAGCTATTGAAGAACTTGCTACTCCTGAAGAAGAAGGTATCCCTATCCTTGAAAATCAACCTATTATAGAACTTAGGGAGCGTGAATCAATCTTTTACAGTCCACCTAGGAGCGGTGCTTGGTATCTTTCATTGACCAATTTTTTGGAAAACCCGGGACTAAGTTTTTCACCACCTCGCATTCCTTTTCACCCAAAACCAAGGGGTTACTATCATCTGTTAAATATGTCAAGACAGTCGTCCATGTTTTCTCAATCTCCAAAAACCTTTATATACGGCGGTCCTTCTGTTCCCTCTGGGTATGAGTCACTTATTGGTACTTTTTCAGGAGCATCTCCTCAACCTATCGAACAAGGGTTATTAACTGGTAATAACGGTACTAAGCCGTTGATTGTAGAAGATATTCTTATGATGTCAGGTACTATTCCTAATCCTCAACCTCAAGGTGGCTAGTTACCGCCTGGGGGGTAGACTCAAAGTCCTCAATTATCGCCTGGGGGGCAACCTCAAGGTACCTAATTTCCGCCTGGGGGGCAACCTCAAGGACAGTACATACCTACGGGATAGTACGTTCCTCAAGGTCAACCCCAGACTCAATATGTACCTCAAGGTCAACCCCAGTATCAATATGTACCTCAAGATCAACCCTAGTATCAGTACATGCCTCAAGGTTATCAACCTCAAGGTCAGTACCCAACCCAAGGTTTCCAACCACCTTCTGGTCAATCATATGTTTAAGGAGCTGGAAATGTACCTTTGAATTATCAACCCTACCCTCAACCCGGTTATGGTACTCAATATTCTCAACTTGTTATGGGTCCGTACCTCGGAATGAACTTAGTGTGGGATCCATCTCAATCTCAACAGGTCTTGCAACCAAATGTACAGTTGTCATCTCAAACTGGACAACCCTTGGTTTCTGGTTCACCCCAGCAACCGGTCCAGTCTACTATTCAAACTTCTGCACCTTCAGTAGTTTCTCAGTCTGGGCCTAGTATGCCTCATACTCCGCCTCAAACGACTGCTGCAACTGCTGCAACATCTGTTCAATCTACCCCACCTACTTCTGGAGTATTGACAACTCTGGTTTCTACTGTTCCTGTATCAACTCCTCAGACATCTTTACCTCAGTCTGGATCCACAATTTAGACTTCGGTTCAAATGCCTGTAGGACAACCTGGTCCAAGTATGGTTGTCACAAGTCAACTTCAATTTACTTATCAACCGTACCAGGGATAGTAACAATTCGGTCTTGCTGTGCAGCAGCCAGTCTATCAATATCAACCGTACCCTAGGTATACATATCAACAACCTCAACAACCCCAGTACGGTCTGGTTAATCCTGGTTTTCCGGGATGATATAATATCCCTAATGCAATTCCAATTCCTAGTTATCCTGGATATCCTCCTCCTGGGGCTGGTCTCATGACCCAGGGTTTCAGGGACCCTAATCGTCAGTTACCATTTATTGCAACTTTGGACTTGCCTGACTTGTTGCGCCTTACGAACGATCTAGTTAACTATCTTCCATTTTGGCCGCCAATGCCGAATAAGTTGCCTAGTGATATTCCTAAGTTTGAAGGCAAATCAGGAGAGGACCTGTCGAACCATGTGATGACTTATCACCTCTGGTGTGTGTCTAACTCCATTTCAGATGATTCAATCCGTTTAAGGCTTTTCCAACGCACTCTAATTGGTCGTGCGGCCAAGTGGTACATTGAGTTACCTCAAACGACTGCTGCAACATCTATTCAATCTACCCCACCTACTTCTGGAGTATTAACAGTTCCGGTTTCCACTGTTCCTGTATCAACTCCTTAGAAATCTTTACCTCATTTTGGATCCACAATTCAAACTTCGGTTCAAATGCCCGTAGGACAATCTAGTCCAAGTACGGTTGTCACAAGTCAACCTCAATTTACTTATCAACTGTACCAGGGACAGTACCAATTCAGTCCTGTTAGCTCTGCTGAACAAAAAATCAAAAGTGGATTCAAAATGCTCTCAAAGGCTGCAAAAATGCTTATAATCATGCCAAAGAATTCATTGATGCTGTCGCATTCCTCAAATTATGGCTAAAAGCTTTCCACTGATGGAAAAAGTTGCAAGAGAAAAGCCCTTTGGTGGGTAGAAATACACTATTGGGAGGCGGAAATACCCCAAAAACTATGCAAAAAACCAAGATTATAGCCTTAAGGATCCACTTCAATCTCAGCCGTTGGATCTGGCCGATCAACGGTCCAGATCACGTCGGCATATCGCAATCGGAGGAGGCGGGCAGTGGCAATGACATGAGACTTTGCCGATGAGCGATCGCCGATATCGCATCTGCGTATCGCAATGGAGGACTTACAAAGGGACAGGGCCTTACCATATGTTATGTTGCGATGCGATAAGCCGGACCCGATGGCCATACAACACCCCGTTTTATATCATTTCGGGTCCGCGGCAGTATCGCTATCGGCAGGGGCTTTACCATATGTTATGTTGCAATGCGATAAGCCGGACCCGATGGCGCTATAAGTTATCTTTAATGAATTATCGGGTCCGGGGTGATTTCGCTATCGGCGTTTTCTAATGGTCGGGGCCTTTACATGTGACATGCCTCCGTCCCGATTAGCCGGACCCGATATGTTTCCAAAGCAGAATGGCATAATATTTGAGGTCCGCCAAAGCTATTTTTATTGATTTTGGGGCATTTTTACATGTATTTTCAAATACAAAGAAACAGAGGGATTGGCCGGCTCTGATATGTAATTGCGACCCGATAGGAAAGTTATGCACGTATTAACCTTTGGTATTCAAAAATGGCAAGGTGGGCAGTATTTTTCAGTGGCACGGAGCTGTTTAAAGCAAGCATGCAGTAGTATAGTGCAGCAGGCAGCCGCATTGAACTAACAGAGTGGCCGAAGATTGAAAAGGACAGCCTCGAGCAGATCATTGCATTTATCAGTTATGGGGCGTCTTTCAGTTAATGCTCCAGCTGCCAGAGAAGGACAACAAAATATCAAAGAAGATCAATTTTGTTTACTTTCACAGTAATGCTATAGCCGAGACCCATACCTAGTAGTTAGAGCGGTTGGTGATCCTTTATGATTCCTCCATGCATAGGCTAGCAGAGATATTTTGTATTGTAACACTATATATACTCAGAACACAAATGTAATCAGATTGATGAGTGTTAGATGAAGAGAACCCTGTTGTAAGGTTCAACTTCTGGAGACTGTAACTACTTTGTAACCTGCAGTGTCTGGTCTTCATTTCCAGCTAATACAAGCTTCTTTTGCTGTTTATTGCTCACTTTCCACTTCTCTTTCTTGTTCCAGGCTGTGCCTGTTTGCATTTGTTCTATTGCTGTGAATGTTTAGCATCAGAGGGGCTGTCATCCCACCTCTGTGTTAGGATTTAGCATGTATCATAGAACATGTGTGCAGGTTTCTGTTGTTTAATGCATAGAGAGCTGTCATCCTGTCTGTGCATTAGAAACTAGATTTACAGACCTCTTAACTGGTTGCAGCTGGCCATCACAGGGTCTTGTGCATCTGCTGGTGTGGTCAGTCTTCTCCATTATCACCTTATCCTCAAACTGTGAGTAACAGGTGGTTAAAAGCGTTGTAGTCTGGGGGTGTTCATCCATGTTTGGGGTTAATCATAGTAGAAGTGGTTATCTGGCTTGAATATGCAGCATTTGTTCCATTCATCCACCATTTATCCAACTATATTTGGTTGAATTTGTAATGTTCCCGAGCATCACCGATATGCAACCTAGGTGAGTTTCTTGGGGTGATAACATTAAATGGCGCCATTGCCGGGGAGAGGAGAATCGAAGCTCAGCTTCCCTGGGATACGACACAGCTTCAAGCTTTGATGACAGATAAGGTTTGAGCACAGATTTTGGTTGTAATCATCTGTCTGGCGACTCCACTGGAGGAAGGCCATCCTTTGGCGACTCCAAATTGAAGTTCTGGTCTAGTTCGTGAAGCATGCTCGGAGAAATATTCAGAAATCATTAGCTGGCCAGTGCCTGATCCTGAGAAGAGCGATAAGCAGAAGAAACTTTGCAGAAGGGAGCATCAGGATCAGGTAAGCCGGAAAAGTCCCATGTATCTCTGTTAGTGAAGTATTTCCTTCAGAGATTCATCCCACTCCCGTTCATTCATTTCCCTTTCGGATATCAGTCCATACAAAAGCGTCCCACGCTATCCATCGTATTCCTCTGTTTCTGTCATTCTTTTCATTGATCCACTCCACTCAGTCCACCAGTATCCTTTTCATATACCTCAGTCATGGAAAGAATCATTGCCACTAGGTATGGACCCCTGGTCTTGCCTGTCCCATTACGTGCCATGACTGCTGGAGATTATCAAGAATTTATGCCAAAGTTTATTGGTAAAGGAGGAGTATCAACTGAAGAGCATTTAGAGGCTTTTTATAGCTACGTTGATAACCTGGATATAAATGAAGAGGATGTCTGGATGAGGCTTTTTGTCCAAATCCTATATGGGGAAGCTAGAACATGGTTTAGAAATTTACCCCCAAGGTCCATTGCAGACATTGATGCTTTAGATGATGCATTTTTAAAGCACTGGGGAAATAATAAAGATCTGCTCTTTTATCATTATGAATTTGGGAACTTGCAGAGGGAAGATGGTGAGCTGTTGTCTGATTTTAATATCAGATTCAATCATTTGTACAGCAGAATGCTAGCAGAAGTAAAACCCACCCCTACTTCTGCTATGCTTACTTATGCCAATGCCTTCGATTCTCAGTTCTACTTGCTCTTAAGAGAAAGACAATGCACTTCTTTGGCTGAAATGCACGCTGCAACCTTTGAAGTAGAATTGAACATTCTGGCTGTAGAAAGACTTGAAGGTGATGCTGAAAGGAGAAAACAGGGAGGTGAGTCCTCATCATCCTCAGACCCGGAGATCGACAAATTGGCCAGGATGATTGAGTTATTAGCCTCTGAAGTTTCCAGATTAAAAGCTGAGCAGTATTCTGAAGAAGCAGGGGCTCCTTGTTCCATTTCTCTTCCAGCTCCAAATCCATACAGAGGAGCACAGAAGCAGTTGCAGATTTTGCAGAGAAGCAGAGATACAAACGAAGACAAAAGGGTGAAGACCCTTTTTCAGAATGTAGTCATGGAAGAAGAGCAATACGAAGAAGAGGAGGAGGTCCATGGTTTGGAAGATAAGGGCAGTGCCCCTTTCCTAACCAGAGCTGCATACGAAGAAGTAGTATCTAAGGGCACTGCTTATCAGTTTGTTGTATCTGCAGAACAACAAGCTTATCAGTAGAAGCAGCCAGCAGTAGATCCTACCTCCCTCCACGAGTCTGAGCTCGAAGTCAGCTCATCTTCACATGGCTGTGCAGATCTGCAATTTTTCCAGCCTACTTTTGTCCCCTATCCAGTGATCAATAAGGGAGAAGGAAACTCCCCATCATCTTTTGTCTCTCTGTCTGCTCAAGAGGAAAGCCCTCAAAGTCGCCCCTTGAACACTGAGGCAAGAAGTAGCTCAATGCTCAAGGCTGAGACTGATCACCTCAGTCTTGATATTCAGAAACCTGCTCAGTTGGCCCCCATACAAATTGAAAGGGTAGCTTACCAGATGACAGAGGAAGAAATTGCACAGTCATGGGACTCCTCCTTGGATGAGGGTTGTTCAAACAAAGATTCAGGAGCAAATGTTATCTCTGTGTCCCCTACACAAGAGAACAATGATGCATCTTTCATATTTACATTGTAGGCCACAGAAGACAAGAACAAGTACACAGCATGCATGGTTTTTCAGCAGGTGTACAAATGCTCCCATAAAGAACATCCATGGAGGAGAATACACAGAGGGGAAATGAAATTTGATCTGTATCTACCTCTTAAGCTCAAATGTCCTAAATTGTTTGAGGTAGATGATCAAATCAATCCTGTCCTGTTGATCTATGATGAACGGGGCTGAGAGCAGGAGAAACAGTTTTGGTGGCCCATCAGTTGGCCAGTTTTTGAATATTTATGTTGTTTAAGGCTTTCAGGCCTTAATGATTGTAAGCATTTTCTTTTACAGGTTTTAGTGTAGACTTAATTTGACTCCATGCCCAATGGAACACTAGGAATTTTGGCTAATTTGTTTTCTGTTGGAAAGGCATTGATCTGCAGGTTCTTGAGACCTCACAGGGAGGATCTCATCCCCAGAAGGAGCCAGTGTTAGCTCTGCTAAACAAAAAATCAAAAGTGGATTCAAAATGTTCTCAAAGGCTGCAAAAATGCTTATAATCATGCCAAAGAATTCATTGATGCTGTCGAAATCCTCAAATTATGGCTAAAAGCTTTCCACCGATGGAAAAAGTTGCAAGAGAAAAGCCCTTTGGTGGGTAGAAATACACTATCGGGAGGCGGAAATACCCCAAAAACTATGTAAAAACCAAGATTATAGGCTTAAGGATCCGCTTCAATCTCAGCCGTTGGATCTAGCCGATCAACGGTCCAGATTGCGTCGGAATATCGCAATCGGAGGAGGCGGGCAGTGGCAGCGACATGAGACTTCGCCGATGAGCGATCGCCGATATCGCATCGGCGTATCGCAATGGAGGACTTACAAAGGGACAGGGCCTTACCATATGTTATGCTGCGATGCGATAAGCCGGACCCGATGGCCATACAACACCCTGTTTTATATCATTTCGGGTCCACGACAGTATCGCTATCGGCAGGGGCTTTACCATATGTTATGTTGCGATGCGATAAGCCGGACCCGATGGCGCTATAAGTTATCTTTAATGAATTATCGGGTCCGGGGTGATTTCGCTATCGGCGTTTTCTAATGGTCGGGGCCTTTACATGTGACATGCCTCCGTCCCGATTAGCCGGACCCGATATGTTTCCAAAGCAGAATGGCATAATATTTGAGGTCTGCCAAAGCTATTTTTATTGATTTTGGGGCATTTTTACATGTATTTTCAAATACAAAGAAACAGAGGGATTGGCCGGCTCTGATATGTAATTGCGACCCGATAGGAAAGTTATGCACGCATTAACCTTTGGTATTCAAAAATGGCAAGGTGGGCGGTATTTTTCAGTGGCACGGAGCTGTTTAAAGCAAGCATGCAGCAGTACAGCGCAGCAGGCAGCCACATTGAACTAACAGAGTGGCCGAAGATTGAAAAGGACAGCCTCGAGCGGATCACTGCATTTATCAGTTATGGGGCGTCTTTCAGTTAATGCTCCAGCTGCCAGAGAAGGACAACAGAATATCAAAGAAGATCAATTTTGTTTACTGTCACAGTAATGCTATAGCAGAGACCCATACCTAGCAGTTAGAGCGGTTGGTGATCCTTTATGATTCCTCCATGCATAGGCTAGCAGAGATATTTTGTATTGTAACACTATATATACTCAGAACACAAATGTAATCAGATTGATGAGTGTTAGATGAAGAGAACCTTGTTGTAAGGTTCAACTTCTGGAGACTGTAACTACTTTGTAACCTGCAGCGTCTGGTCTTCATTTCCAGCTAATACAACCTTCTTTTGCTGTTTATTTCTCACTTTCCACTTCTCTTTCTTGTTCCAGGCTGTGCCTGTTTGCATTTGTTCTATTGCTGTGAATGTTTAGCATCAGAGGGGCTGTCATCCCACCTTTGTGTTAGGATTTAGCATGTATCATAGAACATGTGTGTAGGTTTCTGTTGTTTAATGCATAGAGAGCTGTCATCCTGTCTGTGCATTAGAAACTAGATTTACAGACCTCTTAACTGGTTACAATCGGCCATCACAGGGTCCTGTGCATCTGCTGGTGTGGTCAGTCTTCTCCATTATCACCTTATCCTCAAATTGTGAGGAACAGGTGGTTAAAAGCCTTGTAGTCTAGGGGTGTTCACCCATGTCTGGGGTCAATCATAGTAGAAGTGGTTATCTGGCTTGAATATGCAGCATTTGTTCCATTCATCCACCATTTATCCAACTATATTTGGTTGAATTTGTAATGTTCCCGAGCATCACTGATATGCAACCTAGGTGAGTTTCTTGGGGTGATAACAGGTCCTGCTGTGCAGCAGCCAGTCTATCAGTATCAACCATACCCTAGGTATACATATCAGCAACCTCAACAACCCCAGTATGGTTCGGTTAATCCTGGTTTTCCGGGAGGATATAATATCCCAAATGCAATTCCAATTCCTAGTTATCCTGGATATCCTCCTCCTGGGGCTGGTCTCATGACCCAGGATTTCAGGGAACCTAATCGTCAATTACCATTTATTGCAACTTTGGACTTGCCTGACTTGTCGCACCTTACGAACGATCCAATTAACTATCTTCCATTTTGGCTGCCAATGCTGAATAAGTTGCCCAATGATATTCCTAAGTTTGAAGGCAAATCAGGAGAGGACCCGTCGAACCATGTGATGACTTATCACCTCTGGTGTGTGTCTAACTCCATTTCAGATGATTCAATCCGTTTAAGGCTTTTCCAGCGCACTCTAATTGGTCTTGCGGCCAAGTGGTCCATTGAGTTACCACGAGCCACTATTTATAACTTTAGTCAGTTAGCTACTTCGTTTTTAACTCATTTTCAGTTGCCAGTCAGATATGACAATGGCACAGAATTATTAACTTCATTAAAGCAGTCAACGTCCACTTACATTTCAGATCACATTCATGAATGGAGACGTCGACGACGTTTAGTGAAGGTTTTTATTCCAGATCAGATCTTAGCTGAATGGTTTGTAAAATCTTTATTGCCAAAGATCATTGAGGATGTAGCTAAGGCCGGAGTCATTACTGAAGAGCAAGTAATTGCTCAAGCTTAGTACCTTGACTTAGTTTATCCGCAGTCAAGTACGTTACACGAGAAAATCCCCGATCTTCCTACGCAAAATCAAATAACTGCAGCTCCTTCATGGTCTCATGTTGCTGATGGTATGATTGGTACGGTTAATACCAAAAGTAAGAAGAAGTCTTCCAAGAATTCTTCTCCTATTATAACTTTACCAAATTCCCCGACAGGAGATTCTTCCGTGGAAATTTCCGCCGATATTCATGTTGTTGAGTCATCTACAGCCAAATCAAAATCTGGCGGTAAGAAGAAAGGGAAGAAGAAAAATAAAACAGATAAAAATTCGAAAGAGAAACCAGAAAAAGCAGAATCAAATGATGAGAAACGCAAACCTCGTTATCCTTGTCTCATTTGTGATGAAGAGCATTTTACAAGAGACTGCCCTCATCATGCAGAGGTTGCGAAAATTGTCAAAGGTTCCCAAACACCGCCTGTTTTGAAGGATCCTTTTCCTAGTCAAGATAGTAAGATGATAGGTTCATCCTCAAATGCCTCCAAAGAACCCATAATGATGATGTCCCATGTTAGGATTGCGCCTCGATCGCATGATTATGGAAGTAAAAGTCCTGTTGATGGTAAAGAAGCAGAATCTTCTCATTCTAACCCATCAACCTCAGCTCCCGGTTCCGATCCGCTACAGATCGAGAAACCTAACCGAAACTTAGTAATCAAACCACCCGCCAAGGGTATACTTCGAAAGTCAGCTTTCAATCCACATGCGAGAGCGGCTCATAACTATAACATTGTTGAAGATCTGGCTGTTTCACCTTCAGCAATGTCGGCTTTGGAAGTGCTGCAATCATGTCCAGCACAGCGTAAATTACTATTGTCGGCTATAGGAGCTGTTGACGTTCAGGACTCGAATCTTATAATATTCGATCTAGAAAATAGTACACCGTGCTTACCTCATCAAATGGCTTTCCAGATCCCAGTGTTAGTAAAAAACAAACCTTATTATAGGATTGTGATTGATGAGGGAGCCTCAACGTGTATTATGTCGATACAGTGTTGGAGATCGCTTGGTTCTCCTACGCTAAATCAATCCCCGACGATTCTAAAGGCCTTCGATGGCCATGGGTTTCATCCTTTTGGCATTCTACAGGATTTACCTATAGGGTTTGAAGGCAAAACTGTTAATCTAGATGTGGAGGTGGTTGATGCCCCTCTAGATTACAACCTTCTCTTGGGTCGTAGTTGGTCTTACGCTATGACAGCTGTCGTTTCATCGGTCTTTCAGCTTATAAAGTTCCCTCATAATGGAAAGATCGTAACTATAGACCAGCTAATTTAATTTTCATCTGACCCAGCCTCTTCTGAAAGTATTAAGCATGTCGGAAAAACAACTATCTCGTATAAGGATGTTGGAGTAGGACTAGTTAAAGATTCTGGTTGACTGGGAACTTTTCCTTTTCCTCCTATCAACGCATCGTCTTCTACTACAACCATTCATATGATTTCGTCAGACACTATTGTTTATGATGATCCTTGGATCGTACCTTCTGAATCTGAGATAGACTCATTTGGTGATATTATGCCTTTGAGTCCATGTGAAATTGCGTATCAGGCCGTGCAGTCGTTTTCCGACCCTTCTTCAACCAAAATTGACTTAATGAATGTGGTCCATGAGGAATCACTTTCAACATCAAACTCGGATTCAACAATGTTTTCTGAACTTGTTCACAATGATGAGAAAATTCGTGAAATCCTATGTGTCGGTGATTTACCATGGGAAGATCTTCATCATACATCTTCATTTTTACCCGAGAGTGATCGTTTTGAAAATGATTTTTCATCTATTTTTACGACTGAATATGTCAAGGAACCTTAGAATCCAATGAAAAATCCTGATTCAGAGTTAAATTTGGGAAACATTTGTCGAACTATTCCTATTGATATTTCGGTTAAGCCTAGAATTGTCAAAAACATTCATATAGGTGCCTCTTGTACGGAAGATGAAATTCAAACATATAAGGCCCTATTTCAAGAATTCTGTGACGTGTTTGCCTGGTCATATGAGGAAATGCCAGGAATTGACCCAACAATTGTTGTTCATGAAATCAAAACTTACCCGGATGCTAAACCCGTCTGGCAACGTTTGCGTCAGATCCACCCGCGAAAAGCTGCTGCTATTAAAGCAGAAGTTGAAAAATTACTCAAAGCAGGTTTCATTTATCTGATTCCGTTAATGGATTAGGTATCGAATATTGTTCCGGTTAACAAAAAGCAAGGGACAATAAGAATATGTATCGATTATAGGGACATTAATCGAGCCTATCCAAAAGACAATCACCCAACCCCCTATATCGATCAAATCATTGATGATTGTGCTGGCAGTGAAATATTCTCCTTCATGGATGGTTTTTCCGGATACAATCAAATCAATATTCTACCTACTGATCAACCAAAAACGGCTTTCATTTGTCTATGGGGGACATTTGCTTATTGCAAATTACCTTTTGGGCTCAAGAACGCCGGAGTAACTTTTCAAAGATCCATGTCTTACGCGTTTCATGACATCAAGCACATTGTGCAACCCTATCTCGATGATTTACCTGCTCATTCATTACATCGAGCTGATCATCTCATCCATTTACGAGCAATCTTTATGAGGTGTAGGCATCATCAAATTAGGTTGAATCCACACAAGTGTGTTTTCTGTATAGAAATGGGTCGGTTACTGGGGTTTGTTGTTTCAAAAGCCGACATTCACGTCGATCCCTTGAAGGTTGAAGCTATTGTCAAATTGCCTCCTCCTTCGAGTCTTCACCAACTCCAAAGTTTGCAAGGGAAAGCAAACTTTTTACGTCGATTCATTCCTAACTACACCGAGATCACAAAGGGTTTTACCTGGCTGTTGAAATAGAATACTCCATTCTATTGGGATGAGATAGCTGATAAATCTTTTGATGCACTAAAACATGCGTTGACCCATGCACCGTTATTGCATCCTCCGAACTACAACCAGGACTACTTCTTCTATCTCGACACCTCGCATTCCACCATCGGAATGGTGTTAGTTCAGGAAGATGAATTCGGTACTGAACATGTGATATATTACCTTAGTCGAACTTTAAATCCAATTGAGCTAAAATACTCACATGTGGAGAAATTGGCATTGGTAGTTGTTCAAGCTGTCCAACGTTTTTGTCATTACATTTTACTACGTAAAACTACAGTAATTTCTGACTGCAACACTATGATCTATATTTTGACCAAACAATTGCTAGGGGGCAAGTACTCCAAATGGATTGTGATCCTGCAGGAGTTTGACTTGGAATTTGAAAAGTCTAAGTCGAAGAAATCTTTAGTATTTGCGGAGTTAATGTGTGACTTCCCGCATGCTGACACAGAAACTGTGGTGGAGGAGCCCATTGCGGACTAATCCTTGTTTCTAATTAGCACTTTAGATCCATGGTATGGGGATCATCATTTATCTCCAGACCCAATCCTTTCGGCCAGAAATTTCAAGGTCAGAACGTCAAAAAATACGATTCCAATCCCAACAATTCAAAATTATTGGAGATACACTTTATCATCGTGGGGCGGACTCTGTTTTTCGACATTGTTTAACTCATGAGGAAGATGAAAGGGTTCTAAATGACTGTCACTCTGGATCATGTGGTGGTCATATTTCTGGGTTTGACACAGCCCAAAAGATATTGTGCGCTGGCTACTTATGGCTGTCTTTGTTTAAAGATTGTATTACTGCGGTCCGAAAATGCCACAACTAATAAATTTTTGATCAAAAGATGCACGCTCCACCTGCTCCTCTCCATCCTATAATTTATGTTAGTCCGTTTGCGAAATGGGGTATCGATTTTATTACATGTAACCCTCACTCGGCTGGGGGACATGCGTATATCATTCTTGCGGTAGATTATTTTACCAAGTGGGCCGAGGCGATGCCTACATTTGAGGCAGACGACAAAACAACTACAATTTTCGTGTCCAATCATATAATTGCTAGGTTTGGTGTCCCACAAGTGATTATCACTAATCATGGGCGTCATTTTCGAAACGTTATGATGACTGAACCTACAGGCCAGCTTGGCTTGCATCACGATAGTTCAACTCCATATTATCCACAGGCTAATGGTCTGGTTGAAGCCATCAACAAAGTTGTAGTCATCATGATCTCACAAATCATTGGGATTCATAGGTCGAATTGGCATAACATGCTATATTCAGCGCTTTGGGCGTATCAAACCTCAGTAAAAACGTCAATAGTTTTCACTCCTTTCCAACTAGTTTATGGTCTGGAAGCTGTGTTACCCATTGAATGCGAAATCCCGTCATTGCAAATGGCCATCGAATTACTTCCAACCACTTCTGAAGAGGAAAGACGTTTGTTATACTTGGCTCAGCTAGATGAGAATCGATGTGATGCTGCATTAGTGATCGAAACTCATGCAAAACGTATTAAAGCTTAGTATGATCGAAATGTGACCCCTCAAAATTTTTCGGAAGGAGACCTAGTCTTATTGTATGATCAAGCAAATGATAAATTAGGTGCTGGGAAATTCGTACCCATGTGGCATGGTCCTTATATTGTTAAGCGAAAGCTAGCAAAAGGGGCCTATGAATTGGTAGACTTTGATGGGGTCTCTTTAGGTAAACCCAGAAATGGTCTTTACCTGAAGAGGTATTATGCTTAAAAATCTGGGTGTGGAGATTTTTAGTTAGGTTAGTTTTCTTTCCAGCTGGTGTGTTTTAGTTTAAAAAGTGTGCTTAGCTTAGAGAGTGTTTTTCATCATTATTCCTGCTTATCTTGGTTTTACTCTTGATATTGCAGATGTCAACGCCTCTCCAAACATACATTGGTTTTGCTGATGGTGCTTGTCATAATACACGAAACATTTCTTCCGCAGCTTGGGTTATCTATTCGCCCTCTGACGAGTTGGTATCTATGCATGGGGTAATCTTTGGTCAAACAACGAACAACATTGCCAAGTATAGTGCAGTGATTGAGTTATTATCTAAATCTATTTCATTTGGGATTCAGAGTTTGATAGTGAGGTTAGATTCTGAACTCGTTGTATTACAGCTGAATAGAGTATATGCCATTATAAATCCAGTGTTATTGAGATTATTTTTGAGAGTGCGTCTCTTGGAACGTGAATTTGATTATATTGAATATCATCATATTCCAAGATATTTAAATACATTAGCAGATGCAATTGCTTCTCGAATGTTAAGTAGACATTTGCAATAATCATACAAATAAATTTAAAAACATTCCATAACATGTTTTACAAGATAAGCCGGTAATAGTGATATAGTATAACATAGGAGTGTGTCAAAATATACATCGTCCTCAATCATAGGTTGAAAAACTCCTTATGATCGGAAAAAATGATAGTACAAAAAGCAAAAAATGTCATATGTGTCTACAATAGGCGATCAGCCTATCACTGGTGATGATCTCGATAAGAAACCACTGTACAGGCCACCTTACAAAGGAACCTCCTGAAAGGTCGTGGGATCCCAATCACATAGCGCTGAAGTCTAAGAGGAATGTCATCTATGCCGGTCTCTGGAATGTCTCTTGTCAAACACTCTAGATGGCTCTCCAATTTGGCCAAGGTCTCTATTGATTCATCTTGTGGGGCTAGTGCTGCTACAGCTGGTTGTTTCCTCTCATAGGGCCGGACAGCAGCTGGTC
The DNA here is from genome assembly GCA_031772625.1 of Pinus tabuliformis. Classification (NCBI taxonomy): domain Eukaryota; kingdom Viridiplantae; phylum Streptophyta; class Pinopsida; order Pinales; family Pinaceae; genus Pinus; species Pinus tabuliformis. The sequence goes on from CM062805.1 coordinate 632,964,581, forward strand.
GTCATGGACCTACATCTGCATTTGAAACTTTTACTATCAATTTTTGGACGAAATAAAAACAAAAAAAATTAAATTAGGAAAATGTTAAAAATGATTTTACCTGAGTCATCCCATTGCTCTCCTGGTGGAAGAGTCATGTCTGGGTAACCACGAAAATCTACCCCAGCGTAAGGAAAGTCCTGAATAGAAAAAACCTGGTTTTCCAATCAATGGAAATACTTAGGAGTGAATCGAACGACCTCTATCCCCTCCTCAGGATGACGGGCCATAACTACAACCCATCGCATCAGTTTGGGCTCTCGAGGAACTCCAGCTCCAACAGTGAGGTGCTGTGGGACCAACATTGGGACCCTCTCCAGACCAAAGCTCACGATTAAAGCACCATATCCAAAGGTCTTCAGTTGTCCGTTCTTGGCTCTAGTCAGTTGGCCTTTTATATTAGCCAACACAACATCACACCAGTTGAAGATGGTGCCTCGAAAGCAGTCAAGTGCCATCCGCATCTGGGATCCAGTGGCTACATGTAGTGTTGCGCTCTCGCAGAGCCTAGTAACAGTAAACGCTATTACCTTGAGTTCAGGAAGGGATATGGTTTTGATATCTATCCCTTTGTCTCTAGTCTGGTTGTTACAGAACTGTAGCCGGAGACTATCGACAGACTGGCCACCTGGCCTAGTCCCAAATAGAGTCAAGTGTTCACCTCTCTTAGGCAAACCAGTCAAAAAGTATATGTCTGCCAGCTCCATTTCGAGCTGGTGACCACCAATGAAGAAGCACTGGTCCCGTTTGCTCCACCTGTCTACCAGCCACTACAAGAAGTCCACTTGGGCCCTCATGCCAGGTATGGCCCAGAATTTGTATAAGCCGCATGCCTTCAATGCATCAATCGAAGGTTGATGATTTATCGTGGTAATATCTACATCCTCATGCTCCAATTCTCGCCAATCAAGCATGATGTATATTCTACATTCAACAAAAGGGCGAATTAGAATGTCTAAAAGCAAAGTTTTTGGGTGAATTTTGTGAGATTTAGGTTTAAAAACCCTTGCTGCAGGGACTGCACCCTCTCTGTTAGAGACAGTGCGTGGGTCCACACCTTGCCTTCATGGCAGGTGCGGACCCCTGAATTTTTTCCCATTGTGAAAAAGTCAGGGTCCGCAGGTTACCTGTGCTATGCCTGCGGGCCCCCGCGCGCGGGTTTCTAACCTAAAAATCCTTTAAAAAATGAAATTAAAACCTAAAAACAACTTTGAAACGGATGAAATTAAAGAGTAAGGTGATGTGGATTACCTGGAGGAGATGGCGTTCGATTCCAATGGACGGATTTTCCGCAATCTTCACGGGAAGTTTATGACCAAAAGCTCTATTTTCTCACCCAAAACTCAAACGGTAAAAAAGAATTTACAAAAGCCCTTTTTATAAGTTTTTTGAATAAATGAGTTTTTAATTTGTTTATGTTTCACTTTAAAGAGGTTACTTTTGAAGCATTTTTATCCATTTTAAGCAGGTATGAGTAATGTTTGAGTTTTTGTTCAGGATAACGGATTTTTCAGGCGAAATTGGTCATTTTCGACGAAAAAAAAAACATTAGTCACCTTTAAGCTCTTTTCTGACTCCTAAAACATGAAAAGATCGCCGAGTTTTTCTTTTTAAACTCGTTAAAATGGAACTAAAAAGACGGTCCACTTACAACCCTTTTATGACCGTAAAAACAGGAAAAGATTGCCGGATTTTTGTCGTTTCAAATTTGATATTAGTTATAAAACGACATGTCATTGATCGCTTTTTTACTTTTTCAGATCAGAGGCACTAATTATGAAAAGCACTCCTTGGTCGTAATGATCAAGCGGTTCTCTCAAGTATTATTTTATACTTTTTCGAGCTTGGGAGACACAAATTTACAAAAAAGGACAACCATAGAGTTTCCTTAAGTTTTTTCAGACTCTCTAAAATTGAAAAACGTCGAGTTTCTCTTATACTGGACTCGTTAAAATTTAACAGTAAAGGACCTGTTCAATTACAAATAGGAACGGACCACTCCTTCTTAGGGTTCAAATTTAAACTATGTTGGACTCATCCGAAGGATGAGCTTATAATCAAGAAAATGTTATCCTCCTCAAGTTTGTCAAAAATAAAGAGGTACTTGCCAGAAATGGTGGGGGAAAAGAGAGAAAAATGAGCCTGTTTGTCATACTTTGTAACCACTCTTGAACATGACACTTTTATTCACCTGGGTTGGGAAATCCTTTGCCTAACAGTTGATCAAACCATATTGAAAGTCTTCAGCCGGTTTCTGGGTATTAACTTTGGGTCAATTGTCACCAAACCATCTGCTGTGTCGTTATGTGTTCAAGAGGTTAGTGAAAATAAGCCATTCATCTACAAAATATCTGTCATCCATCTTGACCATCCCTGAGTCAGTCCTTGCAACTAAATTTCTTCAAACTTGATCTATGATTTTGTGTTGTGGGCTTGCCTACGACGGATCGCTTTCTATCGACTTCAGCTCATTATCTAGAAAGATGATCTAGGAATCGTCAATACCTTGGAATCTGCATGCCTCAATGGCAAGTTTCTCGCCTTCGATGATAGATTGTATCATTGACCTTCCAACAAAGGATTCTGTGACATGTTTGACATCAACACATCTATTCACATCTCATGGATTGTACTGAGTACTTTGAGAGCCATTGACATTACTAGTGGTTTCTCTCACACTTGTTAACAGTTTACATCATTGACTAGTAATCAAGTGGTTTCTACCATGTTCGACTTCGACACATTCATTCGCATGGATAGAATTGTACTATTTCGGGAAGTAGAAATGAAGACCCTGGATCTAGTTTCCACCATCCAGGCTGTGAGGAATTTTGTATTCATTATAGAGTGGACTATTTAGAAACATATGGCTGTGTCCATACTGTGTCTACATGTGTCTATACTTGTGATGTATTACAAGATCATTCCTATATGAGAGCAGTAGTTAGTTTTCTAGTCAGTTTTGATCTGAGTATGGGAATGCCTACCTTAGCGATGATATGATCTCATATATATATTTTGCATTGAATGTTTTTACAGGTTCCAACCGGGCTCTCCACAAGATGATCCTCGAAATGATAAAGTACTTCACTCTTCCTAGATGATAAATGAAATCCTCATCTACTACAGACTTTGCACTTTAGGGGGCAATCTGTTACACAAAATATTGTCACCATGACTATTTGCAGTCAGTATGAGTCTATCATCACTTATACTGTCCTCCTAAGCAAGTCTTAGACCTCATCTCTTCATGTCAAGCTTTGAAAATGAGAGAAAGACCTTAAAAATCAATAAAGCTCTGGTTCCGCACTTTCTCTCACTATTGCCTGCAGACCCGCACCCCCTATTCATATTACCTGTGGACCTGCCCGCTTTGTCTCTAAAGGAGTGGGTGCGGACCCCTGTGAAAGTAAAAAAGGCACAAGTTTATTCTAAAAAACTCACTTTGGGTTAATTCTAGATGATTCTAGAAGGAATTTTGACGTGGATGGTTCGCTCTTAGGTGGTTCATGCATCCCAAAAGAGAAGGATCTAATCCCTTGATGAGAGGAGCTATCCCTTTGAAGGAGGGCTTTATCCCTTTGAAGGAGGACCTAGTAACTTCCCTCCATTGCACTATAAATTAAGGCATTGGGCTGGTTGCTAGGGAGGTTAGAAGCTGAACATTTTTGAGGGTAAATGCTGGTGGAATTGAGACTTCCTAGTTAAGCTTGAGAGGAGAGATCACATACCTTTTGGCTTCATTGGGAAGAGAGTGAAACTTGTCAAAGTAGAGGAGACTTCTTGTTGGACCCTGGGAGGAGCTTGTATAGCATCAAGGCACAGGTTGTAAAGTTCTTCTTTGACTTGAATTAATACAATCAGATTCATTTTTCTCAACAAATTGTCTTATGTCATTTGTTTCATGAATTCCTTGATCATCATGATAAGTATGCTTTATGATATTGGCTTTTCAAGTGTTATTTAATTTGTGTGCTTGTTTGTGTTTGCAGATTCGCTACAAGGGAGCTCATTTGGATCAAAGGAGTGAGGCTTCCACAAACTTGCATTGGACCCAAGGTAGGCCTAAAACACTTGTTTGCCTTTGTTTATAAATTGCATATTTAGAGAAAGATAGTTTTTGATTGGGTTGCTTGTCACTAGATATCATTAGATACTAAGGAGGTCGATCTTGTCCGCAAGAACGACCAACCTCAACAACCCCAGTATGGTCCGGTTAATCCTGGTTTTCCGGGAGGATACAATATCCCAAATGCAATTCCAATTCGTACTTATCCTGGATATCCTCCTCCTAGGGCTAGTCTCATGACCCAGGGTTTCAAGGACCCTAATCGTCAGTTACCGTTTATTGCAACTTTGAACTTACTTGAATTTTTGCGCCTTACGAATGATCCAATTAACTATCTTCCATTTTGGCCGCCAATGCCGAATAAGTTGCCTAGTGATATTCCTATGTTTGAAGGCAAATCACGAGAGGACCCGTCGAACCATGTGATGACTTATCACCTCTGGTGTGCATCTAACTCCATTTCAGATGATTCAATCCATTTAAGGATTTTCTAGCACACTCTAATTGGTCTTGCGGCTAAGTGGTACATTGAGTTACCACGAGCCACTTTTTATAACTTTACTCAGTTAGCTACTTCGTTTTTAACTCATTTTCAGTTGCCAGTCAGATATGACAATGGCACGGAATTATTAACTTCATTAAAGCAGTCAAAGTCCACTTACATTTCAGATCACATTCATGAATGGAGACGTCAACAACGTTTAGTGAAGGTTTTTATTCCGGATCAGATCTTAGCTGAATGGTTTGTAAAATCTTTATTACCGAAGATCACTGAGGATGTAGCTAAGGCCGGAGTTGTTACTAAAGAGCAAGTGATTGCTCAAGCTTAATACCTTGAATTAGTTTATACTTAGTCAGGTACGTTACACGAGAAAATCCCCGACCTTCCTAAACAAAATCAAATAACTGTAGCTCCTTCACTATCTCATGTCGCTGATGGTATGATTGGTACGGTTAATACCAAAAGTAAGAAGAAGTCTTCCAAGAATTCTTCTCCTATCATAACTTTACCAGATTCCTCGACAGGAGATTCTTCCATGGAAATTTCCGCCGATATTCATGTTGTAGAGTCATCTACAGCCAAATCAAAAGCCGGCGGTAAGAAGAAAGGGAAGAAGAAAAATAAAACAGATAAAAATTCGAAAGAGAAACCAGAAAAAGTGGAATCAACTGATGAGAAACGCAAACCTCGTTATCCTTGTCTCATTTGTGATGAAAAGCATTTTACAAGAGACTGCCCTCATCGTGCAGAGGTTACGAAAATTGTTAAAGGTTCCCAAACGCCTGCTGTTTTGAAGGATCCTTTTCATAGTCAAGACAGTAAGATGTTAGGTTCTTCCTCAAGTGCCTCTGAAGAACCCATAATGATGATGTCCCATGTTAGGATTGTGACTCGATCGCATGATTATGGAAGTAAAATTCCTGTTGATGGTAAAGAAGTAGAATCTTCTCATTTGAACCCATCAACTTCAACTCCTGGTTCCGATCCACTACAAATTGTGAAACCTAACCCAGACTTAGTAATCAAATCGCCCGCCAAGGGTATACTTCGAAAGTCAGCTTTCAATCCACATGCGAGAGCGGCTCAGAACTATAACATTGTTGAAGATTTGGCTATTTCACCTTCAGCAATGTCAACTTTGGAAGTGCTGCAATCATGTCCAGCACAGCGTAAATTACTATTGTCGGCTATAGGAGCTGTAGATGTTCAGGACTCGAACCTTATAATTTTCGATCTAGAAAATAGTACACCACGCTTACCTCATCAAATGGCTTTCCAAATCCCAGTGTTAGTAAAAAACAGACCTTGTTATAGGACTGTGATTGATGAGGGAGCCTCAACGTGTATTATGTCGATACAATGTTGGAGATCACTTGGTTCTCCTACGCTAAATCAATCCCTGACGATTCTAAAGGCCTTAGATGGCCGTGGGTTTCATCCTTTTGGCATTCTACAGAATTTACCTATAGGGGTTGAAGGAAAAACTGTTAATCTAGATGTGGAGGTGGTTGATGCCCCTCTAGATTACAACATTCTCTTGGGTCGTAGTTGGTCTTACACTATGACAGCTGTCGTTTCATCAGTCTTTCGGCTTATAAAGTTCCCTCATAATGGAAAGATCGTAACTATAGACCAGCTGACTTACTTTTCATCCGACCTAGCCTCTTCTGAAAGTATTCAGCATGTCGGCAAAACAACTATCCCGTATAAGGATGTTGGAGTATGACTAGTTAAAGATTCTGGTTTACTAGGAACTTTTCCTTTTCCTCCTATCAACGCATCGTCTTCTACTGCAACCATTCATATGATTTCATCATACACTATTGTTTATGACGATCCTTGGATCGTACCTTTCGAATTTGAGATAGACTCATTCGGTGATGTTATGCCTTTGAGTCCGTATGAAATTGCGTATCAGGCCGTGCAGTCGTTTTCCGACCCATCTTCAACCAAAATTGACTTAATGAATGTGGTCCATGAGGAATCACTTTCAACATCAAACTCGGATTCAACAACGTTTTCCGAACTTGTTCACACAGATGAGCAAATTCATGAAATCCTATGTGTCGATGATTTACCATGGGAAGATCTTCATCATAGATCTTCGTTTTTACCTGAGATTGATCGTCTTGAAAATGATTTTTCATCTATTTTTACGACTGAATATGTCAAGGAACCTCAGAATCCAATGTAAAATCCTGACTTTGAGTTAAATTTGGGAAAAATTTCTTGAACTATTCCTATTGATATTTCGGTTAAGTCTGGAATTGTTGAAAACATTCATATAGGTGCCTCTTGTACGGAAGATGAAATTCAAACATACAAGGTCCTATTTCAAGAATTCTGTGACGTGTTTGCCTGTTCAAATGAGGAAATGCCATGAATTGACCCAGCAATTGTTTTTCATGAAATCAAAACTTACCCGGATGCTAAACTTGTCCGGCAATGTTTGCGTCAAATCCACCCGCGAAAAGCTACTGCTATTAAAGCAAAAGTTGAAAAATTACTCAAAGCAGGTTTCATTTACTCGATTCTGTTAACAGATTGGGTATTGAATATTGTTCCTGTTAACAAAAAGCAAGGGACAATAAGAATATGTATCGATTATAGGGACATTAATCGAGCCTGTCCAAAAGACAGTTACCCAACTCCCTATATCGATCAAATCATTGATGATTGTGCCGGCAGTGAATTATTCTCCTTCATGGATGGTTTTTCCGGATACAATCAAATCAATATGCTACCTGCTGATCAACCAAAAATGGCTTTCATTTGTCCATGGGGGACATTTTCTTATTTCAAATTACCTTTTGGGCTCATGAACGCCGGGGAAACTTTTCAAAGGGCCATGTCTTACGCGTTTCATGACATCAAGCACATTGTGCAACCCTATCTCGATGATTTACCTGCTCATTCATTACATCGAGCTGATCATCTCATCCATTTACGAGCAATCTTTATGAGGTGTGGGAATTATCGAATTAGGTTGAATCCACACAAGTGTGTTTTCTGTATAGAAATGGGTCGGTTATTGGGGTTTGTTTTTTTGAAAGCCGGCATTCGCATCGACCCCTCGAAGGTTGAAGCTATTCTCAAATTGCCTCCTCCTTCGAGTCTTCGCCAACTCCAAAGTTTGCAAGGGAAAGCAAATTTTTTACATCGATTCATTCCTAACTACGCCGAGATCACAAAGGGTTTTACCCAGTTGTTGAAACAGAATACTCCATTCTATTGGGATGAGATAGCTGATAAATCTTTTGATGCACTAAAACACGCGGTGACCCATGCACCGTTATTGCATCCTCCCAACTACAACCAGGACTACTTCTTGTATCTTGCCGCCTTGCATTCCACCATTGGAATGGTGTTAGTTCAGGAAGATGAATTCGGTACTGAACATGTGATATATTACCTTAGTCGAACCTTAAATCCAACTGAGCTAAAATACTCACATGTGGAGAAATTGGCATTGGCAGTTGTTCAAGCTGTCCAACGTTTTCGTCATTACATTTTACTACGCAAGACTACAGTAATTTCTGATTGCAACCCTATGATCTATATTTTGACCAAACAATTGCTAGGGGGCAAGTACTCCAAATGGATTGTGATCCTGCAGGAGTTCGACTTGGAATTTGAAAAGTCTAAGTCGAAGAAATCTTTAGTTTTTGCGGAGTTAATGTGTGACTTCCTGCGTGCTGACACAGAAACTGTGGCGGAGGAGCCCATTGCGGACGAATCCTTGTTTCTAATCAGCACTTTAGATCCATGGTATGGGGATATCATTGTTTATCTCCAGACACAATCCTTTCAGCCAGAAATTTCAAGGTCAGAACATCGAAAAATACGATTCCAATCCCAAAAATTTAGAATTATTGGAGATAGACTTTATCGCCGTGGGGCGGACTCTGTTTTTCAACATTGTTTAACTCATGAGGAAGATGAAAGGGTTCTAAATGACTGTCACTCTGGAGCGTGTGGTGGTCATATGTCTAGGTTTGCTACAACCCAAAAGATATTGCGTGCTGGCTACTTCTGGTCGTCTTTGTTTAAAGATTGTATTAACACGGTCCGAAAATGCCACAACTGCCAAATTTTTGATCGAAATATGCGCGCTCCACCTGCTCCTCTCCACCCTATAATTGCCGTCGGTTCTTTTGCGAAATGGGGTATTGATTTTATTACATGTAACCCTCACTCGGCTGGGGGGCATTCGTATATCATCCTTGCGGTAGATTATTTTACGAAGTGGTCCGAGGCGATGCCTACATTTGAGGGAGACGGCAAAACGGCTGCGATTTTTGTGTTCAATCGTATAATTGCTAGGTTTGGTGTCCCACAAGTGATTATCACTGATCATGGGCGTCATTTTCGAATCGTTATGATGACTGAACTTACAGGCCAGCTTGGCTTGCGTCACGATAGTTTAACTCCATATTATCCACAGGCTAATGGTCTGGTTGAAGCCATCAACAAAGTTCTAGTCATCATGATCTGACGAATCATTGGGATTCATAGGTCGAATTGGCATAACATGCTATTTTCAGTGCTTTGGGCGTATCGAACCTCAGTAAAAATGTCAACAGGGTTCACTCCTTTCCAACTAGTTTATGGTTTGGAAGCTGTGTTACCCATTGAATGTGAAATCCCATCATTGCAAATGGCCATCGAATTACTTCCAGCCACTTCCGAAGAGGAAAGACATTTTTTATACTTGGCTCAGCTAGATGAGAATTAACGTGATGCTGCATTAGCGATCAAAACTCATGTAAAACGTATTAAAGCTCAGTATGATCGAAATGTGATCCATCGAAATTTTTCGCAAGGAGACCTAGTCTTATTGTACGATCAAGCAAATGATAAATTAGGCACTGGAAAATTCGTACCTATGTGGCATGGTCCTTATGCTGTCAAGCGAAAGCTGGAAAAATGGGCCTATGAATTGGTAGACTTTGACAGGGTCTCTTTAGGTAAACCCAGAAATGGTCTTTACCTAAAGAGGTATTATGCTTAAATCTGGGTGTGGAGATTTTTTAGTTAGGTTAGTTTTCTTTCTAGCTGGTGTGTTTTAGTTTAAGAAAGTGTGCTTAGCTTAGAGAATGTTTTTCATCATTATTCATGCTTATCTTGGTTTTACTCTTGGTATTGCAGATGTCGACGCCTCTCCAAACATACATTGGTTTTGCTGATGGTGCTTTTCGTAATACATGGAACATTTCTTCCGCAGCTTGGGTTATCTATTCGCCCTCTGATGAGTTGGTATCTATGCATGGGGTAAGCCTCGGTCAAACAACGAACAACATTGCCGAGTATAGTGCAGTGATTGAGTTATTATCTGAATCTATTTCATTTGGGATTTGGAGTTTGATAGTGAGGTTAGATACTGAACTTGTTGTATTATAGCTTAATAGAGTATATGCCATTAGAAATCCAGTGTTATTAAGATTATTTTTGAGAGTGCGTCTTTTGGAACGTGAATTTGATTATATTGAATATTAGCATATTCCAAGATATTTAAATACATTAGCATATGCAATTGCTTCTCGAATGTTAAGTAGACATTTGCAATAATCATACAAATAAATTTAAAAACATTCCATAACATGTTTTACAAGATAAGCCGGTAATAGTGATATAGTATAACATAGGAGTGTGTCAAAATATACATTGTCCTCAATCATAGGTTGAAAAACACCTTATGATCGGCAAAAATGTTAGTACAAAAAGCAAAAATTTCATATGTGTCTACAATAGGCGATCATCCTATCACTGGTGATGATCTAGATAAGAAACCACTGTATGGGCCACCTTACAATGGAACCTCCTGAAAGGTCGTGGGACCCCAATCACATAGCACTGAAGTCTAAGAGGAATGTCATCTATGCCGGTCTCCGGAATGTCTCCTGTCAAATGTTCTAGATGGCTTTCCAATTCGGCCAAGGTCTCTACTGATTCGTCCTGTGGGGCTGGTGCTGCTACAGCTGGTTGTTTCCTCTCATAAGCCCAGAGAGCGGGTGGTCACCGTGGACCAACATCTGCATTTGAAGCTTTTACTATCAATTTTGGGACGAGATAAAAACAAAAGAAAATTAAATTAGGAAAATGTTGAAAATGATTTTACCTGAGTCATCCTATTGCTCTCCTGGTGGAAGAGTCATGTCTGGGTCACCACGAAAATCTACCCAGCGTAAGGAAAGTCCTGAATAGCAAAAACCTGGTTTTCCAACCAATGGAAATACTCAGGAGTGAATCGAACAACCTCTGTCCCCTTCTTAGGATGACGGGCCATAACTGCAACCCATCACATCAGTTTGGGCTATCGAGGAAGTCTAGCTCCAACAGTGAGGTGCTGTGGGACCAACATTGGGACCCTCTCCAAACCAAAGATCATGACTAAAGCACCATATCCAAAGGTCTTCAGTTGTCCATTCTTGGCTCTAGTCAGTTAGCCTTTTATATTAGCCAACACAGCATCACACCAGTTGAAGATGGTGCCTCGAAAGCAGTCAACTGCCATCCGCATCTGGGATCCAGTGGCTACATGTAGTGCTGTGCTCCCGCAGAGCCTGGTAACATTAAACGCTATTACCTTGAGTTCAGGAAGGGATATGGTTTTGAAATCTATCCCTTTGTCTCTAGTCTGGTTGTTATAGAACTCTAGCCAGAGGCTATCGACAGACTGGCCACCTGGCCTAGTCCCGAATAGAGTCAAATGTTCACCTCTCTTAGGCAAACCGGTCAAAAAGTATATGTCTGTCGGCTCCATTTCAAGCTGGTGACCACCAATGAAGAAGCACTGGTCCTGTATGCTCGACCTGTCTACCAGCCACTGCAAAAAGTCCACCTGGGCCCTCATGCCAGGTATGGCCCAGAATTTGTATAAGCCGCATGTCTTCAATGCATCAATCGAAGGTTGATGATTTATCGTGGCAAGATCTACATCCTCATGCTCCCATTCTCGCCAATCAAGCATGATGTAGACTCTACATTCAACAAAAAGGCGAATTAGAATGTCTAAAAGCAAAGTTTTTGGGTAAATTTTGAGAAATTTAGGGTTAAAAACACTTGCTGCGGGGACTGCACCCTCTCTGTTAGAGACAGTGCATGGGTCCACACCTCACCTTCACGGCAGGTGTGGACCCCTGACTTTTTTCCCATTACGAAAAAGTTGGGGTCCGCAGGTTACCTGTGCTGTGCCTGCGGGCCCCCGCGCGCGGGTTTTGAACCTAAGAATCCCTTAAAAAATGAAATTAAAACCTAAAAAAAACTTTGAGACAGATGAATTGAAAGAGTAGGATGATGTGGATTACCTGGAGGAGACGGCGTTCGATTCCAATGGACGGATTTTCTGCAATCTTCACGGGAAGTTTCTGATCAAAAGCTCTATTTTCTCACCCAAAACTCAAACGGTAAAAATGAATTTGAAAAAGCCCTTTTTATAAGTTTTTTGGATAAATGAGTTTTAAATTTGTTTATGTTTCACTTTAAAGAGGTAACTTTTGAAGCATTTTTATCCATTTGAAACAGGTATGAGTAATGTTTGAGTTTTTGTTCAAGATAACGGATTTTTCAGGCGAAATCGGTCATTTTCAACGAAAAAATATTAGAGTCACCTTGAAGCTCTTTTCTGACTCCTAAAACACGAAAAGATCGCCGAGTTTTTCTTTTTAAACTCATTAAAATGGAACTAAAAAGACAGTCCACTTACAGCTCTTTTTCTGACCGTAAAAACATGAAAAGATTGCCGGATTTTTGTCGTTTCAAATTCGATATTTGTTATAAAACGACGTGTCATTGATCACTTTTTTACCTTTTTAGATCAGAGGCACTAATTACGAAAAGTACTCCTTGGTCGTAATGATCAAGCGGTTCTCTCAAGTATTATTTTATACTTTTTCGGGCTTGGGAGACACAAATTTACGAAAAAGGACAACCATGGAGTTTCCTTAAGTTTTTTCAGACTCTCTAAAATTGAAAAATGCCGAGTTTCTCCTATACTGGACTCGTTAAAATTTGATAGTAAAGGACCTGTTCAATTACAAACAGGAATGGACCACTCCTTCTTAGGGTTCAAATTTAAACTAAGTTGGACTCATCCGAAGGATGAGCTTATAATCAAGCAAATGTTATCATCCTCAAGCTTGTCAAAAATAAAGAGGTACTTGCCAGAAATGGTGGGGGAAAAGAGAGAAAAATGAGCCTGTTTGTCATACTTTGTAACCACTCTTGAACACGACACTTTTATTCACCTGGTTTGGGAAATCCTTTGCCTAACAGTTGATCAAACCATATTGAAAGTCTTCAGCTGGTTTCTGGGTATTAACTTTGGGTCAATTGTCACCAAACCATCTGCTGTGTCATTATGTGTTCAAGAGGTCAGTGCAAATAAGCCATTCATCTGCAAAATATCTGCCATCCATCTTGACCATCCCTGAGTCAGTCCTTGCAAATAAATTTCTTCAAACTTGATCTATGATTTCGTGTTGTGGGCTTGCCTACAACGGATCACTTTCTATCAACTTCAGCTCATTATCTAGAAAGATGATCTAGAAATCGTCAGTGCCTTGGGATCTGCATGCCTCAATGGCAGGTTTCTCGCCTTCGACGATAGGTTGCATCATTGACCTTCGATCAAAGGATTTCGTGACATGTTCGACATCAACACATCTATTCACATCTCATGGATTGTACTGAGTACTTTGAGAGCCATTGACATTACTGGTGGTTTCTATCACACTTGTTAACAATTTACATCATTAACTGGTAATCAAGTGGTTTCTACCATGTTCGACTTCAACACATTCATTCCCATGGATATAATCATACTATTTCGGGAAATAGAAATGAAGACCCTGGATCTAGTTTCCGCCATCCAGGCTGCGAGGAATTTTGTATTCATTATATTGTGGACTATTCATAAACAGATGGTTGCGTCCATACTGTGTCTACATGTGTCTATACTTGTGATGTATTACAAGATCATTCCTATATCAGACCAGTAGTTAGTTTTCTAGTCAGTTTTGATCTGAGTATGGGAATTCCTACCTCAGCGATGATATGATCTCATATATATATTTGCATTGAATGTTTGTTACAGGTTCCAACCAGGCTCCCCATAAGATGATCCTCGAAATGATAAAGTACTTCACCCTTCCTAGATGATAAATGAAATCCTGATCTACTACAGACTTCGCACTTTAGGGGGCAATCTGTTACACAAAATATTGTCACCATGACTATTTGCAGTCAGTATGGGTCTATCATCATTCATACTGTCCTCCTAAGCAAGTCTCAAACCTCAGCTCTTCATGTCAAGCTTTGAAAATGAGAGAAGGACCTTTAAAAATCAATAAAGTTCTGGTTCTGTACTTTCTCTCACTGTTGCCTGTGGTCCCACACCCCCTGTTCATATTACTTGTGGACCTGCCCGCTCTGTCTCTAAAGGAGTGGGTGCGGACCCTTGTGAAAGTAAAAAAGGTGCTAGTTTATTCTAAAAAACTCACTTTGGGTTAATTCTAGATGATTCTAGAAGGAATTTTGACGTGGATGTTTCGCTCCTAGGTGTTTCATGCATCCCAAAAGAGAAGGAGCTAATCCCTTGATGAGAGGAGCTATCCCCTTGAAGGAGGGCTTTATCCCTTTGAAGGAGGACCTAGTAACTTCCCTCTATTGCACTATAAATTAAGGCATTGGGCTGGTTGCTAGGGAAGTTAGAAGCTGAACATTTTTGAGCTTAAATGCTGGTGGAATTGAGACTTCCTAGTTAAGCTTGAGAGGAGAGATCACATACCTTTTGGCTTCATTGGGAAGAGAGTGAAACTTGTCAAAGTAGAGGAGACTTCTTGTTGGACCCTGGGAGGAGCTTGTACAGCATCAAGGCACAGGTTGTAAAGTTCTTCTTTGATTTGAATTAATACAATCAGATTCATTTTTCTCAACAAATTGTCTTATGTCATTTGTTTCATGAATCCCTTGATCATCATGATAAGTATGCTTTATGATATTTTCTTTTCAGGTGCTATTTAATTTGTGTGTTTGTTTGTGTTTGCAGATTTGCTACAAAGGAGCTCATTTGGATCAAAGGAGCGAGGCTTCCACAAACTTGCATTGGACTCAAGGTAGGCCTAAAACACTTGTTTGCCTTTGTTTATAAATTGCATATTTAGAGAAAGATAGTTTTTGATTGGCTTGCTTGTCACTAGATATCATTAGGTACTAGGGAGGTCGATCTTGTCCACAAGAACGACTCATTCCATGTGACAATACCCATGACAAAATACCTCTATGAGGTAGTATTTGTTTTCTCCCTAGAAACTCCACAACATTATCTCATATAATTATAAAATAAACCTCACTCACTTGAACTCTTCATAAAGTTTAAATTTAATACTGGATTTAATTGTGATGGCTCTATTAAGAGGTCATGGTTAATGTTTACATTGTACATGACACATGAGAGTTGTCACTGAGAATCTTACCCATATAGAGGGTTGGTCAAAGAGAATCCCACCTAACACCACTAAGTCTTATTTTACAGCCATTGTAATATTTCTAATACGACTGTGTCTTTTGTTTTGCAATCGCTAGAGTATTTCCCCTGGGCCAATCTCTTCATTTCAACACTAAACTATTTAAATCTCCCCAATTTGTAGTCATTGATTATATTGAGCCAAAATATAACATTTATCTCAGGTATGTTTCTAATACTATTCTATTGTGTGGCTAGAGGAAATCACCCACAAGAGATCATGTTAGGTATATGTTGATATTGTTCTACTGTGTGACCAAAGGAAATCACATAGAAGAGATCATGTGGGGCAGGGAAAATTTTAAGAACCCCCCCTAAATTTACATGTATAATAAATGGGCGAATCTCCATGGTATATAGGAAAAATGAAAGGCGATTTTATCAATAATATGATATGTATATATAATTTTTTGGCGAATCTCTCACCAGGCATAGCGAATATTTTACTCAATTATAAAATCTTGTGTTTATTGAATACACAAATGAAATCATTGCATTTCTTTAAAATATCTTTTGAAATCAAAATTACCGAAATTACATATCGATAACCTAGTGGGTGTAGGATAAAATTCACCCGTGCCATTCATAGAAAGCATGAGAAAAAACCTAATACTATATATAAAACCAAGAAAAATTCAAATTCATCACTTCTAGGGACCTCGTAACCATCCTGCCAATACACAAGTATGTTCCTTTTTGCAATTAGAAAAATTACCTAAATTACAATCTGTTTACTCCAGCATATGTTGGAAAGTTTAAAACAGAAGTATACAAATATACTTGTCCAATGTCTATGCTTTAACCATTCACCTAAAGATGTTTTTACAATATAATTTCCTAAGTCTATTTAATAACTTCGTTATCATAAAAACCAACCTATATCCATCTTAACTCCACATCTACCACTCTTAAGGGGATGAAATCTATTTATCCCTCTGAGCACTTGGTAGACCCAGAATTAAGATGGATCTAAGATGATAGAATTTCCCCTTTAAATAGTCTATGCTCACATGAATACCAGGGTATTACCATGGGTCAATACCATGGGTATCATAAACCTGGAGCTTAAAAATTACTATTAATAATTTATAAAAATTAATAAAATTAATAGTTGATTTTTATTTTATTTTTTATTTTAACCAAGCTAAAATGTTTAACATACATTAAATTACAACATCCATTTTTACTCTTGATCGGATCAAATATTTTTTCACTCTCTGCTAGTTTGCATATCACGATATTTGATACCTCTCGGGGGTTAGTAGATCCAGAGTAAAGATGGATCTATGCTGGTTTAATTCCCCCATTTAAATAACTACATTCTAGGTGAATACCATGGATCAATACCATGTGCCATTTTGGTGAATACCATGGGTGAATACCATGTGCCATTTTTATTTTTATTAATACTAATATTAGGGTTAATAATGTTTTTTTGCATGGTATTAATAACAATCTAGTCCATGGTATTTGTCTCATAGTATTTTGCCCATAGGTTTCACCTAAATATAATGCATTTTTTGAGTGTTCGTAAATATAAGGTGACTTATGGAGTAAATATAAAAAAATGTTTTATTTGTTTACCATACCTCTGGTTTATTTATATTTTTATTAATTTACCATACATCTTTTACAAATATGGTATTTTGCCCATATGATTCACTTAAATAAAACCTCTTTTTGAGCCTTCATAAATAGAGGGTTATGGACTAAATATAAAAAGAGGTTTTATTTATTTACCATGCATCTAGTTTATTTATATTTATATTTATTTACCATACCTTTTGAGTAAGTATAAAAATACGTTTTATTTATTTACCATACCTCCACTTTACTTATATTTTTATTTGTTTACACCCTTGCATGTATATAAGGTGACTTAAGGAGTAAATATAAAAAATGTTTTATTTATTTACCATAGCTCCCATTTATTTATATTTCTATTAATTTACCATACCTCTTTTATAAATATGGTATTTGGGCCTTTGGCCCATAGGATTCACTTAAATAAAACCTATTCTTGAAAATGGGTGAATGGATTTACTTAAATAAAACCTATTCTTGAAAATGGGCGAATGGAAGGTTGTAACTCCTAATTTCAAGGGCTAAATTTACCTTTTTTACCCTCTCCCTTAAAATAAGGTGGGCTATTTGAGGTGATTTGTAAAAATGTACTATGATACAAAATATTCGCCCACTAAAAATTTAAAACCCCTTAATTTCGCCAAAGGGCGAACATTCGCCCCTAAAATTTTCTATGATGTGGGGTATATGTTAATATTTTTCTACTGTGTGATCTAAGAAAATCACCCACAAGAGATCATGATAGAGTATAATAGAAAAAAAACCCCTGATTCTTCCCTCTGGTTGCATAAAGTAACCCCCCATCCTTGTGTCCAATCTGGCCCAAATCTTGTAAGCCAATCAAATTGGTCCACCCATTTCCTTTTTTCCATATTTGTTTTGTTAGTATTATCATCCTTGTTTTGTGTTTGCCTTGTCATCCCTTGCTTTCCACTTGCCAACTTCCATGGCTGTAAAAGAACCAAGATATATCCCAGCAGTAATCCTCCTCAGTCCTGGAATCCATGTCCCTAGATAAACCCATTTAATTTAATTAAGATTACAATTTTTATAATAAGTGGTTAAATGTAATTGGGGTTATTATAGACAACACCCTAGAAAAAAAAAATGGGCAGTGTTTTGTGTCTATTTATGGCAATTTTTGACACATAAATTTTGCTAAAAGAGACTTGGTGGTGCATGGTGTTTTTCCCATGGTTTTGTAGTTTCGAATATGGAGCTATGATTGTATTCTAATCTATGATAAATGGGTTGGTGATTTATGAATGCCACATTATATATATTGTATTGTAGTACTGTATAGAACAATGTATTGAAAATCTTATTGGTTTTCCTGGTTAGGGTTTATAGGATAAAATCTCTGTGTTAATGTGTTTTCCATTACATCATTTATATTTTATTAAGAATTGTTTTGTAGAAATTAATTATACAAAGTAAAACCCTACAATGCGACATCCTCTTGAATCATTCTTATCAAAATAGGAAGGTCAAATTTCAGGTGGTATAAGTTTTTCATACGAACTTTGATTAAGGTGGTTCTGTTGGGCAAGGAATCCCCCCATAGCATGTTTTGGGGTTCAAAGCCCAAGTTTTGGTCAAAGGTTTTGTAAGACTCTGTGAATTGCGGGCACAGAGTGTGAAGTAGAGGTCAAGTCATAGGGTTGTCTGCCCTAAAGTAATGTAGTGTAATGTAAAGTCATGTTGGCCTACCCATGGTCCGTGGACCATGGGATTGTATAAATAGAGCGAGGCTCTAAGTTGTAAAGAGAGCATAGGAATAAGAAAGAAGAATGCAAATGGTTCAAGCTTAGAGTAGTATTCTAAATGTATTGGGTCGTAGTAATAGGAAGAGGCTCTACAACTGAGTGCGTAGAGGCCTAGTAGAGTCCGTAGATGAGTGCACGAACCCTTGCAGTTGAGTGTGTAGGGCGGTGTCGAGTATGTAATTGGGATTGAAGATTAAAAAAGAGAAGTTGATTCTTATTTCTGTGTATTTGTTATACCTTGCCTTCTTTATGTTTATATTGGTTTATTTGTTGTGCACACTGATATGACTGATGAATATGCTGTAATAGTCATTAGTCTTACCTGAACAAGTTAAGTAATCAGATAACTACATATTAAATAGCAAGGAACTTGGGTATTATACAAGTTGCACCCCGACTAGAGCTCCGCGGAAGCAGCACCATAGGGTGCGAAGGGATCGCAAGTGCACGTAGCAATGGGTCAGACCGCGGACCTCCAGAAGCCCATTAGACATCCCAAGGGTGCAGAAACCTGGTTCTAGCACCCTCCCATACTACTTCGGGTGAGACGTCAGTCCGCACTCTGCGGACTGTTGCTGAAAGGGCCAGTAGTACTAGGATTTTCTTGGCTAAATCACCTCTGAACCTGGGTCAGGCCCATACAAGCCAACAAATGGTTTCATTGCCGGGACTGGGATCTGCATAAAGGATGTTTGATGTCGTGCCACTGGAATCCAACAAAGAAAGAAATTGAAGAGTGGTTGGACAAGAAGATTCACAAGTTCGCGGTGCAGGAGAACAAAAATCTGTGAGTATCTAAGGAACAATGGTTGGAGCGCTACTTGTATACGAAAATCCATGAAATTTTCCTTTCATCCTTTCCTTCTGAGTTGTATGAGTGGATTGCAAAGTTAGTAGAGAGCTAGGGAAGGTGTAGGCTTGATAAACCAATAGTGTGGACTCCGGAATTAGTGCGCAGACTAGAAGCATCAGAAGATAAGATTGCACGAGCTGTGGACCATTGGCTCAACTGAATAATAGGAGGATTTATCATTGAGTTTGTGTTAGACACGACCGTCAGCTATAGTGAGGTGGAGCGACGTTTTCTCAAGGGACCGCGAGGTAAGTATATTAAATCTTTAAACACTTACATTAAGATGCTATTGTGTGAAAGGCGGGTTCTGCGAATAAATTAATGTTTCAGACTATGCGAAGTGGGAAGATATATAGAAGCAAAAGTAGCAAAGAGCTAGAAACCAGTCCCTTAATTTCACCCTTGCGGGAGAGCGAGGAAGAGCTTGCGAAGGTTTCTCTGAGAAGTGCGGTCAGTTTGATAAGACAAGGAATTCCACATTTACCACCTCCACCCACACTGCCACCCATTTCACCCTCCTCACGTCCATCTCCATCCACCCCACCTCCACCACTGCCACAGTTCAGTATGGCAAGTGCGGTCAAACTACCGATGTTCAAGGGAGTAGGGAACGAGGATCCGGACCAATTCTGGTTCGTTGTAAGAGCAGTATGGGAAGCATAAGGTGTCATGGATGATAATATTAAAAAGGTTACACTGGTGAGCGCGCTACAGGATCATGCATTAACGTGGTATATAAAGCATTCTAATGACCACCCAAACGCAAGAATCATAGAGATCCAGGCCACACTGAATAGGGAATTTAGCAGGCCAAAATTAGAAACACAATCAATAATCGGGTTTAAGGAGATCACGATGCTCCTGGGTGAGACTGCTGGGATCTGGACCAGAGTTTGAAGAGTATGATCCACGAAGCCAATATGACATTAATAGATGCATAGCATCATGCATGGTTTGTGGCCTCACTTATGCCACACTTAAGGATGGTGCTGTCACACCAAAAACTTTCCACCCAGGCTGAAGCATTGGAGATGGCAATGAGATTGCATGAGACCCCTATACAAGACCCTGGGTTGGGAGTCCAACAAATCCACATGCAAATGCATAATCTGTGTCTAGAAATGCAAAGTTTGAAACAGGACAAGACACCTCGGCTGGAGGTGCACGAGGAAGTATGGTGCATAAAATGCAAAGGCCAAGGGCATGACAAGGACCACTGCCCAATATTCGAAAACTACTTGGCAGGAGGAGGGCCAATGCCGTTAAGGCCGGAGGCAGAGGTAGGGCCAAGTGCGGAATTTTCATTATGGTGTGCGATCTGCCAGATAGGAGGAAAACACACCACGGATAATTGTCATCTGTTGCAGAAGTATACGTAGACGTTCCAGTAATTGTTTTGTAATTTCTGTAGGTCGGTAGGCCATGACGAATGCACCTGCTGAAGCTATGAACTAATGATGGATCAGACTCTTGCCTATAGGGTGCAAACTGAAATGCGAGCCCTCGACCCAAATGTAAGGATGAAGTGAGCTGGGTTTCAGGGGCACGATCGAGGTCGAGGTGGAATGGGACTAGGAAGGGATCGCATACAAATAATTTATTACAATTGCGGAGGGCCAAGGCATTATGCTAGTGATTGTACAAACCTGACAAGAATATCATGTTAGTACTGTACTCAGTTTGATCATGAGGCAAAAGACTGCCCTTCACTGATAGCGAGGATGCGCGAAAAGGGGGTACTACAACCCCCTTTGACTCAGAATTTACAAATGATGATGGCTGAACTGCGCGAAGAAGACGCAAATGTAAACATGATGCTCAGGAGCGGTATGACCACGAGAGATGATAAAGGAAAGAAGCCAGAAGAAAGCAAGTGGTTTCACAAGGCTCCTACAAAGGAACTCGAGTTTGATTTAGAACGCACGAAGGAGACATTCATGGAAGCTAAGAAGAGCTTCACAGAGGCCTCCACTTCAAGTAGTGAGAATCAACTAGAATCAGGGATGAATCCTTCAATGCTCACTACCTTTCTAGAGACATGCATGAAACTGCTGCACGACAGCAAGGCAGTCAAAGGACTACATGAACTTATCACTAGGTGCACGGGGTCAAGAGAATTGCACGTGGTCCAGAAACTTGGGAAGCATGCATTGCGTACAAGGAGTGAAATGAGGTTGATTGCGCAAATATGTGAGTACGAAATGGATCAGGTAATCTTGGATCTAGGCTTGGACGTGAATGTGCTACCAAAGCAAACATGGGAACACATGGGCAGACCCACGCTGCAATGGTTTCCTATTCAGTTACGAATGGTGAACCAACAAAAGACTCTGCCCATGGGAAGATTGCAAGGGGTAACAGTTGACATTGAAGGTGCGAGCGTGCAGGCGAATTTTGAAGTGATAGGGATTTACGGTGACAACAATCCCTATCCCGTGCTACTAGGAATAGGATGGGCCACCGATATGAACGAATTCATAAATCTAAAGAAGCGCAAAATGATCTTTGAGAAAAAGTCACTACACGTGGTAGTATCACTAGATCCAACCGAAGGAGTGCGATACACTGAACTAATGCGCGATGACGATAGTGATGATGATCTCGATTGTATTTACAAAATAATTGTGCAAGAAGAAGATTGGGTGAATCCGACTGTAGATGGAAGGATTTCGTGGGAGCGTGAAATCTCTTGTACTTTAGATTCACATGAAGAGATAGAGCGATGGAAGAATTGGCTGCACGAAGTAACAATGCTGAATGTGAACATGATGGTTTGATCACTACGTTGTGTGATAACAGAGGCAAGGGAGCTCCCAACATATGATGGATTGTTAGCGGTGGATGAATTTCTGAGCAAATTTGAAAGTGCAGTACTGGAACAACAACGGTTCGATGTGCTGAAGTGGGCACTACGCGTAACACCTGCACGATGGTGGGATATGCATCAAGGAAATTTTGAGGACTGGCAGGGGTGCAGAAGGATGATGTGCCTACGTTTTGGAAAACCCCAGCTTTGAATGCAAGTAAGTCAACAGGGGCAGAACAACTTGCGCGCCCATATTTCTCGATGGGTACAGACATATGCTGTAAAGACCGCACATGCACACACTAGCCCCGGGATAGAGAATCAGAACAAATCAAAGTAGCAGGAAAGGTGATGCACACTACCAAGTATCCACGTTGAAGCATTTGATAGGGTGGGCAAAATACTAAACAAGGTTGACGAGGCGAAATGGATTTATTAGGACCTGTGCGTGCCAACAGTTCGATGGGCCTACTGGGCCATGTGCAAAAACCTAAACGTAGAGAAAATTCCAAAGTTGCAGAACAAAATGGAGACCATAATTATTGAAGAAAATACAAAAAGGAATCCACACGTATTGGACCCTGTAGTGGTGGCAGTGCACGATGGCAAGGAGGAAGAAATCACACATCTATGTGAGGATGAACATATAAGGATTCAGGAGACCATCCGGCGAGGGAACCTTAAACTTCACAAACTCAAAAAGGACTGGGTACAATTGAGGAAGACAAGCCTTTTGATGAATGTTGAGATCAAGAGGCTGGAAAATAAGATCACGCAAGCATGTCTCAAACCAAGGATGACAAGGCAAGATACAGATGATCGTACCACTACATTAGAAGAGTGTCGCCGAGAATTCATGACTCTGCTACCATGGCTAAGACCACACCTCACCAAAAAAAGTAACCAGGGGAGCACACTACATACAACGGAATGTGTGGCGCCGGCGGTCGCATACACAATTGAGGAGTTTCCGCAGACTATGCTAGCAAGCAATTTGAAGTCTCACATAGGTGGTGCGACCACCTGACTAGCCATAGGGAGCATAATCTCAGTGTTCTAGACAGTTGAAAGAGAGCGTAGGACTCTAAAAGTGTCTGTTTGGGGGTTGCGCGATAAGGGATGTGCGCACATAATCAATAGGACACAAGGTTCACACCCACGCATAGGGGGCTGCACTGCTGCGTAGGTAGGCTGGGAAGTAACTGTTGGTGTCACTATTCATGATGAGATGTCCAATTTAAGGAAAAAGGGAGCAAGCGGTGGGCATTTAAGACACAAATTGAGAGCTAGATTTAGGGAAATCTGCCGCTAAGAAAGCATTGATGGCTCATAATTGGGGGGAATAGTTGAATTTGAATTCAAAAGGCACTATAAAACTCCAAGGGCTAACCACAAGACAACACTTGTTCATTTGAGATTTGAGCAATTACATAGAGCATAGAGTGTTAAGTGTGAAGCGATATTTGAGCCCTGCAATTCACGAATGACCACATACAACTCAAATAGGATGACAGCTACCAGGAGAGGTTTGGGCTATGTAGAAGAAACCACTGACGAGGCCACACAAAACCCCATGGTGCATGACGTTCCTAGAGACACGGGGGTCACGCCGAAATTCCAAAATCACCTCGGACACCGAGGACCAAGAAAGATAAGCAGGAGGCGGGACTAGTCCGCATGTCCTCGCGAAATCCGCGGTTCGGTAAGCTATCCATGGAAGAAAAGGGCAAGGATGTCACCATTGAGATAGATGATGAGGAGGAGGACCTATAGGCTCTGATAGATGAGATAGAAGCAGTAGAAGACATGGAAGAGGACATCCAGAAGGTGCGCGCTGCAGTGAAATTACCCAAGTACGTTCCTCCGCAGAAAGGGAAAGCTAAGATACCCAAGGATTTGGATGTCGCGAAGAGCACACTCCAAACCTCTCTCGAAAAGAGACACTCAAAATAAGAGAACAAAAGAGACCATTTTACTCATTAAATTGAAAACAAGGCATCCTAGTCACATCCGGGATGAAGAAAAGAGTCTGAGGTTCAAGACACACTGGCACTGGAATGGGAGAAATTCTAATTTTTTCTTACCCCTGAGAACAGAGTGACTTTTGGTCCAAAAGTAGCATCGATCGAGGGATTCAAATAAAAATAAAAAATAACTTCACACAGGGCCAGACTTAACACATCAGAGGGTGGGCTAAACCAAGAAAGCATACTAAGCAAGCTAAATGAAGCTTTCTAGTCAGGGAGAAAACAATATAAAAAGCTTACAGGGTCGAAAACACAAGAGCAGAACACACTGGCCAAGATTGCGGTCAAGCCCTAATCTTCACTTACCGGCATCGATGCGACAGCCTAACTGACAACAAGTGCCAGAGGCTGGTCAACATGACTGTTCCTCAATAATTCGCACTCGTTTGCGCGACTGTTCTTCATTAATTCGCGCTTGTCGACGTGACTTTTAGCAGATTAAGCATGCTGGCCGAAGTAACTAAGGATTTTTTTTTTTTTTTCAAAACAGGGACGAGATCTGCTACTATGGATTTTAGACCTATGCCAATAAGTGGGATAAAAGCAACAGAAAAAAAGGAAAATGCGAAACTAGCAAAGTTCTCACAAAATCATGAAATCTAAAACAAACAAAAGGATGGGATCTCCCCAATGGAGTTGCCAATTTGTCATGAAGTAAAATTATAAGTGCGGACAAAAAAGGATTTCTCTTGCCTGATAATGGGTCTAGCCATAACAGATACATTCCATGGAAGATTTCCTTAGGTTAGAATCAATCAAGAGGGCCTACATCTTGGTTGCTTATCCTGCTTGATGATGTCCTCACTTGCTCGCTTCAATAATCTCTCGCTTCCTTCTTTAAGCTCTTGAAACAAGTAAACAACAACAACACACAAACATAATAATAAACAAGTTGCAATTCAACCTACTTAATAAGTCAAGAGGCATTAAGACATGAATATGTAATATTACAAAACATGTAGGAAATCAATTGATAGTTGCATATATTAATATTCAAAGAGAGATTACAACCATTCGTCTTGACGTCACAGTCTTCCTTTGACAAGACCAAGTGCCCACACACTTCTGCTAGCACTTCATGATGCCTTCAAACAAAAATAGCTTAAAGACTCTTCCCTTTAGGCTTCACTTCAAACCAAACACACTTCTCCTTCATACAACTAGATGACTACAACTAGTAATAGCTTACTTGTCTAAAATAGTATATTCACACTCAGCCAAAACTCTAACTCTCACTTTCACACTACTATGTGATTGGGAAGAAGGGAAGTTTATATAGGAAAGATGGATGGGAGATGGATCCTCTTCTCATGGGAGAAGGACTTATCCCTTGAGGTAGTTCCATCATTATAGGGGAAAGGAGCCCAAATTATCATCCTCGACCCCATCCGGCCAAACCATTTACTAGAATTCTGTTACAGAGCTTCTAGAGATGGAAGCTTCGACTCTAATTTAATTTTTTTTCCATAACAGGACTGGAGTGACCGAAACACAGCTCAGTCACATAGATTGGCACAGGTAATAGTGCTAATCTCTGCACATCGCTGAGGGGGGGGGGGCGGCGAGACAAAGTTCATTAGTGTCGGTCTTGTAAATTGGACAAAACAAAAGTTTCAGGGGAAATGGAGCAAAAGGGAAATGATCTGCTAATGAAGAGGGACATAAAGGGAGTTTCTCCATGAAGGCAAATCATGCGGGTTTCATTGTAGAGGTCCTCTAAGATCAAGGAATGGGGAGTACAGGGATAGTGACAAAATGCTGTGTAACAGATGCCCCCTAAAGCGTGAATGTCAAGTCGGAGTGAGGGATGAAATGCTTTATAAATCAGTGTGGGGAACTTGTCTACTGTTGGAAAACCTGCAAGAAAGTATAGATACATATACATAAATTGAGATCTCTGTCAAATGATGCATGAATCATGGCATGGACACAGCCATCCAGAGAATGATCATGTAAATGGATTTAGGCATGGGTGCAGCCATCCGTAAAAGAGGATCATAATGAAACCATGGTATGGTCGCATCCATCAGATAATGAGAAGGATCACATATGATAACTCATGGTCTGGTCATAGCCAGCCATTTGAAAGAGACATGCATATCATCATAACCATGTCACACCACTTCGCAACCTGGACTTTTTGTAATATGAGTCCAGGGTCTTGCGCTCCAACACGACCCGATCAAAGTACATATTCTAACATGAGAATAGATGTGTTGATGTCGAGCATGCTAGAAAGTCACTTGATTACCAATCCATGATGTAAACTATTAACAAGCACGAGAGAAACCACCAATAATGGAAATAGCCCTCAAGGTACTATCAGCACAATTCACGGAATGTGAATATAGGAAATGAAGTCGAACACCTGTGAAATCACTCAATCAAAAGCCAATGATGTGAACTTGTCATCGAGTGTGAAGGACTTGCCATTAGGGCATGCAAGCTCTAAGGTACTGGAAGGGAGTCTCTCGTTCAACTTCTTGGATAATGAGTTGAAGTCAATGGAAAGAGACCGTGTCAAAGGAGGGCCAAAATGAATCCCACATCATCGACATGAGATGAGAGGATGCAAAATGATTTTGGATGATACAGAGAAACAGAGGTAAGTGTAACTGTAGAAGGACAACTCTTGAACATATTGGCGACACAACTGGAAGTTTGGTAGCTTTTGGATCCATAGGATCGATGGTCATAATGATGTGGTAGAGATCAAATGGAAGGCAAAAATGAACGGCCCAAACCTAGGAAGGTCAATGATACAAAGGAGGATATCCCAACCTGACACGAAGCAAAGAGTGTCATGTTCAAGAGTAAGTTACCAACACGAATCGATAGATTTCCAAATTTCCCCCCACCATTTCTGGTAAGTACCCAAATTATTTTTTAATTGCAAGCTTGAAGGGGATAAAATATGCTTGCACTATACGTTCATCCTTTGAATGAATCTAACCTAGTAAGTTTAATGTGCCCTAGGAAGGAGAAGCTCGTGTTATTCATGATGATGAATCGGATGCCACTTAATAGTTTAACGAGTCTGACAAAGGTGTAACGTGATATATTTTTCATGTTTAGAGAGTTTGAAAAAGACATGTAAAATAAAACTCCACATGGTCCCTTTTTGTACATTTGTGCTTCTCGAGCCCGAAAAGGTAGAAAACGATACTTGAGAGAACTACTTAACCATTTCAGTCAAGGAGTACTTTTTTCGTAAATAGTGCCTCCCAACATGAAAATGGGGTAAACTTATACTAGTCACATGACGTTTCACATCCATTAATGAGTTAAAAATGACAAGGGCTCGGCTATCTTTTTGTTTTTAAAGGGTCGGAAAAGAGCTTGAAAGCGGACCCCCCATTTTATTCTCTTTTATGAGTCAAAAGGGAAAAATACTCGGCAATATTTTCATTTTTTTATGAGTTAGAAAAGAGCTTAAAGGAGACTCATCTTGAAGGAACGAGTGGTATAAAGGGTAGCAACTGTTTCTGACAATGGTGGAACTGCTCAAAACATGTAATGGTCAAGAGGTTGGCTAATAAAACCACTCATTACTGTGGTTCCTCAGGAATGGAAAAAAAACCAATTGAAAGCATATGATCGGCCAAAGAAATGGTGGTGATGGAATGAAACAACCAAGGATAATTTAGCTGATAAAAACGACAATCACAAGATGTAAAATTGGCACGGGTTCATTTTTATACAATCTAGAACCATGGAGAAATTTGCTTGGATTCGGTTTGATGTTTACATAAGCTTGAAATGAAAAACTATGCTTTTTATAAGTTCGCATGCCCCCTGCATAATGACTCAGATGCAGTACATGCCCCCCAAGCTTCATTTTAGGCAGCTAGGTGAATGGAATGAAGGTTCACTTTTGAGATCCAAGAAAGACTTGATTGGGATTTTACAAGATCTTAATCAAAGGCTCGATTTGGAAAAGGGAGTTGTTTCATTTTTTAACAAGGTTGATAGAGGAACAAACTATCCTCAGACATCTTGATTCATTTTTTAATGAGGGTGACACAAGACCAAGAACTGTCCTCACCCCTTGTTTCATTTTTTAACGAGGTTAACACAAGACTAAACTATCCTCGAGACCCTTGTTTCATTTTTTAACGAGCTTGACACAAGACAAAGAACTATGCACATGAATCATTGTTTCATTTTTTAACGAGGTTGACACAAGAATAAGAACTATCCTCACCCCTTTGTTCATTTTTCAACGAGGTTTACAAAGGCTAGGAACTATCCTCATACAACTATTCATGGACCATACGAGAACATGGCTCCCAAGAGGTCTTCATTAGACGGAAGGACCATGCTCCAGGAGGAATACATGTCATTTGGTACCAAAGATAGATCAAGTTCCAATGCCCCCATTACAAAATCTACTATACCATCTGTGTGATCATCAACAGACGTGGAGACGGAATGGGTAGCCACATAATTGACCTGTGGCAGGGAAGTTACTGCTTGTGAAAAAGAGTTGATAGGGGATGATGGTTGCAAAGTAGGTGCTTGGTGACCAATGAATGACAATTGATTAATGGTGACTATTCTCCCTTCATGCTGAAAACAAACCACAGGGAAAAGCGAAGAAACAAGAGCTCTCGTGACATAAACAAAGTCGCGTCAAAGAAGAAGATTGAAATCTAAAGGACCTTGGACTACCATCATGTCTATATAGACAGTCTTTCCTCACAAAGTAATAGGGAACTTCGAAAGGATCCCCAAGGGATGACTGGTTCCTCCATTGAAAGCCAACAGATTCTGGGTGACAGGCACAAGCTGTGGGGAACCCAAAGCTTTCCAAGTAGTAGAAGACATGATGCTAATAGATGCGCCTTCATCTAATATAGTTCCAGGTAATACCATATTATAGGCTTGTAATGTGATATGGAAAGGCATATAAGATGGGAGGCGAAAAGCAGTCAAGTGACTCCAATCGAAAGAAATGACAAAACTACTTGCTGGGGGCATCATATGATTGCCCCCATGCTGTACAGGAATAGGAGAAGGACTCTCCTGAACAACCGGGATGGGAGGGTCACTCTTCGATTCATGAGAATCTAAGGAGATGAGAAGAACATGAGCAATATGATCACCACTCTCTTCCAGAATAGAGTGAGAAATTGGTGGCAGAACCAAGTTGACACTCTTTCCGACCAATGGTTGGTCAGGGATAGACACAAGAGAGTCTCACTCAGGGAGAGCAGGATGGGCATGAGATGAATCCAAGTAAATCTCTTTACCAACTAGGAGAGGGTCAGAAGAAAGCCTCTGATAGCCAATAGGAAGTTGGGGTTGACGAGCTGCAAGGTTTTCCCAAAATTTGGAAGCTTTATCCATAAGAGGTAAAAGGTTAAGAAGATTCTCTCCTTCACATAACCTACAGGAGAATCTAATCTTCCCTTTCTTATTACCATCACTAGCCAAGGGTGCAGCATCGACATGATCTCTAGAGGTTGATGGGGATGGTCGATCCAGATTTTGAGATCATGCCTCAGTTAAGACTTTGGGGATGCCAGGATAATCTCAAAGGAGATGGTCACCCTTACACAGCTTGTAAGGGAATCTGACCTTCCGTGGAGGATCAGAGGGTTTGTCTATGGGAAGTGAATTTGGAACAATAGCTGTATGGTTAGCCTTTTGGTTATCTGACTTCTTCTTCTTCATCTTCTTCTTATTCTTCTTAGCCTCTTGGTTACTAGAGTTGAAACTTTCACTAGGCGAAGTAGAAGAGGAGGGTGAAGAAATGGGGGAAGAAGGAGAGAGGTCAACCTTAGAATCATTGTGATGTGATTCAAATGAAGGAGATGTTTGGACAGGAGTCGAAACACTCGGGACGACTAAGATCAAAAACAACTAGACAGGTAGACCAATGGTTAACTCGGGAAGGGACAACGTTGCCATATAAGGAGCACCTGCATTTCCAAAAGAAGGAAAAGGACTAGGATTCCCATCCAAGGGGAACCCTTAACTGGCAGACTCTGGAAAAGTTGCCATTGGAATCGATCCTAAAGAATCACTAAGGAAGATAACTTTAACCAGGAATATTTCATGGGTAGTTAATTTTAAGACACTGAAATAAAAATTTGTCTTTTTATATTTTAAGAGTCAAGAAAAGGACTAAAGGTGACTCTATCGCTTTTGATTGGAAACGAGTTCAAAATGACAAGTGCTCGAATGATCTTTCAAGTTTAATGAGTCAAAAATATTGAATGACTACTCTAGATGATCTAGGTAAATAGGATTACTAGGAAATCGTGAACTGTAGAATACCTCCTGGCGAACCAAGAAGTACGAGCAGGAAATCTCCCCGAATGCTGTGTTCGGTGTATCACGCTCGCAAGGTGGCTGAATCAACTTCCTAAGGATAAGAGGATTGCAGCCTAGTGGGGTCTCCCGTTATATACACGATGGTACGGGGAGCACAAGTTCGTACTAGCGCTGTCTAATGCCAAAGTGAATGACATCTGCTAGGTTTAAAGATGTCGAAACATGTTAATTCAATAAATTTTAATGGTTGATCTTGAATTAGTTTTCAATTACAAGTACCTATCGCTGTCATCTAGAAAAACTCCTACATGCAGCTATATGAGAAAAGAGATCTTTGTCTTCGATGAAAGTTGTCATTAATTGAGAGATAGAGAGCACACAACCAATGCAACAATCAAAGAATGAAAGCTTTCACTTACAAATTTCATAAATGCACTTAATCTTCCTATAACAACAAAAGAAGCTTCATTTCATTTCCATGCCTATGATGATGCAATTCTAGCTTCTCAATAACGCTACTCATGCAAAATTTTCACTTAAGTAAACTAGAATGATGTTCTCCTTTTCATAAAATGAAAAATGAATCTTTCACATAAAGCACTTTAAATGAAAATTTTCACAATTTCGAACAAACAAGCATCAATCAAATCCAAAGCATTATAAATGAAACTAAAAACAACTTCTTCCCTGAATCGAACAAACTAAACACATAAATGCTTCAATCGACAAACCAAGCAATGTAATCTATGATTGGAAAGAGAAAAGAGACACTCAAAATAAGAGAGAAAACAAGATTGTTTTACTCATTCAATTGAAAACAAAGCATCCTAGTCACATCTGGTATGAAGAAAAGAGTTTGAGGGTCAAGACACACTGGCATTGGAATGGGAGAAGTTTTAATTTTTTCTTACCCCTAAGAACGGAGCGACTTTTGGGCCAAAAGTAGCGTCAATCGAGGGATTCAAAGAAAAATAAAAAAGAACTTCACATAGGGCCAGACTTAACACATCAGAGGGTGGGCTAAACCAAGAAAACATATTAAGCAAGCTAAATGAAGCTTTCTAGTTAGGGAGAAAATGGTATAAAAAGCTTACAAGGTTGAAAACACAAGCGCAGAACACACTGGCCAAGATTGGGGTCAAGCCCTAATCTTCACTTACAAGCATCGATGCCACTACCTAACTGACAACAAGAGCCAGAGGCTGGTTAGCGCGACTGTTCCTCAACAATTCGCGCTTGATGGCACGACTGTTCCTCATCAATTCATGCTCGTCGGTATGATTGTCAGCCGATTAAGCACGCTAGCCGAAGTAACTAAGGAAAAATATTTTTTTTTCATAATAGGGACCAGTTTTACTACTATGGATTTTAGACTTAGTCCAGTAAGCAGGATAAAAGCAACAAAACAAAAGGGAAAATGTGAAACTAGCAAAGTTCTCAAGAAATCATGAAATCCAAAACAAACAAAAGGATGGGATCTCCCCAGTAGAGTCGCCAATTTGTGATGAAGTAAAATTATAAGTGAGGACACGAATGAATTCCTCTAGCCCGATAATGGGTCTAGCCACAATAGATACATTCTATGGAATATTTCCTTAGGTTAGAATCAATCAAGAGGGCCTACCTCTTGGTCGCTTATCCTACTTGATGATGTCCTCGCTTGCTCACTCCAGCAATCTCTCGCTTCCTTCTTCAAGCTCCTGAAACAAGTAAACAACAATAGCACACAAAAATAATAATAGATAAATTGCAATTCAACCTACTTAATAAGTCAAGAAGCATTAAGACACGAATATGTAATATTACAAAACATGTAGGAAATCAATCGATAGTTGCATATATTAATATTCAAAGAGAGATTACAACCATTCGTCTTGATGTCACAGTCTTCCTCTGACAAGACTAGGTTCCCACACACTTCTTCTAGCACTTCATGATGGCTTCAAACAACAATAGTTTAAATACTCTTCCATTTAGGCTTCACTCCAAACCAAACACACTTCTCCTTCACATAACTAGATGGCTACAACTAGTAATAGCTTGCTTGTCTAAAATAGTATATTCACACTCAGCCAAAACTCTAACTCTCACTTTCACACTAGTCTGTGCTTGGGAAGAAGGGAGGTTTGTATAGGAAAGATGGATGGGAGATGGATCCTATTCTCATGGGAGAAGGACTTATCCCTTGAGGTAGTTCCATCATTATAGGGGAAAGGAGCCCAAACTGTCATCCTCGACCCCATCAGGTCAAACCATTTACCAGACTTCCATTACGGAGCTTCTAGAGATCTAAGCTTCAACTCTAATTTAAAAATTTTTCCATAACAGGACCGATGTGACTAGAACACAACTTAGTCATACCGATTGGCATGAGGAATAGTGCTAATCTCTGCACATCAATGTAGGGGAGACAAAGGTCATTAGCATCGATATTGTAAATTGGGAAAAACAAAAGTTTCAAGGGAAATGGTGCAAAAGGGAAATTATTTGCTCATGAAGAGGGACGTAATGGGAGTTTCTCCATGAAGGCAAAGCATGCAGGGTTCACTTTAGAGGTCCTCCAAGATCAAGGAATGGGGAGTACAGGGACAGTGACAAAATGTTGTGTAACACACTCCCAATGTACATTTGATTCCATTTGGAAATGTTAATGACCAAAAAAAATATATCCATGACCTTCCCTTCTCTGCTACATAGTCCCTCGGGAATCTGGTCACCCCTTCCATGCAGTCACTCACCTTCCAAGGTCTGCTGGCACCCCCATCCTGGGTAGTCCATCCCTTGGCAAGGCTTCTTCTCATTTGAAGATACAAAAAATAAGGCATATCCCTGACTCAAAACCATGACACTGGTCATAGCATGCTCATGGAAATCAATGAACACTATCAGGTACCAGTGTCCCATAATGGCCTTGCTCTAGAAGTGATTTACCAATATACTGCTACATGTTCCAATCTCCTTCACTATTGCTGCTACTTCTTGTAGTCTATTTCAACCACCCAACCGGGCATATTCATGCTTGCTATACCAAGCACATAAATTCCATTAGATTTAAAATAAATTGAAATGAATTCACATCATACCTCATTGGTAGCTCATCAATAAGTTGCACTTGAAATTATGTTCGCTTCTTGCCACAACATGTCAAACTAACTATTTGATCAAAACATCATGCATAAACATATCACATCTGGTTAGCTCAAAACACAACCATCATACGTTAACATCATAAATCACATATAACCATCATTAACTAGAATCATAGATCACATATAATCATCATATACCATAATCATAAATCACATGCATGATAAAACTGAAATAAAATGTTGATACATATCCTTTCATAAATCCTTGGCTTCTACCTTTGTCTTTATTCCATATGCACTCCAGATCAGTTTCCAGACCAGAAAAAGACCCAGTGTCTTCTCCTAAACCATGTGTATGTACAAATAGTGTGCATCACACACATACAATCACACACTGCATAGAACATCATGCAATACATGCACCTACACCTGACATACAACACATACACCTACATGCAATGTACAATAAAACACAAATACGTATATAGAGTGCAACACAATGAATGCATATGTCACGATACCATGACTACACAATTCACATGCATAGTACCGCATGCCCACAACACATTATATACTCCATGATCTCTATCCCACATGTACAAAGCACCACTACACAACATGTGCACACCATCACATGTACATGGCACCACATGCACAATGTGTACACAACGCCTCATGTACACTTCACCACTGTACAACATGTACATAATACCACATGTACATAGTACCACATGCATGACATGCACACGACACCACATGTACACAGCACCACCTGCACACAATGCCACTTGTACAACATGTACAAAACACCCATTCACACAACACTACTTGTACAATCATGCATTCAACACCATATGTACAATCATGTATTCAACACCATATGTACATAGTGTCACATGTACAACATGCATGCAACACCACTTGTACATAGCACAACATATCCAACATGTACATAGCATCATCTATACACAACACTACATATCCAACATGTACATAGCATCACCTGTACACATCACTACATATCCAATCATGCACACAACACCATATGCAATATTCACACAATACCATCTGTACCATCTTGTACATAACACTATATAAACAACATATACACAAACACTATATATACACAACACCACATGTGCACACATAATAGATGCTACATGTACAACATGTACAACATATGCACAACAGTGGTACCACACTTTCCTTACCAAGAAACCTTGCTTTTGGTGTCTTATCCATGCTTATTCTAGCATGCTGCAGACCACACTTCTTTCATTTTGCTTATGTGTCCCTCGATATGACCTATCCATAACATAAGAATAAGCATAATACAAGCATACAGTATAAATTCATATTCACATGATACTGGCCTCATATATTTTTCATGACTACTCTTCCCTCTTGTGATGCTATGTACATGTTGTATATGTTGTGCTATGTACAAGTGGTGCTATGTACATGTGGTGTCACGTACATGTCATGCACGTGGTACTGTTTAGCAATCATTATGCCGCAAGAATGGTTCTTGATGACCTGTAGAATAGTGACATAGATACATGGATACATACATACATATACATAAACATTAGCATAAACAATCATGATCTTGTTAGACAATGATATGCATACATACATATATATACACATTAGCATTAATAATCATGATCCATGATGACCTTGTCAAACATAACATACATACACACCTACATGTATACATATATAAACATTAATATAATCATGATCATAACATAATTACCAAATATCAAGGTCAAGGTTTAAGAGAACTTCCTTTATTCATGAAACACATGCATAACATTAAGAACAGTCGTTCCCAACATAGCTAAGGCATCTAATGCCTTAGATCCATTTACTTTACCTTTTCTAGTTACCTTTCACATGTTTGTACTGCCACTGTCCATTTACCACTATGGACCAACCATCCCAACTGATTGTCATAGTCTTACCTTCTGTTGCACTTATTCATGCACAAAGCTTCATTTGAGTCTTACATTACCTATTGGGTACCACACATCTCTTCCAGAGCTCCATTAAATTTTCTCATTCCCAACCAATTCCCAATACTCGAAACAATAAAAGGCAAGAACGAAAACAACAACAAGAAGACCATGAAAACCAAAAGAAATATGACACTGCAACAAAGTGGCATAGCTATGCACCAGAAAAAATCAAAAATTAAGCGAAACAATCACAAAAGACCAAAAGCACAAGACTAACAACAGACACCATGACTCAATCCCCATGGTTACCAAGGAAAGTTCAACCTGAGCCTTCTTTGAGATTTCATGGCAACCTCTCTTGCCATGAAACTCCTTGCAACATGTTGTCATTAACACATAACTGTTAGTGCATAAATAAACACAACAATACATTAGTTACCTCATCTTGTTGTGCCAAGCACGTTGCTTGCAACTGTACATATTCACACCATCTCTCAAGGGACTCCAATCCTTTGACAAATCCACCTGTAAGAACATGTTCATGAATACAACATGTATCCACATAATGTCTGACAAGATTAAGGTTAAGAAGACTTCCTGTAGGCAAATAACTCATTCGTTTGGAATTAGGGTTTCCAAACATAGTAAAAGGAATTCTTTCCCAATTCCTTTCTTTCACCTTTTCCTTGCTACAATTGAGCATTACTATGCACTTTCACATCACCCGACTGTTGGTGATATAAAAAAATCAACTATTACCTTGTCAGGCTAATACCAACATGCTTCTTGCAACTTCTCACACATGTCAACCACATTTTCCAAATATCAAGACAATCATATCTATCAATTTGAAATCAACATTTAGCAAGACTAACAATCATGTCATAATCCATAATCAACTCATAGTCATTAGACACAATGCTACAACTATCACCTAGTTACATGCTGTTGTACCTCTGAGATAGTAGTAGGTCAGGCTACCAATGCCAGAGCATCTAAAATAATTGTTTTGGGGTTTTTGGTTTTAGTTTTTGGAAGACCAATGAAAGAAGACAGGTTTAGAATTGAAATATTTAATCCTTTGGATAATATTAATATTTCAGCAAAGGGCTGCTATAAATATTTACACAGTGATATAGGTCAAAAATAGTGGTGAGATGAAAACAGAAAATAATATGATTATCACAGTTTCCAGACTGTAAAACAGAACAATCATAAGTGTGAAAACCTTCTAAACTATGTTCAAAAGATTCAAGGCAGTATACTTAAGCTTACACAAGATGCTGATGATTTATTGATTAGAGGGGATTAGCTACACAAACAGTTGCATTAATCCAATCTCTTAATAGATGATCACTTCAGGAGCTTATAGGAATCAATTGAAACACAAATTGTTCCTACCTAGATATCTCTGTAAGTCATAAGCATATGAAGAAAAACATGATGATTGAAAACTGGAAAAACTTACAGGATAACACAAACTGTGTAAAACCAGATTTAGAATCCTCTGCTTTGTATTAAGGTTCCAGAAAAACTGAGTACATCAAGTGTCTACAAAAGCTTCCTTCAAAGGTGCAACTAGGTTCAAAGTAGAATTGACAGTCAAGACTTAACAAGCAATGAACTATGAATCTTGAAATCTAAACCATTAACATCTTGAGAAGAGAGTTATTTATACAATAATAAAACTAAGAAATATCCTAAAACTGATTAAGATTTATTCTAGGAAAGGAAAAGATCTTCATGCAAGAAGATAGGGGTAGCTATTGAACTGCTTCTTGCTATCCCCTTTTATTTAGGTTGTGTTGGCTTTGTTGGTGATATTTTGGCCTTTAAGCTACTTTATTGTTTGTATCCTTCACGCTGGTTGATTTCTTTAGTTTGATCTTTCATCTGATACCCTTTAAACTCTGTAAATCTCCTTTAACCCTATTGAGTAACCTTTACTATGCATTTTAGGTTTTACTGTGTTTTTCAAAAGTAAATCACTTATGTTATAGGGTAAAGTGAATTGATATCATCTTTTCAACTGTATGTAGGATTTTTCTTTGTAAGCCTGGAATAGAAGCTTTACTTGCAAAACACAGGAATTATTAAGCAAAACAGAGGTGACAGAGGAGGATATAAATGGCTTATTGAGATTGAAAGGCTATTGGAAGGAGTCCATAGCATATTGGAAGGTAAAATGATGGTTTATATGGTCACAGAGGCTTATGGAGGATTCGCTGTGTAAAACAGGCAAAACAAAGGAAAATGGTCATTTTGGCGTTTAAACGGGAAAAACAGTTTTCCTTTTAAAATACGGCGCGAAGTGAACAATGACCATTTTGTCATTTTGCGGAAGGCAGTTTTCATCGCACCGCTTATAAGGCGCAGGCGGTTTTTGGAGGGGGTCGCCCGAAATAATATGAGCCTACCACGTAGCAAAGGAGGACCAGTGGAATACCGCTTTTCGGGTGGGTAACGCTCATACAGAGAGCCAACCCGAAATAGCCGAGGGTTGTTGGATTTCAATGGTCGTAATCGGATGGTGGAGGAGTGAAAGAGTAGCGCGAAAGAGCAAATGGAGGGGCCCAATGATTAATTATGGTGGAATGGCTTTATCATGGTTAAAAACCCAGATTAGTGGTGTAATGGAGGTTTAAAGTTAATTCTTCGTTTAAATCGTAAAAACGATTTAACACATAAAACCCTCGCAAAACACATTTGGCGGATTTGAAATTTCATGGACTCGGGCGGATAAATGGCATCGGGTCCAGGTTTATATCGCATATCACAATCGCGGTTTAGTGGAGGGTAATGCTTAGCGGGACTTGTGATAAGGGCAGATGCGAAATGATATTGAGGTATGATATATATTGTGTTGGGTCCGTCGCGCATTCGCAATCAGAGATCGCATCGACAGATGGTAATGTTATAGCTGGGACTTTGTGATGGAGGCGGATGCGATATGGTGATAGATTATGATATATATAGCGTCGGGTCTGGGCCCATCGTTGATCGCATATCGCAATCGGAGGATAGTGCATTCATATGAAAGGCTTGTGATGTGACAATATTGCGATGCGATATGCAATACATAGTTTTTTAATAAAACTAAAGGGTTTTGGGATATTTAATAAAGAAGTTAATAATATACGGGAAAGTAGAATTTTAGGGGTTTAATACTATAGTTAGTGTTAATATGGAAAATAAGCGGGAAAAGGGAAAAAGACTAAGTATTATGTTTTTTATGTGTTATTGGATTTTCACATATATGTATGAATACTTAGGCTAAATTACTTTTTGTGGGTTTTTTGAGTAAAAGGAAATTTAACATGGGGTTTTTACTTTTCCTAGGCAAAAAGGGTTTTGACCTTAGGAAAAGGGGTTTTTGTGAAAAATGAGTGAATATGAATGTATGAAGGTGGAAAGGGGTAATTAGTGAATATAAGGATGAATGGGGATGAATGGGAAGTTAATTAATCTATCTTGTAGACATTCTTTTTCTTTGTGTAATTGAATCATGGACATAGAAACATATGGTGAAACATGATAATGTACCTTTAGTCCAATGAATAATCAAACTTTTGCAACCTTTCTCTACTTACCCTTTGCTTATCCTATCATTTTTTTCTTCACTTAATGGGTGCATTTGAGATAGAAAACCCTTTTCCTTTCTTTTTATTTTACAAAAACAAACTATCTAGATCTACCCTTATAGCCTCCAAGGGCTCAAATTAAACTAATGAGCTCCTTCTTATTCTCTACCTAACTATTGATCTGCCAAGATTAAATAGTTTGGCTAGATCTATATTCTCTAACTATAACATCAAGTTTAAAGCATGAAGCAGTCAAGATTAAACTTTTTGACTGTCATGGGTTGTGGCATTTAAAACAAGCTGCACATAACCATTATTTTGCAGAAACATAGTAGTGGCATTTAGACTTGCTCACTTTCAGAGTTTATTTGTTTTCTTTTCTTTCTAACCTAACATTTTATTTTTGTCTTCATTTTGTAGGACATCTAACCTAACATATTATTTGATATGGACATCATCATCAAGATATTTTATTTAACTAACATTTTATTCACTATTGTTATGTCCATATACTAACTTAACTTTTTTTCAAATATTCTATCTTATCAAAACCAAAAAATTCTATAACATTGGCTCCATCTGGGGATTGCTTTCTCCTGTAGAATGCAGAAAACCTGCAGATCCATATGCCTTCTCCTTGGGCTATGGAGTCCTTGCTATAAGAAAATCACACTGACATTTGGAAAGGTAAAGAAAACTGAAGTATTTACAATTAAAACTATTTCAACTTCTTAGTACTGAATGCAGTGTTTGAGAAACCTTCCATTTATAGGATAAGTGGAATATAGCCCCTCAAGATTCCGCAGCACAAAAGTGTTTTTACCCTTCACTTCAGCAATTGCTAAAGGTCCAAACCATAGATTTTCAAATTTGCCATGCTTTCCTTTCTCTTCTCTCCTGGCATCCCATCTTAGAACTAGATCATCTTCCTTAAAGTCCCTTTCCTTGGCTCATCTGTCAAGCAGGGTCTTCATATTATTCTGATATATATTCAATTTGTATTGAACTTCATCTCTGTTTTCATTAAGTTCAATAATCTGATTTATTCTTCTAGAAAAATAATCAGGTTCATTTGTTGCATCCTGCAAG
The DNA here is from genome assembly GCA_031772625.1 of Pinus tabuliformis. Taxonomy (NCBI): domain Eukaryota; kingdom Viridiplantae; phylum Streptophyta; class Pinopsida; order Pinales; family Pinaceae; genus Pinus; species Pinus tabuliformis. Next base: position 633,004,751 of record CM062805.1, read on the forward strand.
AATTTTAAAATATGGAAGGCCAAATTGGTAGGGAATATTGCATCTTTACCATAGACTAATTGAAATGGAGACTTTCCAATTGATCTCTTTGGAGTAATCATGTTTGCCCATATTGCATAAATCAAATGTGAATCCTAGCTCTTCTTATGATAAACTAGTCTTTTTTTTATTACCTTTACCAAACTCTTGTTTGATGACTCTGCAAGGCCATTACCTTGAAGGTAATATGGAGTTGAATGATGTAACAAAATCTGATATTTATGGCAAAAGTTAATCATTTTAACACTAGAGAAGGTTGTTGCATTATCAGTTAAAATTTAAGTTGGGCAACCAAATCTAGGTAAAATATTCTCCTCAATAAACTTAATTACTACTAAATCAGTAACATTTCTAATTGGAATTTCTTCTACCCATTTAGTAAAGTAATCTGTTGCAGTTAAGATCAATCTATGTTGATTACTTGAAGTTGGGTGAATCTCTCCAATAAAATCTAATCCCCATTGAGAAAAATATTCTGAAACTATTGATGGAGTGAGTGGAAGAGCTTCTAATTTTTGTTTACTAACAAACATTTGGCATGGAAAACAACCTCTGACCTTTGCCCCTACTTGTAAGAACAATGTGGGCCAGTAAAATCCTCCCCTCAGAATCTTGTATGCTGTTGCTGTCCAAGCATAATGTCCCCCACAAAATCTTGTATGAAACTGATCAATGATTCCTTTAGTTTCTGATTCTGTTAAACATAATAATAAAATATTTAGTGGATCTTTCCAGTATAAATTTGCATTTATAATGCAACACTTGACTGATTTTAACTTAAGGGTTTTACACTGGATTTTGGATAATGATGCTGGACACTCAAAATGGATCAAGAAATTTACAATATCTTGATACCAGTTTGACAACAATAATTTTTCATTAATGTGTATAGGACTGATCTGCTCTGAAGCTAGATGTTCTTTTGGATTCTCCCCTTTAAGAGGAAAGGAAGGTTCTTGTGTATTCTTCCCTTGAGGATGAAGGGAAGGTTCTTGTGTATTCTTCCCTTGTATTTCTAGAACAGAATTGATTCCAAGTACTTTGCAGTTGGATTCAGCTAGAAGCTTGGCTAATCCTTAACCTTTTACTAGCTTGGTAGTTTTGATAGTTAGATCAAACTCCAGAATTTGAGTGATCCATCTACCTCTTTTCCCATTAGTGTCTGGTTGGGTTAAGACAATTTTCACAACACTATTAGGGACATAAGCAATAATAGGTGAGTGTAAGACATACATTCTAAATGATTTCAGGGTTTGAATAAGGGCATATTCTTGCTTCTCAATGATGTCATACTTCAGCTCAACATTTCTCATAACCTTTCTAAAAAAGGCTATGGGTTGGTCGTGGGAATCTTCATTTTTTTGTATTAAAACAACAACAAGGGTTGTTTCAGAGGCAAAACAGAAAATACTAAATGGCTTAGTATAATCAGGGCTGGCTAAGGTGGGAGCTTCAAAGATTGCCCTTTTTATTTGTTCAAATGCATGCCTAGAAGAGGGAGTCCATTTGACTTCATGGTCCTTTTGGAGCATGTCAACTATATCTTTTACAATCTCTGCATAATTTGGAATAAACCTCAGAAAATTAATCTTGCTTAGAAAAGCTTGAATCTCCTTCCCGTTTCTAGGTAAGGTCAATGTTTCAGTGGCAGATACTCGTTTGGGATTAATTACTACTCCCTCCTTTGAAATAATATGGCCCAGTAGTTTTCCTTCTTTGACAACAAATAAGGATTTCTTGGGGTTCAATGATATTCCAAATTTTCTACACCTGTCAAAAACCTTCATCAAGTGCTTTAGATGTTTCTGGTCAGATTTAGAAAAAACAGTTATATCATCAAGATAAATAACCACAAATTTATTTACCTGACCCATAAAATCTATGTCCATAGCTCTCTGAAATGTTGCTCCAGCATTGGTCAAGCCAAATGGCATCCTAGCATACATGAATGTACCCCAGGGTGTAGTAAAGGTTGTCTTCTCTCTGTCTTCTATATCAACATTTACCTGATTGTAACCTGAAAAACCATCAAGCATAGAAAGTCTTTGTGCTCCTAAAACCATTTGAAGCAACTGATCCATTTTGGGCAAAGGATAATTATCTTTTAAGGATGCCTTGTTCAAATTTCTAAAATCCACACAGAGTCTTATTTCTCCATTTTTCTTTCTAACAGGAACTATATTTGCAACCCAATTAGAATATCTAAGAGGGAGGATGATTTGAGCATCTAACATTTTCTTAATTTCTCTTTCTACAGTTGGTAGAAGCACTAGATTTATCCTTCTAAGTTTCTGTTGATACGGTTTTGCTTCTGGCTTCAGAGGAATCTTGTGTTGTATTAATGAAGTATCATAGGTTTTTAAATCAGTGTAAGTCCAGGCAAAAACATCTTTATAATTTTGCAGTAGCTTAAGATATTGAGCTTTGATTTTTGGGTCTAGAGATGTGCATATTTTAATGTTTTTGATATCTTCATCAGTTCCAATGTTAATATCTTCCAGGTTGTCTTCTGAAGAAATGGACTGCGGGTTTTGGAAAACATCATTTTGATCGAATAATTTTTCTAAAGGAATGAGTCCCTTTGGAATAAAATTATTAGATAACTGAATAATTTCGTGATTAGAAATTTGGGCTTTAAAATCTGAAGTATCATTTCCTTCTGCATTTTCATTTATTTCAGTTCTATCTTCATCAACTTGTAGAAATGAAAAATCATCTATTACCTGTAGAAATGATTTCAAATGTTCATCATCTTCGAATATTTGCCAATGTTTCAGATTATCTGGGATAGATGGCCTATATTTGACTTGTATCTGATAGAGTACATTAGTATGATCAAGAATTTTAAAAGAGATAGCGGAGACAGCTAAGGCATCTGCATGCATATTCTGATCTCTAGGAATATGAGTCAAATTAAAAGCATCAAAGAAGTTTTCAACTGAATCCCATACTTCATTTTAGTAGGACCTAAGTCTTGGGTGCTTGGTCTGGAAAACATTCTTTACTTGCTTAACAATAAGTTCAGAATCAGTAAAAACACTCAAGTTTTGAACTTTTAAGCTTTTGGCTAAATTTAATCCTAAAAGTAAAGCTTTGTATTTAGCTACATTATTAGTGACTTCGAAGTCTAATTTACATGATTGGGTTATATTTTATTTTTCAGGTGAAATTAAAATTACTCCAGCTCCTGCCCCATCTTTCGTGCAAGAGCCATTAAAGGACAGTTTCCAAATATTAGTTTGGTTTGGTTCAAAACTTTCAACTACCTCTTCAATTTTGACTTGAGTTTTCTGTTGTTTGAAGTGAGTTGAAAACAACCAAAGTCTTGATCTATTTCATAAATTGGATGGTTCCTTGGCTGGTCAGTTTTACAAACAATATGTATAAATCTTACCTCTCTATATAATCTTAACTGTTCCCCTCCATAAACAGGAATAGTATCATATGACATGTCCATCTGTAGAGTTCCCCCTAGTTTGGCACAACAAGACCTAGAAAGGAGCATTCCAAACTTGGGAGGGATTTCTGTAATAAGAATATCAAGCACTACACTTTTCACTGGAATTTGGGCAAGGGTAACCACTAAATCCTTGATCAATCACTAAATCCTTGATCAATCCTAAACAGGGCACTCTTTTAGAATCAAAGGTGTACATGTCATGATATGATTTAGTGATGTCAAGTTTCAAATGGTCCATGATAGATTTTTGCATAAGATTGTGTGATGCTCCTGAAACAAGCATATAATTGTATAACATGGAGTCATTTGTTTTAAGAGTTACATAGAAAGGAGGCACTATCTCATCGATCATTTCTGGACTAGGGCCAAAAACTACTGTTGGTTTTTCATCTTGTAGACTAACGACATCACCTTCTGCATCAACCGAGGTATTTTGAATCCATTTTGTCACTTGTATTTTGTAACCAGGGTTTTTAGAAAGTTCTAACAGTGGAATTGGGATCTTAACCCTCTCTAATTATTTTTCAACATTAAATACAGTCAAAATGTTTTTACGAACTTGGGTAGTATCAATTGACTAATCTAACGACTAAATAAGAGTGGTTTGAGCTTCAGCAGTTTTGGTACATTGATCCAAAAATGGATCCTGGATAAACCTCTAAGTCTAAAAGACTTCATGCAAGAGGTAAAAGGTGCCAAATGGCACAAATCCTTTGTAAATTAGAGGAAAATGAAAATCACAGGTTGCTCTTAGAAATAGTCTCATTGTAGGGATCCCTCTATTCTGAATCCAACACAACTTAAATGGGTGAAAATAGACTTCAGATGGGAAAGCAATCATAAAATGAAATTGCCCTTTTTCAAAGGAAAAAGAGTCAAAATCCCTTGAATAATGGGTCTAAAAACCCTCTAAGTCTTCCAAATCTCCAAAAAGGGAAAAACCACTAAAAAAGAAGTCTTGGACTTATCGGATAGCACCATCGGGCCTTAAAAACATGAAGAATACCATGAAAACAAGACTATCGGAGGCAGTAAACAGGAACCGTCGGATCTGGTCGATCAATGGTCTAGATCCGATCGACAATCACAATCAGTGGTGGTAGCCCGCGAATATCAGTGGCATAATACACGAGGGGACCAGGCCGATGTGATATTGCGATCGCCGATATCGGTTGATCACAATCGGTGCTGGCATAGACCCTATTATATGAAGAGGCCTTAGACTTGTGCGATCTGTGATTGCGACTTGTTGCATCGTAGTATCGCGTCGGCACAACACATTGGAGCGGGGCCACATATGTTATATATATGCGATGTGATCAGCCGGACCCGATGGAAAAATAGGCGCTATCTCATAAGATTTGAGATCCGCCAAATGCCATTTTTCAATGTATTTATGCATATTTTGTTATTTAACGAAATACAAAGGGGTAGGCCAATTGCGATATGCGATAGCGATTCCGTGGTGGATCTGATGGTGCTATAAAGTGGGGTTATGAGAATTTCAAGCCAAATGAACAATGTTCTACAAATTTTTCCGTGTATTGCAGCGTTCTCTGTGTAAACATAGAGCGACTATTTTTGAAGGATTCAAAGCGCCGATAGACCCCTTCCATTACCAAATAGGTGGCATTCATCCTTGAGGGCATTTAACAATGATTGCTAACACCCAGAGACGAGATTTGAACGGACTGTGGTAGGAAGACAGAGAGCCTGAAAGGGAAAACCAACAGACAGTGATGATTTGGCTTTTAAGCCATGAATGTCAAAGACTGTGGGCTGATGAATTGTTGACGGTGGATAGGGTTGCTATTGCTGTTGAAGGTCACTGTTGGGTTTTGCTGCGATGTAGAAGCCAAAGAGGTAGCACAAAAGAAAAAGAGAAGCTGAGGGAGCCTTTGGGTTCACTTGAAGTTCAAGTGAAAAGCCAGAGAGTTGAAGGTTGCAGAAGGCAGAAAGAAGATAGAGTGGAAAGACAGAGAGCCAGAGCCAAAGCCAAGAGCCAGAGTCAGAGCCAAGAGCCTGAACTAGAGCCAAAGAGCCAGAGTTAAAGCCAAGAGCCAAAACCAAGAGCCAAAGAGCCAGAGCCAAAAGCCAAGAGCTAAGATCTAGAGCTTCAAGAGCTAGGGGATTAAATGGTGTCTGAACCCATTGTTTTTGTGTAGAGCAGCAGCAGTTGGGCCAAGAGCTTGTAAAAAAGACTAATACCATAATCCCAGAGATCCTAGTTGAGTTGACTAGAGCTCACGAGGATGTAGCCCAAGAGTTGTGGGTGAACTCCTAATTAAACTACTGTCTTATGTGTTTGTTTTAATGTTGTTTTATTTATTGTTATATGTATCTATACATCAGTGTTAGAACACTAATTTATAGCACAACAACAAAAATTAAAGCAAGTAATCAGTTGAAAACAAATACAAGCATACATCAATATTTTCAGGCATTTCTTAATTCCGCATTGGTTAATCATTAAGACTTGGGAAATTTAAAGCTTTGGAAGTGGGAGAGGTTCTTGTAAGTTAGACAAGAAGCCTAAGAGCCCCATTTTCAGATCAGGTGGTATCAGAGCTTAAGTTTGGTTAACCCCACCTCAAAGAAGGTTATATCAGAATGCTTGATTGACACAGTAAAGACTGCTTGTTTGAAAGGTGTTTGAACAGTAAGAGGCTAATTGTATGCTTGTTTGCAGACTGACTATTTGTTGAGTTTGAAGAGGTGAAGGGAAAGCTATTGATAGCTCAATCCAGGAAGGACAAGAAGGAGAAGGGTTGTAGGCATTCTTCTATCCCAAAGGACCTCAAGGCAATCCAAAGCATAAGAGTTTGTTGAAAGAGGTTGCTTAAATAAGCTCTTTATTTATCTTGTTGAAGTTTTTTTTTGTTCATTGGCATAATGACAACTTCTACAAGTGGGTCCTCAAATTCTGCTCTCTTCACAAGACTCTTTGATGAAGATATGAAACAAGAATTTTCCACCATGATGGATATGGTGAGATAAATGTATGAGGATGGAAGGAAGAGCAACATGCTTAGAAAGTAGCTAAATTCTATGAAGGAAGAGAAGCAGTTGCTTGCTGAAAAATTGCACGAAATGGAGAGGCAACTTCATATTGCAAATATGAACCTGAAAAGGATGCATGAGTTGGAAACAAAACTCTTTGTTGCCCAAGAAGCCTTAGTCAAGTACCAGCTTGAAGAAGAGGTAAGCCATTCCAGTTTTTCTTCAAATTCTTATGAGAATGCTTGTATTGGTTCTTTTGAGAAACATACTAAAGGCATAGGTTCCAAGCTAATGTCCAAGATGGGCTATGAAGGAAAGGGCTTGGGAAAGCATGCACAAGGTATTGTTTAACCAATAGTGGTTGAGGAAAGGCCTAAATATTTGGGTCTTAGCTATGGACAGTCTTATGGAGAGAATTCCAAAGTTGCCATGAAAGCCATCGAAATAGTCCCAAGAAGGAGTTTCATTTCATGTCCTCTACCTCAGAAGTGTGAAGGTTGTATCCAAGAGGAATACAATAGCTTGAAACAACAATTGCAGGATACAGGTGTTCAAAAGCACACATTTGAACTAAAGAGTTGGGGAGACTCTAACAGCCTTGAAGAGTTTGATGGTGTTCCAAAGGGAGCCACTCCTTAATTTGCTTCACCTCCTCATGAAGGCAATAAAGGTGAAAGAGGTAGGTATAAATCTGGTTCTAATTATATTCCTTTTGATTTTGCAAAGCATGATAAATTTCCACATAAGTATGAGGAAAGAGTTGCATGTTCCTTTTGTGGTTGGGATAACCATGATGTTTCTAGATGTTGGAAGAGAATGGCCGCATACAAGAAGCATAAGAAGGAAAAGAAGCAAGAAGCCAAGGTCCATTGGACAAGGCAAATCATACTATCAAGAGGATGCACATGCAGTGCACTTACTGCCATAAGCAAGGAAATCTTGCTGCAAAGTGTTGGACACTGAATCCAACAATGCTTCCACCAAAGTTGAAGAAAGTGGAAAGAGAAGATGGCAGAAATGGAAGTGAAGATTCCATGAATGACGTGTCTCAAAATGATTCACATGTTGATGTTGATGTGTAGGCAAGGGTAGTACCTTTGAAAGGGATTGGTAAGGAACAATTAGAGTTATTATCCGATTAAGATTGTGTGTCTATTGATGCATCTACATTATATTTCATTACAACTTCGAAAGTACAACGTGCTTAAGTGAAACTTGAAGGATGAAATGCATGCATGAGCACATGGATGTTGATGATTTCCTTGTTTTTGAACATGTATGTGTAATTAACTTGCAGGGTTGATTGCTTTGACATGAATGTGATGCCCTGTTGACTTGAAAGAAGTTAACTTGGTATCCAAATGGAGATAATGATGAAGTGTTTCATCTTTTGAAAAAGAGTCCTAATGGTATTTTTCTACATGCTTGGCTTAAGGGTCATCTATTTAAAGGCATGTCTTGTGGTTTGTTATCTAGTCCATCATTTGTATTCAGATGTAAGACATGGAGGTGTTCACAAGATGTGAAATCTATTTCTTTTGTTGAAGTAGGAGTTTAGTCCATCCAGTTATTGTATGTATGCCTATTGTTGTTAATAGTTGTTGTTGGTAGCTTGTCAAATAGGTACAAATGAAAGTTTTTTTGAGCAGATGTACTTCACATTTGTTAGAGTCACCTTGGATCAGTGATCAAGGAAAATAAGTTCAAACTACCTTCTATGACCATTTCAGTAGAAGTTCTACAAGAAGACAAGGAGGAAGACAGTTCTTCCCAAGAAGACCAGCCCATCCAGAAGGGAAGTGGTCAAAAAATTTGGTTTAGAGGCACTACGCAAAGGAAAGTATAGGGAGGCTAAAAGAAGAGGGTGAGTCACTCTCATTTACTGTTCAGATCAGTATATCAGTCTTTTGGAGACCAAAAGTTCTTTAGTGGAAGGTGTGATCCAAAAATGGATCCTGGATAAACCTCTAAGTCTAAAAGACTTCATGCAAGAGGTAAAAGGTGCCAAATGGCACAAATCCTTTGTAAATCAGAGGAAAATGAAAATCATAGACTGCTCTCAGAAATAATCTCATTGAAGGGATCCCTCTATTCTGAATCCAACGCAACTTAAATGGGCGAAAACGGACTTTAGATGGGAAAGATATCATAAAATGAAGTTGCCCTTTTTCAAAGGAAAAAGAGGCAAAAGCCCTTGAATGATGGGTCTAAAAACCCTCTAAGTCTTCCAATTCTCCCAAAAGGGAAAAACCACTAAAAAAGGAGAAGTCTTTGACCTATCAGATAACACCATCGGGCCTTAAAAACATGAAGAAAACCATGAAAACAAGGCTATCGGAGGCAATAAACAGGAACCGTCAGATCTGGCCAATCAACGGTCCAGATCCAATCGGAAATCACAATCGATGGTGGCAGTTAGTAGATATCGATGGAATAATATGCAAGGGGACCAGGTTGGTGCAATACCGCGGTTGCCGGTATCAGCGGATCACAATCGGCGTTGGCATAGACCCTATTATATGAAGAGGCCTCAGACTTGTGCGATCTGTGATTGCGACTTGTCACATCGCAGTATCGCGTTGGCACAACACATTGGAGTAGGGCCACATATTTTATATATACACGATGCGATCAGCCAGACCTGATGGAAAAATAGGTGCTATCTCATAAGATTTGAGATCTGCCAAATGCCATTTTTCAATTTATTTACACATATTTCGTTATTTAATTAAATACAAAGGGGCAGGCCAATTACAATATGCGATAGTGATTCCCAGGCAGACCTAATGGCGCTATAAAGTAGGGTTATGAAAATTTCAATTCCGGATGAACAGTGTTCTGCAGGTTTTTCCGTGTATTGCAGCGTTCTCTATGTAAACATAGAGCAACCATTTTGAGGATTCAAAGCACTGATAGACCACTTCTGTTACCAAATAGGTGGCATTCATCCCTAAGGCCATTTAGCAATGAGTGCTAATGCCCAGAGATGGGATTTGAATGAACTGTGGCAGGAAGATAGAGAGCCCGAGAGGGAAAACCAATAGACAACACCGATTTGGCTTTTAAGCCATGAATGTCAAAGACTGTGGGTTACTAAATTGTTGACGGTGGTTGGGGTTGCTATTGCTGTTGAAGGTCGCTGTTGGGGTTTTTCTACGAAGTAGAAGCCAAAGAGGCAGCGCAGAAGAAAAAGAGAAGCTGAGGGAGCCTTTGGGGTCACTTGAAGTTCAAGTGAAAAGCCAGAGAGTTGAAGATTGCAGAAGGCAGAAAGAAGCCAGAGTGGAGGGTCAGAGAGCCAAAGCCAGAGCCAAGAGCCAAAGGCAGAGCCAATAGCCCAAACCAGAGACAAAGAGCCAGATTTAGATCCAAGAGCTAGAACCAAGAGCCAAGGAGCCAGAGCCAAGAGCCAAGAGCCAGAGCTTCAAGAGCCAGGGGATTAAATGGTGTCTGAACCCACTATTTTTGTGTAGAACAGCAAGAGTTGGGCCAAGAGCTTGTAAAAAAGACTAATACCATAATCCCAGAGAGCCTAGTTGAGTTAACTAGAGCTCACAGAGATGTAGCCCAAGAGATGTGGGTGAACTCCTAATTAAACTGTTGTCTTATGTGTTTGTTTTACTGCTGTTTTATTTACTGTTATATGTATTTATACATCAGTGTCAGCACACTAATTTACAACACAACAACAGAAATTAAAGCAAGTAATCAGTTGAAAACAAATACAAGCATACACCCATATTTTCAAGCATTTCTTAATTTCTCATTGGTTAATCATTAAGACTTGGGAAAATTTAAAGCTTTGGAAGTGGGAGAGATTCTTGTAAGTTAGACAAGAAGCCTAAAAGCCCCATTTTTAGATCATACGTGGTTCAATTATTGGATTTTCCTTTGGAGGTCTCCCAGGACCAGGCCTGGGCCTAAGATCATACCTCTTGTTTAATTATGCAATTAAAAATTCAGAAAAAGCATGATATTTAGATACCTGTGTAGCTTCCTAATCTTATTGATCTTGATTCTGTTGTGAGAGAGGAATGATGGCTGTTTGATTGGAAGAAGAATCCATACTATTAATATCTTCAGTAATTTTCATAGTATTATCATTAAGTTGTTGGTGATCTATTAATAGAGGAGTAGGAACCTGTTGATCATTGGTAGGTCTCTGAAGAATTTGTAGTGGTTGATTTCTTTTATACTGATCTTGATTTTGGTTTTGGGGCCTAGTAACTATTTGTTGTATGGTCCTAGGTTGGGTCTCAATCTTTGAAATCCTATTTGATAGGTTTCTATGAAGAGATGTTATTTCATCTATTTTTGAGTCTTCTGATTTAGTCTTAGAGGAAATAGAGGCTTCTTGAACAGATTTAAGCTTTCTTTGGGCCTTTTCTTCCTTAAGTTTTAAAGAAGTTGATGCTACCTTATTCACTTCTACTTCTATAGCATTTATTTGCATGTCTTCAAGAGTTCTTGAAGTTCTCTCTTGTAGCATAACAACAAAGTCATCATTGAAAGATTTGGAAAATCTAGACTTAGGTGCTGCTACAGGAGGCTTACAATCAGTAGGCATTTTGTGATAGAGTTTATTGAATCTTTTGATAAAATATGATACTGGTTCACCAAAGTTCCTTTTAAGCTTTTCAAATTCTGTGAGGAAGTAAAGAGGATCCTTTTCACACCCCATTGATTTTTAAATATGTTTGTAAGCTCTTTCCAATTTCTAATGGTAGCTATTGGTAACTGTCTAAACCAAATCCTCACATTTCCTTCAAGCGACTATATAGACAATGTCATATAAACATATTCTTGTTCAATATTCATGTTGTCTGCAAAGTCAAGGAAAGGTTGAAGATGGTCCTCAGTTGAGGGACCAGTTTCTCCATTGTACTTGGGAAGGTATTTTAAGTATCTAACTGGGAATGCATCAAGGTTATTAGGTAAGACTAAGGCAGCATATCTAGCCTGTACAATAGGTCGAAAAGCCATGACAGCAGGTGGTGTATGAGGTGCTTGAGGTATATGAGGTTGTTGAGGTGTATGAGGTTGTCTAGGTGGAGTATGTGGTGTTTGTGTGGATGTAGAGGATGAAGAAGAAGTAGAGGAAGAAGATGGTGATTCAGGGGTTGATGGACTAGTTGGAGGTGAAGGAGGAGATGAAGGAGGAGATCTCCTAAAAGACTTCAAAGGAGTCCTAAGAACTAACTTTGGGACATGTAAAGGAATATCTTCTTTTGTTTCAAAGAGAGGATTGGAATATATAGAAAAGGTCTCCTCAGATTGTTTGGAAGAAGAAGCTTCAGGTCGATCAAAAATGGAAGGAAATGGATAGGTGGTAGGGGATATGAAATCTGTGGGTTTATATTCTGGTAGATTAACACCCAAATCAGATTCCGTTTTAGGTGATCTTGATGGTAGTGTGGGTATTGGATGAGTTTCTAATGAATGGATAAGGTAGGTTGACTTAAAATCAACTCCTTTATCTAGAAGTTCAACAACCCTAGGTGATAAATGGGAGTAATTAGGATTAGGTGGATATTACTATAGGGGTCAAATGATTCTAATTCTTCAGACTATAGGAATGAAGAGGAAGAAGAAGATGGTTGGTGTCCCCTTTTAGAACTGGCTTTTCTTAGAAGCCTTTCAGGATCTGACAGAGGTTTAACTATGTCAGCTTCTGAATGAGATCTGGTATGTTTATAAGGTGCCAACTTGGGAGTGTGGAGTCACCTAGGTGAATGATTTAACCTTTCTAAACCCTTTAA